>CM062816.1:1963581152-1963938993 GCA_031772625.1 Pinus tabuliformis | reverse complement strand
AAAAAAAATTATATATACATATATTTTAATGGATATGTGATGTTAAGGTATTTTATACTAAATTCATATTATATGAATGTTTGTCTGACCATCATATATAAAATTTAATATTAATAATTTTAATTTAGTTTATATTTAGTTTAGTAATTAATTTAATATTATGTATAATTATTAAATTGATATAATAATAAAACTTTATTTATGTTTAATTATTATTATTTTCTGTGTAAAGGCTACTTTTATTAAAAAAGAGAAAATATATGTACAAAGAGGTCAAGACCTCAGAGGGGGCTGAAGCCTGCCCTCAACCAGATATCCTGATACACATAAACCCCTTTGACAACCTTGAAGCATAATTTTTAAATCCCTTACAGACAAAAGTGTAAACGAGAGCTGTGTTTAACACTATAGTACTATCGACGACTATGGCTTTACTGATAAAGATTCTGCCCTGATAGCCATATGCAAAATTAGACCAAAACAATGGCTTGCTGAGCCATGACCTGATACATTTCATAGGACTATAATGGCGCGCATCGATACTAAACCAAGAGCTGAAGCAAAACAGAGTTGGCATTATCCAGAGAAGCATAACAGAAAAATGAAAAAGACCGGAAGAGAGATTGCCATCAGTGGGCATTGTACCAAATTCATTAAACATGTTTCTAAGAGTCGAGAGCATCCCTGTCCACCTGGCTAGGAGAGCCTATCCACGTGACAACTGCGTTGTCTACATCTCCCATGTCGCCGCCACCTAGAGGAGTTTCCAAATTCAGAATGCCACCGGGAGGATGCTCCGGCTCACCTGCATGCACATTGTGCTGTGTAGAGTCCACTGGAGGCTGAGGAGCTTCAGGCGCATTACCCTTTTCCTGCATATTGTCACCATTGAACACGACACCAGCCACCTCTCCCTAAAGAACGCTATCATCCTGAGACTGAGACGTAGTGATATGGGCCGAGCTGCTTGGCTTATCCTCCTCCTCAGCAATGATTACTGTTATACTGGCTGACAGAACGGGCTTATTGAGCCTACTATGGAATTTGAAGCGGGTTGTTTGGAAGGAATTGTGCGGGAGGGGTCTGCCATGACCAGAAGGCGGAGAGGACGGGGAGGCAGAGGCGAGAGGGACTATGTTCTAGGGAGAAAATTGAGAAGCGCGGCCTCAATTGCCAGTGGTTCCTTCACGACGAGAAACTCCACGACGTCGGACCATTTCCGAATTAACTCAGAAACCAGGGAAAAGAATGAGGCAGGACCAGATGGGAAAGGACCCGAGCACAGGCGGACCAGGCCAAAACCAAAAACGAGATGAGCTTCCAAGCAACCAGAATGAAGCAGGGGTGCAGGAAGAATAGCAGAGGATATAGAAGGAGCCGAGGAGGGCGATTGCATGAACCAGAAGCCAAGCCATGGATAAATCACCTTGCGCGGCCTCTCGAGCTGAGCCCGCATTCAATACCAAATGCCTGACCATAATTCTGTACCTTGAAGAATTCATTTCAAATGTGGTGGGTTTGTGGGATCCGCACCCGTGAGCCAGGTGTAGGGATAGCTGCCGGCGGGGAGTTACTCCACCTTAAATGAGCTACAGTGATACCCGCATTCGAGTATTTATGTTTAATTATTAAAGATGATAATGATAGTTGATATTTATCAATTAAATTTAGTTGGTTATATTATAATAAAAGTAAAAATAGAAAACGTAATTTAATTTATATTTTAGGATATTTTTATTTATTTATAATTTTTTAGTTATGATAAGTTAAAAGATTAAAATAATAATATATATTTTGAAATTATATTATAATTTTATGTGGATGTAAATAAATATTTTAGAAAATACTTTCTATCTCTAAATAAATATTGAAAAGTAATGTGTTAATTTTTCTTTCTAAGTTAGTTAATATTTTTTCATGTCATTGCATTATATTATTTTATTTTTTAATTATATCATAATTTCTTTTTAAATATTTAAATGTAATCATTTTAATTCAATTTACATAATAATAATCTATAATAAATTTAGTTAATTTTTTTATAAAATTTAACTTAATATTATTTATAATTACTAAATTGATATTATAATAACAACAAAATTTATGTTTAGTTATTGATAATAATAATAATGAGTCTATTAGGCAGATAATTATGTCATTATGTTGTGTAAAAGTTACCTATTCGAGAAAAAAATCTAGTCATACTAAATGCTAGTGTGATCTAGATTGGCGATCCCTGGGTTATTGTGACGATTTAAATGTCACTTGGTTACAACTACTCAATCCACATGTTTAACATACCTATCATCTCAGGGTTCACATATCCTAAAAAAACATAAATAGTTGTTTCAAGGTAAATTCTACAACTTAATACGAAAACAATATACGATTCCATATTTACTCAACTTAGAATTGGGACATATCCTTAAAAACCAAAAAACAAAAATTACAAAAAAAAATATAAAATAAAATAAAATAAAATATCAATCTAAACAAAAATAAAAATAATCATATAAATAAATAACTAGAAATCAATTAATATAATAATTATAACACACCTAAACATATAAGAATGATTGATCATCATGTTCGTTCGATTAATTGGGTTAGTTGTGTTCTAGTTTCTTTTACTCCTTCGCGTTCACTGAATTTTCGGGTGAGTTCCATTACTTCTTAGGTTTGAGAGAATATATAATATGTTTGCATCTATACTAATATATTAAATTTCAATTATAATCATTAATGCAAATTCTATCATTTGAGAGTTTCTTTATTATAATTTGAAGGAACAAATCTTATTAGTTTTAATTGAAATTAAGTATTTACATCAGATCATGATAATGTATATACATTATACCAGAACAAAAAAATATACATTTAAGTATATATAAAAGGATTAGAATATATATATATATTCTCGCACATAAGCGTAGATGGATTTAGAAAAAAAATCATAATTAAATAAATTATATATGAATATTATAATGTAATATTTATAGTTACATTTAAAGAATTATAAATAGATTTTTACAAATAAGGTGACATGTTTTGGTTTGTTGAAATCACATTATACTAAACATTTATTACCATGGTTGATCTAAGATTGTAGTTGGAAGATGCCATGTTTCCATTGGCAGGGTGAAAAGGCTGTCCATTTCATCTAACAAGAACTCCTAATAAGAGCTTCCGATGTTTTTGAAAATATGAAGTAATATTTTCTATATGTGAAGTCAATTCTAAATCAGGTTCCTGCAAATTTGGAGACCTTTTTATTTAAATTGACATGGATTAAAAAAAAAATTCAATTAGATAATTAAAATACAAATAAAATCTGAACTTATTGGAGATGGAAAGAGAGAATATTTTGAAGGACTTTGATGAGCAATATGGAATGAGTTGGGATTTGAAAATTGACCATTTGATATTATTGATATTTTTTCCCTGCATTTGAAAAAATTCAGAAATAAAAATTTGTATGCATATCCAAAATTAATCTCTACAACCATATAACCATGATGAATTTCAATATAGTTTTCAAACCATTTTTCAAGAATAAGGCGACTTTAAGCGAAAATGTATACTATGAACTATTTTAATCCATGTGTGTGCATCCTAAAGGATAATTTGAGATTAATATGTCATTTTATGTGAAATTAAAATTTCAAATGTGTGTGCATATGCTATTTTATGTGAAATTAAAATTTTAAATAGCTTTTAAACCGAACTGGTGCACTTATCGGAACAAAGTGCACTGATACTTTTAAAAAATTAACAACACTGGGTGTTCAAATAATACCCACACTGCTTTTCAACATTCCGAAAAGAAAATATGTTATCATATCGGTGCTCTTCTACAAAAATGCACTAATGTGTTAAAAAAAAACACCTCTGCTACGCACTTGTTTCCGGATTTAAAAAAATAAAATGAATTCAACCAACTTGGTGCTCTTATAACAATTAGAGAATTGATGATTTTAAATCAAAATTAATCTCATCGTTTTGAGATTTCGAAAAAAAAAATGTTTTGGGATTTCGAAAAAAATTGTATCATGTCGGTGGGTTGGAAATTTTTTCCACCTAGACAATGTCAGTCTGTCATTTTTATACATGCACTTGACTATCGAAAAAAAATTGTATCATGTCGGTGGGTTGGAAATTTTTGCCACCTCGACAATGTGAGTGTGTCAATTTTATACATGCACTCATGCACTTGACTATCGAACACACCAATGTGTGAGGAAATTGAAAAAACGCATTTTTTTCTTTTTTTAAATTAAAATATGACTAGGAATTGATTTTTCAAAATCTAATTTCATAAATTCTTTTAAATAAAAAAATTATATTCACCATTTCTTTATTTTATCCAAAATTTCAAGTGAGTGATTTGCAAGAGAGACATACCAGGAGCACTATGTTGTAACATAATACTTTGGAGCACCAGAACTATTAAGAAGATCAGAAGTTGAAAGGTATGGTGATTCACTCAAAAACCTACATAGTAAAAATTTAAAATTTTATTATTTATTTTTATTAATAAAAAAGTTTAAAATTTATGTTAAGGTTTAATTAAAAGAGAGATTCCAAGAGAGACAAAGCTGTGGAGTTGCAAAATATTTTGGATCCACCTAAAACTCAAAAGTTGAAAAGTATGGTGATTCATTTAAAACCCTCGATAGAAAAAATCTTAAATTTTACTATTAAAATATTTTTACAATTTCTGTTAGATTTATTTAGAATTCAAAAAAATAAAAACATGTATAATAAAAAATTTATTGTAGATTTTACTAATAAATTTTTTTACCGCCTCCTTTCATACTTAAATTTAATTAAAATTGAGACAAAAAACAAAATAAATCAATATTTACCTTAAATCCTTACTTCTTCCTGCAAATTTTTACTTTATGGGTTAATTCTGTCTACCACTTCACAATTAGGGTTTTTCAATTTAGATATTTTAGATTTAATGGGTTTGTGTACTTACTATCCAAACGCTGTCAACCCTCTTGGTTTTTCTTTAAAACGATTATGTCATCTGGTGCGCCCTCTGTAATAACACACCGTCACTCCATGTGTAATACACTGCACGAGTATATTATAACACTCTCTATTTTGTCCAATTTGTTAATAGTTGCTCCAGTGTAATATAATGCACTGACACACCTCTTCCAAATGGCACTGTTAAATCAATTTAGTGTGTTTGCCCTTACAAATTGCACCATAATATTTTAAAAATTAATTTTCCCTCACGATGTTGAACAATTAAACGCCCAGTGCATTTGATGTTCTAAAAGCACTCATGCATTTATTCAGATAAACACACTGTTTAACAATGTTTTTTTGGCTAAAAATTATTAGATTTATTTGTAAAATATATTTAATGGTTTCTATATTGAATGCTAATTGTATATGGATAAAAATTGTCTAAGAAGAACTCAAGTAATAAAAATATTGATCAACATAATGATAACATATAAAAAAAAACAGAGCACAAAAGTTCTTTGTAAATTCTTTACAGAATTAATATCTTTGAACTATATGTAAGTTTAACTAATATGTATTGGTTGGTGTGTGTCATGCAGAGCCAAAAAATGAACAAGCTCAATAGCATTATTTCTAACCTGAGTGCAGAAGAGCATAAAATCTTTATAGAAAAATTGTAGAATGATGAATCAAGGGATTGAAAAAATACTATTCAATATGGTTTTTTTTTTCATTAATAATGTAGATTTTTCTGCAAATTCTTTACAAATCTATCTTTGAGATCTATGTAGAAAATCTGAGTGTATATTAACTCGATAATGAAATATACTAAAGCAAAATACTATAATCTACTTCTACTATCAAACTTGCGGAAGCTTAAAGATCGAGTTGAATCAGAGTTGAACAAATATAACCATAAGAAGAAGAATCGATGCACATGAAACACAAAAAATACTCAAGGGAGAGCTTCAGCTAAAAACCCCACTATTTGCATTATCATACAAGGTGAAAAATACATCAGAATTATACAAAGCCTTAGCTTTCACAGCTAGCCATCTCTCAGTACAATCCTCCTGGATGCTCACATGCAATCAAAGCTTCTCACAAGCCTTCTCCTCTGCCCTCCAAGCTACTATTTCCTTGCGCAGTTACCTCTGGATGATCTCCTTCACCCAATGTAACACTGCTCTCACACACTACTCTGCACAATCCTCAAGGAATCTTACCTTGACTGCATGGATGAGTTTCCTTTATAGGAAAACATATGCAACTGATAGTAACCTGTCCTTGACATATAGCTCAACTAGGTCCTTCTCAGAATAGACATGCATGAGTTTCAAATGAGGGAATCTTCAGTTATTTGGAGTACACTAGTTGAGTGCATGCATGCATCAACTGACTGATAACTCACAATTAGTTCCTCAAATAGTTTGGAACTAATTTAACTGAATTTCACTCAGTAAAATGAGTTAACTAATTACAACTCAAATATAACTCAATCTTATCTCCTTAATTAATGGATAATCTCCTTAATTTAAAGGATAATTGTTGCATGACTGCAGAAAGACTTCTAACTTTAATTTCTCCAACTAATTAATCCATAATGAATGAATTAATTAATTCCAAGCAGCTGGTGAGACTAAATTCGAATTTAATTCACAATTTTAATTCAAGGACAAATTAAAATTGGAATATTCTGGATTCTATTTTTATCATTTCTTGTTGTTATTTTCAACACTCCCTCGCTACAAGAAAGGAATTCAACTCGATCTCAATTCTGAAACCTTTGGAATGTTCTGCATGCAACACTTCTCTCAAGTGTTGTTGCTCTAACAACTTCAGAAACGAAAAAAACATCCAACCTGAATCAGTATGATGCATCTGTCATTAAAGTCTAAGACTGCTATTGCCTCTGTCAACTGAAAACTTTGCGCTTTTGTTGACTTAGCCTTTCTGCATTGTTGACAATCCTTCTCTGTGCTCTTCATTTTCTGACTGCTCTAGCCTCTGTCACTTTGATCTCTGACTCCATCAATCCCACTGAGTCCTCTCGCTACTATGTACTTTGGGCTCCCGTAGCAAGGTACGATCCGTGAGATAAAACCTCTCAATGGACCCTGCCCAATTTCAGCCTTCTTGGGACTATCACTTCACATCGCCCCACCCCACACCTAGAGGTATGGCTGCATGTGATCCCTCTGCTGACTCTAATTGTGGCTCCTCCATAATTGTCTGAGACTTCTTTTGGGATAGCATGTTGAGAAGTAACTTACTCTCCCTCTTAACCACCAAGTCTCTAACATTTTCCTTGCTCCTCAAGGCTTTGCATGCATCTTGAACTTCAAGAGCATACAGGTTCTTGACTCGTGAACCGATCTGTTTCACCTGTCTCGTGGTGATGTGTCTAAGGAAAACCTTTCCCTTACTGAAGACAACATCATAGCCTTTGTCGTCCAACATCGCGACCGATACCAAGTTCTTCTTCAGTCTAGGCACATACTTCACATTTGTCAAGGTGATAGGAGCTCCATGCTCCCTTTGAAAAGCAATCGTGCCCACTCCTGAAATATTAAACCTTTCATCGTCACCCATCTCTATGTGCATCTTGAGGTCTTTCTCCTCCAAGGTATTGAATAAAATTTTATCGCTGGTCATGTGGAATGAGGCTCCATTGTCAAGATACCAACCACAACCCATCATCGATGACACCATGCATGCGATGAGAGTAAAGTCCATTTCGAACTGAGAGGCTAATGCTTCACCTTTAGATCCATCCGAGGATCCCTTCTTGGACTTCTTTGATGGGAAATTAGTCGCATAATGACCCATCTCATGACAATTAAAGCATCTCACTTTAGACTTGTCACCTTTCTTCCCTCCATGAGAAGAATTTGATTTGGAATGGGATGCCTTTCCCTTCCCTTTGCTTGCCTTACTTGCTAAGGCCAGATTTTCTTCATCATCATCCTTGGATAAAGAACCATCTCGTGTGCTCCTCCTAATCTCCTCATGCATGAGATTCGACCACAGTCGCTCCCAATCCGGCAGTTTCTCCCTTCCATTCACAGAGTCCTTGTAGCTATTCTAGCTCTTTGGAAGACCAAGGAGAGCGAGGCTCACCATATCATCATCGACGATAGTTATTTCCACACTTCCAAGCTCATCTCTATAGGTGGTGAGATTGTTCAGATATGTGGAAATAGTATCGTCGTTCTCCATCATGATTCTTCGAAGCTTATCTTTGAGCGTCAATTTCCTCTTTCGCTACTGTTCTGGTAAAGGTCCTTCAATGTCTTCCACATTAAATATGGAGTATCCTTCCCATGGATACTTGAGACAATATGGTCTCGAACTCCCTCAAGGATGATCCGTCTCACCCTCACCACACATCTTCTTCCACTGAGCCAACTCTTGTGCATTAGTTGAACCTGGCTTTGGGATTTCTTGATCAATGAAATCCTTCGAGCCATTGTCTTCTAATACAACCTCCATGTTATCTTTCCATGCTATATAATTTTAGCTGCCTTCCAATGCATACTTGAGTCTCAAGCCATAGAATGCCATTGGCCAACCTTGAAGTATGATAAGAATTTGATTTGCTCCTACAACCCTGAACTTCAAAATTTGATCTCCGTATATTGTTCACAGCTCTGATAAACTAGGCTCTAATACCATGTAGAATTTCCTGCAAATTCTCTACAAATCTACCTCTGAGATCTATGTAGAAAATCTAACTATAGATTAACTTGATAATGGAATATACTAAAGCAAAATACTATAATCTACTTCTACTATCAAACTTGCAGAAGCTTAAAGATCAAGCTAAATCAGGGCTGAACACATATAACCATAATAAGGAGAATAAATTCACATGAAACACAGAAAATACTCAGGGGAAAGCCTTAGCTAAAAACCCCACTATCTGTATTATCATACAAGGTGGAAATACATCAGAATTATACAAATCCTTAGCTCTCACAACCAGCCAGCTCTCAGTACAATCCTCCTGGATCCTCACAGGCAATCAAAGATTCTAACAAGCCTTCTTCTTTTCCCTCCAAGATCCTATTTCCTTGTGTAGTTACCTTCGGGAAGATCTCCTTCACCCAATGTAACACTGCTCTAACACACTGTCAGAATTGCACAATCCTCAAGGAACCTTACATTGACTACATGGATGAGTTTCCTTTATAGGAAAACACATGCAACTGATAGTAAATTGTCCTTGAAATTTAGCTCAACTGGGTCTTTCTTAGAATATACATGCATGAGTTTCTGAAGAGGGAATCTTTAGTTATTTGGAGTACACTATTTGAGAGCATGCATGCATCATAACTCACAATTAATTCCTCAAACAGTTTGGAACTAATTTAACTGAACTTAACTCAGTAAACTAAGTTAACTAATTAAAACTCAAATATAACTCAATCTTATCTCCTTAATTAAAGGATAATCTCCTTAATTTAAGGGATAACTGTTGCATTACTGGAGAAAGACTTCTAACTTGAATTTCTCCAACTAATTAATCTATAATGAATTAATTAATTAATTCCAAGTAGTTGGTGAGACTAAATTCGAATTTAATTCACAATTTTAATTCAAAGACAAATTAAAATTGGAATATTTTGGGTTCTATTTTTATCATTTCTTGTTGTTATTTTCAACACTCTCTCTCAACAAGAAAGGAATTCAACTCAATCCTAATTCTAAACCTTTGGAATGTTCTACATGCAACACTTCTCTCAAGTGTTGTTGCTCCAACAACTTCAGAAACAAAAAAACATCCAACCTGAATCAGTATGATGCATCTGTCATCAAAGTCTCAGACTAATATTTCCTCTGTCAACTGAAAACTTTGCGCTTCTGCTGACTCAACCTTTCTGCACTGTTGTCAATCCTTCTCTTTGCTCTTCAGCATTTGACTGCTCTAGCCTCTATTACTTTGATCTCTGATTGCATCAATCCCGTTGATTCCTCCCGCTACTATGCACTTTGGGCTCTCGTAGCAAGGTACGATCCATGAGATAAAACCTCTCAATGGACCCAGCCCAATTTCAACCTTCTTGGGACTATCACTTCACATCGCCCCACCTCACACTTGGAGGTATCGCTGCATGTGATTCATCTGCTGACTCTAATTGTGGCTCCTCCACAATTGTTTGAGACTTCTTCTCGGACTGCATGTTGAGAGGTAATTTACTCTCCCTCTCAACCACCAAGTCTCTAACATTTGCCTTGCTCCTCAAGGCTTTGCATTCATATTGAACCGCAAGAGGTTACAAGTTCTTGAATCATGAACCGATCTGTTTCACCTGTCTCGTGGTGATGTGTCTAAGGAAAACCTTTCCCTTACTGAAGACAACATCGTAGCCTTTGTCCTCCAACATCACGACCGATATTAAGTTCTTCTTCAGTCCAGGCACATACTTCACATGTGTCAAGGTGATAGGAGCTCCATGCTTCCTTTGAAAACCAACCGTGCCACCACTGAACACTAAACCTTTCATCGTCACCCATCTCTATGTGCATCTTGAGGTCTTTCTCCTCCAAGGTACTAAATAAACTTTTATCTTTGGTCATGTGGAATGAGGCTCCATTGTCAAGATACCAACCACAAGCCATCATCGATGACACCATGCATGGGATGAGAGTAAAGTCCATTTCGAACTGAGAGGGTAATGCCTCACTTTCATATCCATCTGAGGATCCCTTCTTGGACTTCTTCGATGGGAAATTAGTCGCATAATGACTCATCACGTGACAATTAAAGCATCTCACTTTAGACTTGTCACCCTTCTTCCCTCCATGAGAAGAATTCGATTCAGAATGGGATGCCTTTCCCTTCCATTTCCTTGCCTTACTTGCTAAGGCCATATTTTCTTCATCGTCATCCTTAGATGAAGAACCATCTCGTGTGCTCCTCCCGATCTCTTCCTGTATGAGATCTGACCACAGTCATTCCCAATCCGGCAGTTTCTCCCTTCCATTCATAAAGTCCTGGTAGCTATTCCAGCTCTTTGGAAGGCCAAGGAGAGCGAGGCTCACTATATCATCATCGGCAGTAGTTATTCCTACACTTCCAAGCTCATCTCTATAGGTGGTGAGCTTGTTCAGATATGTGGAAATAGTATCGCCATTCTCCATCTTGATTCTTCGAAGCTTATCCTTGAGCGCCAATTTCCTCTGGTCACTATTGTTCTGATAGAGGTCCTTCAATGTCTTCCACATTTAATATGGAGTATCCTTCCCATGGAGACTCAAGACAATATAGTCCCAAACACCCTCAAGGATGATCCGTCTCGCCCTCGCCACACACTTCTTCCACTGAGCCAACTCTTGTGCATTAGTTGAACCTGGCTTTGGGATTTTTTGATCAATGAAATCCTTTAAGCCTTTGTCTTCTAATACAACCTCCATGCGATCTTTCCATCCTATGTAATTCGAGTTTCCTTCCAAGGCATACTCGAGTCTTAATCCATAGAACGCCATTGGCCAACCTTGAAGTATGATAAGAATTCGATTTGCATCTGCTACCCCGAACTTCAAACTTCGAATTCTCTTCTCTGTATATTGTTCACAGCTTCGATAAACTAGGCTCTGATACCACATAGAATTTCCTGCAAATTCTCTACAAATCTACCTCTAAGATCTATGTAGAAGATCTGATTGTAGATTAACTTGATAATGGAATATACTAAAGTAAAATACTATAGTCTACTTCTACTATCAAGCTTGTGGATGCTTAAAGAGTTGAATCAGAGCTGAACGCATATAACCTTAAGAAGAAGAATCAATGCACATGAAACACAGAAAATACTCAGGGGAAAGCCTCAGCTAAAAACCCCACTATCCGTATTATCATACAAGGTGGAAATACATCAAAATTATACAAATCCTTAGCTCACAGCTAGCCATCTCTTAGTACAATCCTCCTGGATACTCACAGGTAATCAAAGTTTCTCACAAGCCTTCTCCTCTGCCCTCCAAGCTCCTATTTCTTTGCGCAGTTACTTCTAGGATGATCTCCTTCACCCAGTGTAACACTGCTCTAACACACTGTTAGAACTACACAATCCTCAAGGGACCTTACCTTGACTGCATGGATGAGTTTCCTCTATAGGAAAACACATACAACTGATAGTAACCTGTTCTTGACATTTAGCTCAACTGGTTATTTCTCAGAATAGACATGCATGAGTTTCTGATGGGGAATCTTCAGTTATCTAGAGTACACTAGTTGAGTGCATGCATGCATCAACTGACTGATAACTCACAATTAGTTCCTCAAATAGTTTGGAACTAATTTAACCGAACTTAACTCAGTAAATTGAGTTAACTAATTACAACTCAAATATAACTCAGTCTTATCTCCTTAATTAAGGGATAATCTCCTTAATTTAAGGGATAACTGTTGCATGACTGCAGAAAGACTTCTAACTTGAATTTCTCCAACTAATTAATCCGTAATGAGTTAATTAATTAATTCCAAGCAGCTGGTGAGACTAAATTCGAATTTAATTCACAATTTTAATTCAATAACATATTAAAATTGGAATATTCTAGATTCTATTTTTATCATTTCTTGTTGCTATTTTCAACACTCCTTCGCAATAAGAAAGGAATTCAACTTAATCTCGATCCTGATCCTTTGGAATGTTCTGCATGCAACACTTCTCTCAAGTGTTTTTGCTTCAGCAACTTCAGAAACAAAAAAAAAACATCCAACTTGAATCAATATGATGCATCTGTCAAAGTCTCTGACTACTATTGCCTCTGTCAATTGAAAACTTTGCGCTTTTGTTGACTCAAACTTTCTGCACTGTTGTCAATCCTTCTCTGCGCTATTCAGTATCTAACTGCTCTAGCCTCTATCACTTTGATCTCTGACTGCATCAATCCCACTGATTCCTCCCTCTACTATGTACTTTCGGCTTCCGTAGAAATGTACAATCCATGAGATAAAACCTCTCAATGGACCCTGCCCAATTTCAGCCTTCTTGGGACTATCACTTCACATTGCCCCACCTCACACCTAGAGGTATGGCTGCATGTGATCCCTCTGCTGACTCTAATTGTGGCTCCTCCACAATTGTCTGAGACTTCTTCTGGGACTGCATGTTGAGAGATAATTTACTCTCCCTCTCAACAACCAAGTCTCTAATATTTTCTTTGCTCCTCAAAGCTTTGCATGCATCTTAAACCTCAAGATCATACAAGTTCTTGACTCATGAACCGATATGTTTCACCTGTCTCAATAATATTTCTAATTATAGATTAAACCCAAACTAACTGAAATTGGAATCGAACTGACTCAAATTAACTCACACTTTTAATATAGACATCACTACGTGGGGTGTAATTACTATTTCCAAACATTTAAAAAAAATTGTAAACGCTAATAAAATCTAGTGATAACTTGTTTATTATGCCAGTGGTTCTACTTCTTATTAAGTATTGAAAGCTTGCACAATTCAATTAGAATAGAAATCACTGAGTTAGCTAGAGCCATCAATCCGTAATTCTGCTCAGATTGATGTGAATGCGTGTAAGAAATTTTTAAATTGAACGCACGCTGTGACCTTTATGCTCAACAGAATGTATAATGCACAGCACATTGATTTTGTTTACATTGTAGGACCATTCATCCGGTTGCAATCCAGCTGGTGGTTTGTTGGTAGGCTTTTCGGAGGTCATGGGCCCATTCGGAGAGGATAGATGACCAATTAGGGGAAAGATGATGTCACAATGACTCAACTACAGAATTCTGCTTTTGAATTTCACTCCTCACTCAGACTTGGCAATTAGTAAGTAAGCATAACTCATACGAATTTCAGGAAATTTAGCCTAATTGTGGAGCTTCTTTCAATCAAGAGGAATGGCCTTTTTCTGACCGGATATAAATTTAAGTTTTTATATTTGTCAGTCATAAATTTAAATTATATATATAAACTACAATTTTATTCAAAATATAATATTTCTTCTAATTATATTGTCTGCAAAAATATTGCTTCTAATTAATCAGTAATCATAATAATTTAAAAGTAACGTAAATATGCAATTTCAATCCTGAGAAACTGTATAATTTGAAAATGGGAGGGGCTAGTTCCCTTTTGACCTTATCATCATGGGCCCTCTTTTTTTTTCATATATTACATATATTGTACAAATACAAGTCAGCAAGCTGACAGTCAACACATCATATCGAAATCGCCATCATATACGCTGCAGAACGCAGCCTTGCAGGAATCGAACGCGGTCCGCGGGGGAGCAATCAAGCCGCCCACACCGCTGCATCATGCACTTCACGTATAATATGATACCACTGTTTATTCAACAAATTGTATATATAATAACAGATTTTTAGTGTAATTTTTTGAAGTGAAATTTTAAATGTAGATTACATATATATAGATTCAATACCTTAAAAAATCCTAGAACAATTCAATTGTGCAAAATTACATATGTATTTCAATAAATTCTTGCTAAATTTTAGAAAAATTAAATAAAAAAAACTTTTCAAATTTAAAAAAAAAAACATAAAAATACAACTCTTATAACAACTTGTCAGATTCAGAAGTCGCTGAAAACTAGGCAAATCCCCTAATGTCCTGTCATTCACCTTTAAAGGTGAAAACGTACACAAACCCATATACTTTATGTGCATGCGTAATTGAAATGAAAGAGAAATATTGAATCAATTATGAAAAAATATAAATACATATATAAAATTAATATTTAATTTTTTTTTACGAAATTCAAATTATAAGAATGTTTGTCCATCATATATAAAATTTAATATTAATAATATTAATTTAGTTTATATAATAATAATTTATAATATTTAATTATTTTTTACGAAATTCAAATTATAAGAATGTTTGTCCATCATATATAAAATTTAATATTAATAATATTAATTTAGTTTATATAATAATAATTTATAAATTAAATTAATTGTTAGTAGTAATTAATTTAATATTATTTATAATTATTAAATTGATATAATAATAAAAATGATTTATGATTATTTATTAGGGATGATACTGATGGTTAATATTCATAAATTAAATTTAGTTAGCTATATTGTAATAAAAATAAAATATAAAAAGCAACTTAATTTATTTTAGGATATATTTTTTTTATTTATATTTTGTTTTGTAAAATGATTATAATTATGATAAATTAAAAAATTAAAATTACAATATATATTTCGTAATTATATTATAATTTTATGTGTACGTAAATAAATATTTCAAAAAATACTTTCTATTTCTAAATAAATTTTGAAAAGTACTTTTCATTTTTATATGAATGCATTTTTCATATTCAATTTTCTTATCGTTGAAAAGATTAAGTTCTTTCACCAATTATGTTTTAAAAATATTTCAATACCTTGCAATATATTAAATGTGTTAATTTTTCTTTCTAAGTTAATTAATATGATGATAATTTTTATCCTTTAAATTAATCAATGCATTATAGTATTTATTTTTATAATCTTATAATTCTTTATTATATTATAATGGTTTTAAATGTAATAAATTTAATTTAGTTTATATAATAATATTTTTTAATAAATTTAGTTATTTTTTAATAATAAATTTATTAATTTTTATAATAAATTTGTTTCCTGTTTATTTTAGGGTTGTTTATATAACTTTATCTCATGCATTAGTGTGAATGCAGAAAGGAAATGCACTTTATTGGGTCTTTTAAAGATTGGTGCAGTGGTCAACTTCTTTTTCAGTTCTTCAAATGCCTCTTGACATCTATTTATCCAACAAAAGTCTGAATCTTTAGTCAATAATCCAAATAAGGGTGAAGTCAACTTACTAAAGTCCTTAATGAATCTTCTATAATATCCAACCAATCCTAAGAAGCTTCTAACATGCCTTTGGTTTTGAGGGATAGGGACCCTTTAGTGATGGCAACTTTGTTAGGGTCAACCTAGATCCTTTCCTTAGATATGGAATGGCCTAGGACAATCCCTGCATTCATAAAAAATTCTCATTTCTCTGGACTAAAAGAAAGATTCATCTCAATGCATTTCCTTAAGACTTACATAGATTAGAAAGAGATTCATGAAAATCACTTCCATAAGGGGTGAAATCATCCATGTATATCTGAACAATGTTATGAACAAGGTCAACAAAGATACTCAAAATTGTCTCTGAAAAGTTGCAGGGGTATTATAAAAATCGAATGGAAGGACCCTATAGGCAAAGGTCCCCCATGGACACTTGAATGCGGTCTTATCTTGGTCCTCATGGCTGATTTGAATATGGTTATACCCACTGAATGCATCTATGAAGGAAAATAATTTCTTCTCTACAAGGTCATCTAGGACTTGATCAATGAAAGAAAGGGGGAAATGGTCCTTCTTTGTAGGTTTGTTGAGTTCTATATATTCAACATAAATCCTCGACTTCTCATTTTTCTTTGGCACTATGAAAAGAGGGGACACCCAATCACTATCTGAAATGGGGTAAATGAACCATGAATCAGACAACTTTTGTAGTTCTTGTTTTACAATATCCTTAAGGGAAGGATTCATCCTCCTCTAGGGTTGGCACATAGGTTTTCATCCCTCCTTGATGTAGATATGATGAGTACAAACTAAGGGGTGCACCCCTTTCATTTCCTTATAGTCCCAAGCAAAGGCATTAAGGTGTTGCCTCAACACAGTGTATAATTTCTCTTCTTACTCAATTGAGAGAGAAGGGTTGATTTTTATAGTTTTGGATGGGCCGATTTCCATAATCTTGGCATAATCTAAATCAAAGTCAACAAAGCTCAGTTCAGTCGATGTATTATTATAAGCCTGCTCTAAGGATACTTCCACTAGTTGATCAATTGGTGTAGCAGTAGGGCGTTGATTATGTAAGAAGTGATCAATAAGGTCATCACCTAACTACCTACTTCCTACAACAATTTCTAGTGTATGAACTAGGTAGAGGGATGACTGATAAAGGTCTTCTTATTCCTTGTCCTTTATCGAAAAAGGGTAAATCATTCTCAACAGAAGGTTGAGAAGGGGGATATAATACAAGTTGCTTTGAGAGATGCCCATTCTTAATGGTCATGTTCCCAGCCTTGCAACTAATGTAAGCATCAACAGTGGCCAACCAAGGTCTTCCTAGGATGAGAGGGTAACCATTAAACTTTTCTTTTGGATGGAGGACAAGGAAATCTATGGGATACTCCAACCATCACATCCTCAATAACTCCCTCAAGGGATACTTTGAATCTGTCTGCAAACTGCAACACTGTAGTGGTCTTCCTCAAGGCTCCTTGGAGGTTGAGATTTAACATGGTTTCTTTGGTCGTAACATTGATTGTGTTGCGTCCTAAGGTCAATTAAGGTGTTAGGGACCACAATGTTGTTAATGTGCACATCCACTATTGGGTTACTAGGATCCAAGTACTTTGGGGAGATCACACTCCCAAGCATTAGATCAGATAAATGCCCAACAACATTGATAGTGGGAACATCTCTTCTTCTCCTCCTAGGCCTCTTGAAACATTCTTCCCGGATAAGCTTATTGTAAATGGGAACATCCTTGATGACCTAGAGGAGGGGTATCTTGACACACAAATTATTCAATTCTCCTATAAGTTCAATCTCTTTTGGGGTGTGATGTTTAGGTTGGACCAAATTTTCAGGATAGGGAGGTATATTGACTTATGGGGTACTATCTTCCTTCTCTTCTTCAAGATCTTCAAGTGGAGAAGGTGGGTGATCATCTGGAAGTACCTTCCTAGATCGAAGGTTGATCTCTTGGATTTCCACGACATAAGCAAGATAGGATGTTTCCCCAATGTAAACCTATTATTCCTGTTTATTGTTAAGGTTTAGATTGGGTTGCGTAGACATTTGAGGTTGCTTGGATGGGCTGGTGTGGGGTAGCTATTGTTGAGGTGGAGGAGGAGGAATTAAAGTAGGAGGTTTCATTTCCTGAGGCCTCAATCGTTGTGAAGGGTTTCCCCATTGACGATATTGAGGTTTATACGATTGGAAAGGTGGATTGACAGGTTGAGGAGGGTATTAACGAGTATAGGACCAAGGAGAGGGCATGGACCATGATGGGTGAGCTGGAGAATACCAAGGTTGGAAGGGTGCATTTTGATTTGTATTGTAAGGAGGATATTAAGCACCTTGCATGCCCTGTTCATATGGTCGAGGTCCTTGTGGCCTCCTCTGTTTGATGCAGTAGAGTTGCTCCAAGGAATTCTCTGCCCCTTGGTATATAGCCTTTAGGCCTAGAAGATAGGGAAATTTTCCTGTTGCATGGTTCTCCTCACAAACAGAGAAAACTGTTATGGTGTTTAGAGGGCACTCATTCCTAGGATGTCTCTTGCTGAATCTAGGGAAAAATATAGCTAGTGCCCTTTTTTCTTCCTCTTGCTTTCTTTTAATGTTTGAAAGTCGAGGTGGAGTGAGAAGAGTTGATGAAGCCCTGACTAGACCTACCTCTCTTTCTAGTGGCGCTATAATGATTCTTGAATACTATCTTGAAGTCATCTTAGGTCAGATGGTTATTATCTCCTCCATACAACATATTGAGGGTTTCCATTACATCCTCCCTAATCCCTCAGAGAAGTATAAGCTTGAATGATTCAGGGTCAAGGGTATAGTTAGCCCTCCTACAGTTGTGTTGGAACCTTTCCTCATAATCTTCTAAGGACTCATCTATCCCTAGGGTCATCCTAAATATTTTTTCTTTTGTCTCCTTAGACCTACAGTAATACTTGTACTTCTCATTAAAGCATTGTTGCATTTGAGTCGAGGTAGTGATGTTGCCTCTAGGTAGGCTCATAAACTAGCACAAGGTTGCATCCTTGAGGGTGGAGGGAAACAACTTCAGCATTTGTTCATCGAAGGTATAGTCATAGGTCCTACAAACTGCAACAAACTAAAATATGAATGTGTTAGGGTCCTTAAAGAATAGGCCATGGAAATGTGTAAGAGTAGTGGGGCTTATACTCTTCATCTTGGCCTCCCCATTGGTATCTCAAATAGGAAAGAACTTATTCTTCATGTTTTCAACCATGTTTCAGATAGGTGATATAGGTTCTTCCTATTGTATGGGTTCTTAAAATATTTTAGGCTGCTCACCTAGAGGATTTTCTAACTCCCCTGTGGCTAGACTGGGAAGTTCACAATCGCCAAAGAAGAGTGATGGTTGATTGCTAGAAGGGGTGGGGGTTTTGAGTAGAAATTTTCCTTGTTTATTCCTACTCCTACGAGGGATGAAAGTTTTTTCATTTTTTTGTGTTTTGTTTTCTTTTTTTTTTGGATTTTTTTCAAATCAAACAATGTTGATGCAAAAAAAAAAAGATGAAACGTAAAGGAAACTTCCAAGTAGAAATAACACTTGCATGGAAACCTCCCAGAAATGACGCCAAAAAGTGACGAGCCTCAGTATCACAACAAGAATGTTGAGACTCCCAAGGCTACAAACTTCAATTATTAGCTCGGGTTGTGTACAGGCATAAGAGGTGACAATACTATATGCACAATAGGTCAAGTTCTACTCATGCCACCTTCAAGAAATGGAACAAACCAAGGCATACAAAGACCACTCTATTAGCTAACTCAAGGAAGGAAATTGCATAAGAAGAGAGCATTCTATTCTAATTGCAATAATGGAAACATTATTCTAATTACAATAATGGAAACATTATTCTACTTGCAAAAATAAAAATGATGTTTTTCCAAATGTAAAGGATAACCCTAGTTGCGGGAATGTTAAGGCTATGATATTTGCAGAAATGGAAACAATAATATACTTACAAAATGTGAAATCTATGCTACTTGCAAGAATGTGGACATTAGCCTAATTGTAGAATGTGAAAATTTTCTTTGAAAAGGAAATTAACTTATGCAATAACAATGCTTGTAATTGAAACCCTAAAGAAGCATAAATTCAAGAAATATGCCTAATCTACTTTGCATTGATAAATCACCCTTTAATCATTATTTTCAAAGAAACTTAGCTTTAGTGACAAATTTCATAGGCATTTCATAAGCGAATCATCATTGTTCTTCAAATTCGGAACTCTGTCCTCTAACCTGAATTGCAGAATTGTGTTGCAATGAAGAAACAGTAGGTCTCAAGTGCTCATTGGTCCTCCTCAATCATGGTTTTAGAGCCTATGGGTCATTATTTAAGCCCAAGAGACAAAAATCAAGCCTTTGGAGAAAATCTAGACAAATTTACATGGTGATATAGGATGGTACATGATTTCTACTCGATGGTACAAGATTGCCTTGTTTTGCTACAAGATTGGATTCCTAGCATCTTGAGGGTGGAAAAGGTTTCCTAAAGGTGGGAAATGGTAAATGAATATATATGAGATATGTAGGAAGCATTTTCCAAGCCTAGCACCTCTTAGAGGCCCATCTTGCACAAAATCAAATCCACATGGTGCTCTTCAATGACCCATAAATGTAGTTTCATTGGCATAGTTTTGAGGACAATGTGAGATGAGGAGGGAGAGGTTGATGATGATACGAAGAAGGTAAGTTGAATGTAACAATCCTGCAAGACATTGGCAGTCCCTGCAAAACAAAAAAATAATCCTCTTTGCAACTTGAAAAGAATGCCAAACTAATGATCAAATTGTAGCAAATGAACTAAACGAGAAAGGATGAGTTGAATTTTATGAAGCTAAGTGAAAAGAAAGATGATTTGACTTTTATTGCATCAAAAGATAATCTAACTTGCAACATGCATTTTACCTACATCCATGAAATATTAAAGAAGAAAGTGATTTAACTCCTAAATATGCAAAAACAGAGTATGTAAAAGAGCATTGATCTAAGGTCTAAGAACTGCAAGAGAAAATAACCACATATTTTTGGGTGCTAATGCATATTATTCAACCACACTTCGTACAAGAGAGGTGGTAACCAGACTTGCACCAACAACTTTTTCAAGTGACTTCTACAAAGAAAGGAAGAAATATTGCTACAAAAAGTAATGTGTATAAGATACACAAAGAGAGACTAGAGCCTCTAGGTAAAAACGGTCTTGTGCACTGATTCCTCCACTTTTCCACTCCAAATACATCGAGATGGAAGAAAAACAATATAATGATCCAATTCAGATCACACCTCCCCATTTTGGGAGGCTTTTGGTCCCCAAAATCTTTTACTTAATAAGGTGAGGAAATATTTCCTCACCTTCTCTCTGGCGTACCATTTACCTTTGCTTGGAAGTTGTCCCTTCAACCCAATTTGCCAAAGGTCTTGTTGCCTTTGTCTTGTAGTTCTGGATGTCTTCTGTAAAACTATATCTTTTTTCAACTCTACTTGAGCGTCTAGTGCCAGATCCTCCACAGAATGTAAAACATGTTCCTCTTTCTGATCTAGCATGGAAGTCTCATAGAGTTTCAAATTATCTACATTTACAACTGAGTAAATGCGCATATATGGTGGTAAACTAAGTCAATAGGCATTACCACCCACCTTTTCCAGTATCTCAAAGGGACCATACCTTAGACCTTTGCTTTTCTTACCAGGCCCTTGTAGCCTCTCCTTGTTCAACTATAGCTATACTATGTCTCCCACCTTGAATGATTTCTTTGTTCTATGCTAATCATGCCTGGCCTTAAACTTCACCTGCGACTTTTGCAGTGTTTCTTGTACCTGTAGATGGTTCTATCTTATCTTCTCTATAAAATTTTCAGCCCTCAAATCATCTCCTGTAATGTCTTCCTTCACCCCTGCTTGTTGCCCATATGTAATATCCAAAGGTGAAGGTGGAAAATATCCAAAACAAGTTTCAAATGGGGACTTTCCTATAGAAGTGTAGATTGCTCTATTATAAGAATGTTGTATATATACCAGATTTTCATCCCAGGTATTTGGATGCTTCTGGTTGTAACCCCTCAGAAGTTGCACCAAAGTCCTATTGACTACTTCTGTCTGCCCATCTGTCTGTGGATGGAATGTTGTAGATCTCTTCAACTTCGTGTCCATCTTCTCCCACAATGTAGTCTAGAATGCATTCAGAAACCTTGTATCCCTGTCTGAAATGATGCTCCTTGGTATCCCAAAGTGTACCCAGACGTATCCAAGGAACAATTTTGTTTCTTCTTGTATGTTGATGGTCTTTTTACATGGCATGAGAACACACATGTTGCTGAACCTGTCAACTAGCACGAATAGGTAGTCATGTCCATTCCTAGTTTTTCGTAAACCTCCCATAAAGTCCATGGAAATTCTTTCCCAAGGACAAGTAGGTAGAAGTAAGGGATGATACAGACCCCATTTCCTATTGCTAGGCTTGTTGGTACAACAAAGCATGCATCCTCTTATGAACCTACCTACTTTTTCTTGCATCTTGGGCCAATACACATACATCTGCAAGTTAGCCACGATCTTCCCTGCACCAAAATGCCCTGCAACCTTGGAGGTGTGAGCCTCTCTAATTAGATGCAAACGCTCACCTTTAGGAACACATAACTTATCTAGCGTGTAGAGAAACATAGCCTAAATATGGTAATCAACGGTGATGTTGCCATTGTGCACATTACTCTGACTCTACAATGGTTGCTGATACACCTCCTTGAAGTCCTCATCTTCTGAATATGCCTCTCTGTATGCATAATCAATGAATTTATCTATGTGCATAAGAGTCCCCAAAGATGGAATATTTTATGTGGGTGGCCTTGAAAGCATATCAACCAACTTGTTTGTGTTTCACTTCTTATACTTGATCAACAAATGAAACTGTTGTAAAAACCCCATCCACTTATAATGCATGGTTTTTTGTATCTTTTTCAGGGCTTGTAGGTACTATAACGACTGGTGATCCGTGTGGATTATTGTCTCCTTTCCCATCAGATAGTGCTTCCACTTCTTCATAGCTTGTACCATGGCATAAAGCTCCTTATCGTAGGTAGGGTAGTTAAGAGCTGCCGCATGAAATACTTGAGAATGGTAGAAAATGGGCCTTCCTCCTTGCATCAAGACAACTCCCATAGAATACCCACTCGCATCTGTCTCCCCTTCAAAGGGTTGTTGCAAGTTTGGTAATGCCAGAACTGGTGCTTCATTGATCTTCTTCTTTAACTCATCGAAAACCTTATGCTTCCCTTTTCCCCACTGGAAACTCTTGCAGATTGTTTATCATGGGCAGGGGGTATCTGTTCTTGAACGTGATTTTATTCAATGCCCTGTAATCTATACACATCTGCCAAGTCCCATCCTTCTTTGGCACAATGATGATGGGTGACCTACATGGTGATGTACTCAGTCGAATGACACCCTATTCCAGTAGATGTTGCAATTATTTCTTCACCTCACTTTCTTCTATAACAAACTGCATGTACAACCCAATATTTGGCAATGGGGAGTCTGGAAATAGGTGAATCTCATGCTCCACTTCTATCTTAGGGGGTAGCCCTTTAGGCTCTCGGAACATGTCCTTGTATGCCTGTAAAAAATCCTCCAATTTTTGGTTTTGTTTCTTAGTACACCCCTCTAGGGATGTCTTGCCTCTTATTGACGCCTCTACAGACTGATTTTCTCTTAAAAACAATAAAACATACATCTTGCTAAAACTAATCAATTTCTTAGCTTGGTTGGTACTTACTAGTGAAATTTTCGACTTTCCTTTGTGCGTGTTGATGGTGAATGGTTTTCCGTCCCCGATTAGTTGGTACATGTTAGCTCTCTTCATGAATATTGCATCACACATGTACATGTATGGACTCCCAAACATGACTCCACATACATTGAGGGGAACCAAATCGAGATCTACTTCATCAATAAAATCAACATTGGTAGTAAATCTAATTTTACTCTGTTTTGTTACCTTCAACTCTGCATCCTTATGTACCCATCCCAATGGATATGGGTTTGGATGATCATGAACTTCCAACCCCTACTTCTTGACTAGATCTTCTGCAATGAGATTTTCCTGTGGTCTTGAGTCAAACAGAGCATTAATATTTGTCTTCTTGACTTATATCTTTACATGGAAGAGTTTCATCATTTCTTTCTCTTCCTATTGTTGAAGGCTACTTAGATTCACCTCCTTTTGCACTGATTTACAAATGATCTTCTCATCCACGTTTGAGTTGCTTTCAACTTGGTTGCTTGAATCAGTGGTCATGAGATTCTTCTTCATATTATCTTTCTTCTTGTTCTTCAGGTTTAGCTCTGGATGAAACTTCCAGCACTTCTCCTCTGTATGGCCATGAATGTTGCAATGGCTGCAATGGTTTCTAGGACCTTTGTAGTAATGTGTTGTGACAACTGTCTTTTTATCTTTTCCCCGTTTTTGCTTCTTCTTCCCATCCTTAGAAGCCTCTTGTTGCTCCTTTTGATTCAATCCACTTGATTGCGCTCTTTTCAAACCTATGTTCTCCAGGTATTGTGCCTGTACACAAGCCTCATCCACCATTCTGGGCTTGAACAACATCACTTGCTCACGCAGATGGTGGTGCAGACCACCCAAATACTTTAGGAGTACATATGGGTTCTTTGGAGAGATACCAAACATTATAGCCATCTTTCTAAATTCTGTGGTGTATTCCTGCACGCTTTGGCTTGGCCTTTGCCTGAGGTAATGCCACTAGATCCACTGGTCTTCCACGTATCGATTGGGATAAAACTGTGACTTAATGAGGGTTTTTAGATCCTCCCACTTAGTCACTGGAGGTTCTCCCTCCAACCTCAGGGTTTCCGTGTCGCTCTGCCACTGAGTCAGTGCATGGCCCTCCAATTTTAGTTGCGCAAATGAGATCTTCTACCCTTCCGCGATCTGATGGACACTGAAATAAACTTCTAGTAGAAATTTCAATAGAAATATTTCAATAATTTATTTATTTATTTATATTTTATATTTTATATTTTATATTTTTTAATTTTTAATTTTTAATTTAATTTTTATTTTTTCTATTTTCTATTTTTTATTTTTTTATTTATTTTTATTTTTTATTTTATTTTATTTTATTTATTTATTTATTTATTTATTTTCCTGTAGAAATTTCAATATTAATGACTAATCTCATGACAAAATACTCTGATACAAAAGTGCATGTTCTCCTTCCTCCATCTCTACTTTATCATAAAATATTTATCTTTTTTGTTTTGTTATTTGTAGTTTTACTAGATGAGATTTTTATTTTATGTACTTTCTTTTCATTTCGAGAGATGCTTTAGGTATCTCCTAGGTATGTGATTAAAATTCAACTCGGGCTAGGTATAGACTCATATAGGGGCTACATGACTAGGTATAGATTCTACTTGCAAGCACATGATTCCAATGTAATAAAGGTGATGATCTACAAAGGGTACTAGTTTATTTGCATATATTATCTATGTTGAAAGTGTATTTTTGGTTCTTTTGTAAAACCGTAATTTTTTTTTTTTTTTTGGTCAAAGAACTTATGGGTAAAAGCATGTTAATGTGTATCACTTTTTCCCTTTTTGTGGCAAAGAAGTTTTATAAAAATAAATGGAGTTGGAATGTTTACTCTTAAAATTACAAAATCATCAAAAACTAGGTGGTGGTAAAAGAAGACAAAACATGTCAATTTAAATTCAATTTCAGGTCATATTTTTTCTAAAATTTAATATATAATTTTTATCTAATTTATTCATTTTCTTTAAAGGGTATCATTAATGTTTTACATAAATTTTTAAGTAGTGACAAAACCGCGACCCCCCATTTCTCTATTGATTTATGTTTTTTAATTCCAATTTCTTTAAGAGATGTGTTGTAAACATTCTAAAGATTGCTAAACAAATTTAAAAATAAAAAATAAGCATATTTTTTAATTATTATTAAAATACTAGTAAAAATGATCGTATTTTCGTATATATAAAACAGCGGCCCAAGAAACTACCCTTTCAAGTTTATAAAATCAATTTTTTTAATAGAAATTTGAAAATAACATATAACAAAATGTTAAAATTATTTTTTGAAAAATTTTAAAATATATTTTATATTTTTTATAATAAAATTTTTAATTATGATTATTATAACATATTTTATATTATTCAAAATATAATATAGAAAATTATTTGTTTAGAAATTCTACTTCTATTTTTATATATATATTTTAAAGAGTTTTAGCATTTCATTTAACTTTACATAAAGTTATTTCTATTTTGTGAGTGATTAACCATAGCTTTTACCAATATTTACTATTAGTTGACTTATTTGCAAATTTAGTATTTACTTTTTATAACATTATTTATATTTTCTAAACCCAATAAATAGGTTCACTATAGCTTTTACCAAAATTTATTGTGAGTTAGCTTTGTTACAAATTTAGCATCTCTTTTTTATAATTAACAAGTATGAAACTCAACTCATTTAATTGATATTTTTATATTATTTTTTTTTTATCTTTTTTCATTTGAGTACTTTTTTGCTTTTGCCATATAATGAGACACATTAACATGCTTTTACCCTAATCTTTCTCAAATATAAGGAAATAGTTGTATGGCCCAAGACCTAGAGGTGTCTGGCAAGAGTGGAAGCTTGCCCCCAAACAAAGAACCAGTAGGTTTTTACAAGTAGCCACTTTGGCGTCTTGAAATTGTATCAATAGAGATTAGGCCATTTCATATTTTCCTAAATTGACTAGTCCATTTCAGATTTTCTTAAATCACAATTAAAACATAGGTGCATAGATTTTTACCTATAATCCCTATCAATTCAAACTCAAACTCAAAATAAAATTATCCAAGTTTATACATCTACGTGTAATGTTAGAGATTTGAGTAAATTGGGAAAGTATCGTGTTTTTATTAGTATAAGTTCAAACTTAAAATCAAACTCAAATTACCAATGTCTATACATCAAAATGAACAATTTTCACTTCAGAAATTTGAGTAAATCAAGAGTGCATGGTGTTTTTATTGGTAGAATCCTTAAATGTGGGCATAGTGCAATAAATGATTTATAGAAGTGTCCGGAAATTCTTCCTATTCTCTTTCATTGGTTAGGAAACATTGTTTTATCCCGTCTCTTTGAAATGTGGGCACATCTTCTGCTTCAGTTGTACTTGTTCTGCTGTTGCAATTCCAATTGTGGATGGTTTGTACAGTGCAAACCCTAACTCTAAATGTCCTCTATGCAAACATGTGAGAATTTTGGTGCAGGTTAATTGTGTTTATTATTAACTTTTTCACTTGTAGCTTCACTTTATCTTTTAATATATATATTATCTATCCTTTTCATTCAATCTAAAACCTGAATTGATTCCAGATGAGAGTTTTTGGTGATGTTGTGTGTTTAGGAAATTTGAGTGTTTTATTAAGCAAAAGGTACTCATAGAAACTTTCCGATTGTTCACTCCTTCCCAAGACAAAATCAAAGGGAACATATTGTTTCCACATGAAAATCTCTTTATTTGGTGGATTTATATTTAAACATATAATATATCAATTTGGTATATGAGTAATTATGAATGTGTTCTATGTCTCTCAACTGTCAGGAGTATTGGGAGCAGAGGCTTCAGTGGGAAAAGGTTGAGCAGCTTCAAAAATCAAAGTAACATTGGGAAAACCAATGTTGGGCATTCATATGATTCTAAATTTGGCTCTTCTCAACTTATTCTTGGACTATACCTCTTCCATTACATGGATCTATCACACTATTGGTTGTCATGTTGGACTTATTCACTTTCCTGTTCAGGTATTTTTCTCCTGATCCTCATACAAATAAGAGAAGGAAAATCAGTTGATATGAAAGACACTAACATATTTTTCTTATAATACTTCTATTGATTCAGAAATTTGATAAACAATGAGTTCATAAACAAATCTTCAAGGACAAGAACATAAAGGACACATGACAATAATCACATTTATTATGCCATAAAAGACCAAGCTAATATAGATTAGAGTGAGCCATTTGGCATTGAAAATTTGTATTGTGGCTCATAGGAGAAAGCTTTAGATGACGTTATTCAATCCGTCATTAATTTTATTAACATGTATCGAGTTTTGTTGCATGGATCTTACTTCAGAAGCTATTTTCGTATTCAATGTGTTGATTTCTTGAAGGTTTTGCAGTTGATTTAATTTTCATTAATTTTTCAACTATGCATGTATTTAAAAAATTAAATACACGAAACCTTTAACCATATTTACAATGAAATTTAATAGAACCCCATGTCACACAAAAATGACACAAAATGTACACTCGAAACCCAGAAGGGAAAAACCAACTAGAGTTTTTTTGTTTTTTTTCTTATGCATTCTTGACAGAGATCTGAAAACAAAATTACAGAACAATAAGTCTTGAATTCTGTCCAAAAATGACAGAAAATTTCTACCAAAATTTCCATGCTTAAACAACTTTAGATAACAACCCTGATTTATGTGCATAAAAGTGCCAAAAGTCACTTTAAATCTTGTGCAAAATTATGTTGTTAATAACAAGAATCTGCACTTGAAGTCTATGCCAAAATTCTGCTGAAAATGTCTAGGAAACAGTGCGAAAAACTATAGAAATTTTTAATATTGTAACCCCAACAGAATTGGCAGATAGTGTTTTTTTATTTAATTTTATTTATTTATTTATATTTATTTTATATTTTTATTTTATATTTATTTATTTTTATTTTATTTTTATTTATTTTATTTATTTTTATTTATTTATTTATTTTTTTTCGGGGAAGAGGCCTTCCACATTTTTTCACATGGAAAGATTTCCAAGACATAGAGTTGGGTAACTGGTTGTCTTGGAGAACTATCAAATGTACTTAAAGTTTCTTGATAAAATACAAACCAGCCTTCACACACATATTTTACATTTTTTAAATGGATTTGGATGGTCAGGAGGTCCATTGTACTATCCCCATTCAAAAATAAAGTTAGTCAATTTTGATGGCTTAAAACTTAAAAGCTAACAAAGCATTTAGAAATCAAAGTTGTCATTAGTGAGACTTTTTGGACTTTCTGACGTCGAAATCCTTTGGAAAAAATTGAGGTGAAATCTTGATTTGTGTATTCAAACTAGTTTTTTTACTATATATATGGATTGAACACCCCGAGAAACCCCTAGGGCAATTAGATTGTGCAGAGGTTACCCATCTGCCTGATTTTAGATAAATTAGACCGGAAAAACCCAACAAAAAAGCTTCCAAAAAGTCTCACTCAAAGCCAACTCGTTAGAAATCTCACTTTTCGTCAAGAACTACAATGCTTGAATGATTGATTAAAGATTGGCTCAATCACACTTGTTTTACATCAAATTCAGGTTGATGCCTACACATAGGCTTTCATTTGAAATGTTCTTGTCAACTTCTTCTATGGCAATGAGTCATTAAGAGAATTGAGTACTAGTAAGGAGCATAAGGCCTATTTGAGACATCTAAATTCTCTTAGGAATGAATACAAAACATTATTTTGTTGTTTCTTGTGGCCGATTTCATACAGATTTGTCTAAAGATGCCTTATTCATTGTGTGTTTCTACATGAACATTTAATTGTATACTAATATAAGATTTTGTAATTGTTTGCTAGAGATATAATCTGCATTTCTTTGCACATTTTGGGGCAATTGCTAGTTTTAATAAGTTAAAAATATGGTCTGCATGATTATAGTTTTTATAAAGATTATAGATCATGTGTTAGATATTTTTTTTTAAATCAATGGCTATAAATGTAATTTTCAGAATTGCCATAACTCTTCACGTAATTCTTTAAAGTGTGCTAGCTTAATGGAAGAGCTTCTGCGGTTGGTGGTTTGATTCCACTGTGCGCTAACATGAATTAATCAACGATTTTGTAGTTTTTTTAATTAAATGTTTTTTATATCGATTTATTTCAATGGTGAGATATTTTTGTATCCTTTCGAAACATTTGATGTGAAATCTTGATTTGTGTATTCAAACTGGTTTTTTGACTATATATATGGATTCAACACCCCGAGAAATGCCTAGGGCACTTAGATTGTGCAGGGATTAGCCATCTACTAGATTTTAGATAAATTAGACTGGAGAAACCCAACAAAAAAGATTCCAAAAAGTCTCACTCAAAGCCAACTCGTTAGAAATCTCACTTTTCATTAAGAACTACAATGCTTGAATGATTGGTTAAATATTGGCTCAATCACACTTGTTTTACATCAAATTCGGGTTGATGTCTACACATAGGCTTTCATTTGAAATGTTGTTGTAAACTTCTTCTATGGCAATGAGTCATTAAGAGAATTCATTGAGTACTGGTAAGGAGAAGAAGGCCTATTTTTGACATCTAAATTCTCTTAGCAATGAATATAAAACATTATTTTCTTGTTTCTTGTGGCCGATTTCATACAGATTTGTCTAAAGATGACTTAGCCATTGTGTGTTTCTACATGAACATTTAACTGTATACTAATATAAGATTTTGAATTTTTTTGCTAGAGATATAATTCACTTCTCTTTGCACCTTTTGGGGCAATTGGTAGTTTTAATAAGTTAAAAATATGGTCTGCACGATTATAGTTTTTATAAAGATTATAGATCATGTGTCAGATTTTTTTTTTTAAATCAATGGCTATAAATGTAATTTTCAGAATTGCCATAACTCTTGAAGTAGTTTTTTAAAGTGTGCTAGCTCAATGGAAGAGTGTCTGCCTTACAAGCAAGTGGTTGGTGGTTTGATTCCACTGTGCGCTAACATGAATTAATCAACGATTTTGTAGTTTATTTTTAATTAAATATTTTTTATATCGATTTATTTCAATGGTCAGAGATTTCTGTATTCATTATTTTATAGAGACTAAAGTGATCTTTAAATAAAAAAAATTATTGCCCAATAGCTAGTATTAAAGACATATTGCCTCTAATCCGAGTGTTGTCTCTAGAAAGACAAAAATGAAATTGGAGAGACAAAAATGAATTTGTCTCGTAAGAAAAATAATGCTTGTGTTATATATTGTCTTTATAGAGACAATTTTTTAAGACAACATTTTTTAAAACAATAATTTTTGAAACATGTGCTTAAAGACAATATACATGTTTGACAATTTACCCAAAAAATGTCTCAAATATTGTCGTAAACCCCCTTTATGTAGTAATGATTGTATATATTTGTAAATATCCCTCTTCACTCACATTAAATCTATACTTAAAACGAATCTATAACCGTACTAAATATCACGCCATAAATAGTTTAACTAGGTTTCTATTATTGGCATAAGTCACTCCGGCAAACTTTTTGAAATGCGAAATCAAGCAACTTCGCTTCACATTATTACATTTTAAAAGCAGACCGACTCTGAAATGTATAATGACGACTGGTTTTATCTTATATATTCCGCATAAACCGGGACCACTGAACGGAATGGCCCGCTTTTACTCCTCATACTTGCTGGTAACGCATTCTTAGAAATCATCAGACAAGCATGGTGATTTCCCCTGTTAACTTAGCGTGGTGACTGGAGTTGTCAATTTAATTTGCCAATTCAAGCCTTGGAAAGCACGATAACTCTGACCTACTCTAATTATAGATAGCATTTGTCAGTGCAACCAATCACACAAATTGGAAATTTTGTTTATTATTTCCTGATTGCTGCCTTAAAATAAAAAATTGAGTAGATAGGCCCATATGTAGCTGTTTTCTGTCTCGATCTTATAATAATGCAGCATGTTTGTAATATTTATGATCCATTTAGTGGCCCAACGGCACTATGCTACTTATGTTTTCGATGGATTGCGCACGCGGCTCAGCTTCTCTATATTGAGCCCAAGTTCGCATTACCAAGCAAATGCCATCGATCTGGAGTTAAAATGAGAGGACTCTTTGGATTCAGTGTTGTAGAATTCGTAAGAAAAAGGAAGCGATCTCAATGGATCTCGCTGGGGCTAATGTCTAAACAGATACAGTTGAGCAATGGCACCTCATTGCATTGCTGGGTTTTACAGAGCAATAATCCACAGAGTGTGGGGAGTCAGCGGCGGCTCTCCTTCTAATTCACGGTTTTGGGACAGATGGCCTGATGGCATGGGATACCCAAATCGTGGCTTTGGGAAAGGACTTCGACCTCCTAATCCCCGACCTCATATTCTTCGGGGATTCTACCACGACGAGCACTGAACGCAGCGAGATTTTTCAAGCCGAGTGCCTCAACTGTATGCTCCATTGTCTGGGAGTGGAGAGCGTGATCGTGGTTGGGCATAGCTACGGTGGCTTCGTGGCCTTCTGGATGGCACACAAATACCCTAACGTTGTCCGCCGCCTGGTGATCGTCAGCTCCGCAATTTGCATGACGCCGTCGACCAATGATCCTCTTCTCGAAGAATTGGGCTCATCAGACATTAAAGAAGTCCTCCTTCCCAACAATGCTGGAGATTTGAGAAAATCAATGAACGTTACTTTCCACAGAATGCCCTGGCTTCCTGATTTTATATACAATGACTTCATGCAGGTATATTATATCTATAATTTATCAGATTGAGTAGGCCTAATGTGTAATAACATCTGTTTTCTCATTAACATTAAAAATCTGAAACCAAAGATGATAAGTTAAAATGCAGAAGGATAGAGCATGTACAGTCTTTATATATATATATATATATAAAGATTTCAACGGGTTAACGATCTTAAAAGATTTCAACGGGTTAACGATCTTAAAAATAAATTAGTTTAGTTTAAAATGGTATAATTTTTTAAATGGTTTCGTGATATAATTTTAGATATAATTTTTTGTTATTTAAAATATATTTTTGAATGTATATATAAATTCAGTAAAAGGAAAATACATTTTTGAATACATATATAGATTCAGTATCCTTGAAAACTTTTAAAACTTTACAGTTTTACAAATTAAATAATATAAACTTATGATTCTTAAAAATCTCCACTAAATTTTAATAAAAACAACAAAAAACAAAATACATAATAATAATAATAATAATAATAATAATAATAATAATAATAATATATATATATATATATTATCTATTAATCAAAACAAGCTATTTTTAAGTCATAGTTACCCAATTCAATTCATCTCAAAATTAAAATATTTATCAATTCCTTCCTTTCTGCCAAATTATCCTTAAAATTTTGATTTGTTATAGACTACATAGATGATATAGACAGTAGACAACAAAACCTAGGATGTGGAGATCAAAAACTGGTTTGTCCTTCGCCCTGAATTTTATGAAATATAACGCTAAAGTTTTTAGAAATTGAAAAAAATTATGTAAATTTAATAAATTTTGAAATATATAGATAAAATTTTTGAAGTATACTGGCAAATTATTTCTGAATTGAACAATTTTGAATCGAATTATTTTCTTATTGTATAATCCGAATTAGAACTTGGAAACTGTGATTATTGTTATTATATCTATTGTTTAGAACAAAGAATTAAGGTTAATTCACTAAGTTGTTATTTATATTCCCCAAGTAATTGACTAAGTAGTTGTTGATATTGTTCAACTGAAATGTTAATGGAAAACATTGTTTATTTTGAATGCATTTGAAGGCTATGGGAGGAAACAGGGAGAAGAGGGCACAACTCCTGGATGCCATGGTCATTGGTTCCAAGAATTCGTACTCGCTGCCTACGGTGAACCAGGTTGCTTTCTTTGCTAAATATTAGATTGGATAATGATTATTAGTCTCTGAATATTTTGGAACCGTTGCCTGAAACTTTTGATTCTTGAATTTGGATGAAATCAAGCAGGACGTTCTAATAGTTTGGGGGGAGAAGGATCGAACCTTCATGCTAGAGCAGGCCTATCTTCTTCAAAGGTAATGGGCTCTAAAGTATTGGATCCCATGATGCAAATGAAATTTATTAGCACTCTCTCCAAGCAGATTCAGTTAAGTTTTCTATTTTATATTTGCAGGCATATTGGAGAGAATAGTAGGGTTGTGGTGATAAAAGAGTGCGGGCATGTTCCTCCGTTGGAGAAACCCACTGAGTTGAACGAGGCGATACTCAGCTTTCTTTTGCTTGATGATTACATGCAGAAATCATGGACGCCATGAAAATGGCGTCCACAACACTGGTAAGTGAAGGCCATGAGTTTGGAGGAGGCTGAGGGCCATCGCCAATAAATCAAATTGTCGCGTATTCGAGCATGTTCCACAATCCCGTTAGCTGTCCGGGAAAATAGCGGTGTTCACCTATTTAGCGTCGATGCGATGACGTGGATTTCATTGTAATCGAAGCATAACCTTAATTATATTTATCAATTGCCTGGTTAGTGGGAGAAAAGAAATTTTCTATTATTTTCAACTTTTATCATTTAATAAATATTAGTTTCGAGATCAGAATGATTATTATTAATATCAGTAGTGATTTAATGAATATATAACTTTTAAATTTTATGGTGATAATTCCTCATTATGGTTATAGTTTTGCTTACATTAGTCAAAGATAACAATTATTATATTAAAAAATTATTAATTTATTTTATTATTCAATAATATAAAAATAAAAAATATAATTTTATTTTGAAATATTTATTTATTTTTGTATTTTAAAGTGATTTAAAAGTTTTTCTCAGCTTTCACAGATTTCACATTACTTTTATAGCCAATTAAAATATATATATATATAGTAAATTCTAAATACACTAGCGTTCAATTACAATAACTTAGAAATGATGCATTTGAGTTGCCTTATTGAACTCAGTTTTTTAAGATATGAATTTTAATACATTTTAAGAATTATTTTAAATTAATATTTTTTTAGTTTATCCATCCTTTTTATATAAAATGAAAATATATTTAATTGTTTTGTAATATTATTATGTTAATATTTTTTTTAAATAAATAAAATATAGTTAATTTGATTTTTAAATTTAATGTGAATAAATTTTTTTAATCATTCAAATTTTTTTATTTTTAATTTTTGTATCATTTTGTATTTTTTTTAATTTTATTATTATTATTATTTAATTATTTTATTATTATTATTATTATCTAATTTTAAAGTTACTTTCAAATTAAACACCAAATTATTATATGAGACTCTTTTATTTGTGAAACAAAAATCACCATCAACACAACATTTGTAAACTAATATGTTTTAACTTTTACATAATTTTTTTATGTTTGAAACAATTAACTCTCCCTGTTAATTAATTTGTAATTAATGTAATCACAAATTTACTGCAAATGTTATTGAGAAGTGATATTACATTTACTTCTAAAATGATTTATCACAAATATCGTACTCAATTTTCCACCAAAATTCTTTGAAATACGACCGCATACAAAATTATTGGGATGATAAATTTATTGAAGAGGGCCAAAATTTTTGCCATAGGCAATATTGAAATGATAAATTTATTGAAGAGGACCCAAATTGTGATAAATCTCTTACTCAATTTTCCACCAAAATTCTTTACTCAATTTTCCACCAAAATTCTTTAAAACATTGCCGCATACAAAATCATTGGGATGATAAATTTATTGAAAAGGACCTAACTTTTTCTCATAGCGAGTTGCATCCAACTTTGTAGCATTTCTCAAAACCAAGGTAGTCATTACCATGTTCATTATTAACTTTTTAATATTATATTTCCAATATATTACTTCTTTGAAATTCTCAAAACCAAGGTAATATTTACAACGTTCGTTAATGTTTTTCTATATTATAATTCCAATATATTACTTATTTAAAATTGTTCACCTTAAACAAGGTTAAGGCATGTAATTTACTTCAATGTAATAATATTTGTTAATTTATTTTCTATTTATATTTATAAACATCTAAGTACATAAATCCTTTACTAGGGACTTTTGAACTAGCTACTTGTCACGATGATGTAAGAATCTTTTTAAAAAGATATTATGAATAATATATAGATAATTAATAATATCAATATTGTTTATAAACCCATCATTATGTTTTTCAACGATTTTTTCTAAACAAATATATGAGGATAATCTTTTTAATTTTTATATTATTATATTTATTTATCTATATATATTTTGTTAGGGACAAAAGAAATATTTGTACACCAAAAATTATTATATACATTTTAATAACAAGTATGATATATTTTTAGTTGGAGTTAGATTTAACTAATTTTATATTTTGAGATTGTGGTTGAGAGAATATCTCAACAATCTCTAACAAATCAAATTTATGAAATCTACTAATGTCAGCATTAATCTTAACATCTTTCTTTAATGTTTACATTACAAGAAAATATTGAAGTCACATATTTCACATTGATCTTTTTGTCTGGATTGGTATTCATTAACATTTCCATCCACTCTAGAATCTCATAGACCTCACTCTTTCTTCAACTACTAACTTTGAGCTACACTTGCTCCATTTAACACACAACGACTTGTGACCATCATTGACGTATTTGTAAGACTAACAATTCTTGATTGACCCGAAAAATAGTCTCGATAGTGAATCACTCTATAAACGTACTTACATCCCAGTAGTATGCATCGAAATACATACTTCCAATTATATAGGCAAGCAGTCTAGATATTGAGTGTATTCAGAAGTCAATCATACAACTTGACCCTTTTTTATATAGAGAAACTTACATACACACAAAGATAACATGCAACTATTCATATTGAAGAACCAAAAAACAAGAAGGCCCATAAACATATAAAAAATTGTATACATAACCAATTTAATGAAATGTTCTCTTAACGTCGAATAATATCAAGAACCATTAACTTGAACTATGTTAGTATGTGAAATAATTAGTTCTTTTTCATATAATTTTACACATAAAATAAATGACATACAAAATGATTGAAGCAAACAGCAAACTGAAACACCTGAATTAAAAGAATCTTGAAAATCACGGAAAGAGTTTGTGTGTATTTCCTTGATAGATTGTCATGAACTCACACTTGAACATTAAAATATTCATACCCCTGGTTGGATAGAACTGCTGAGAAATCTAGGGCATGAATATTTAAATATTTCTGTACTTGATAATTGCTTGTGATATACTTATACTTCTTAAATTATAGTCTTTACTTTGTTATGCTATTGTTGATGGTGATGATCTCGCCAACATGTAAGGGGATCTCCCCGGTCAGAAGTCCCAATTATACGTCAGACAGTTTGGTGTAGGAGTCCTGACAATGGGTCTTACGGTAATGCCTTGACGACAATCTCGCACAAAGGAAAGTAAGATGTCCTTGTCAGTAGCAAGGGTGTTACGGCTACAGTAAGTTAAGGAAGGCGCATGAGAGGTTCTAACACACTGAGGATGAAGTGAGTGAGCCCCTTGGAAGCCTGTAATAGTACGCGGATTGGAAGGGAACACACGAGCAAAGATGCATCACAAGCTGGAAAGCAAGTTAACGAGTAATCCAAAGTGATGGTTAAACCAGCAACACATTTCAGAAATATTCATACATACTTATACTAAATATTCCATACATGCATGTGTAAGCAAACAAATATATATATATATATATATATATATATATATATATATATATATATATATATATATATATATATCATTTAGAGTAAACCAGATAGTATAGAATACAACACAACATATGCATGAAACGTGTTGGTTTTATTATATTAAGAAGTGTAAGTTCCAGTCATACAATACATCCATGTCCAACCACTAGTTCAGACAGTGGAACGTTATAGCCACAACCCCCTGCTCCTCCAAAGAGATCTACTAGCTCTGTGCAGTGGAGAAGCCAAGGCTCGTTACAATACTATCTAAGCTTTCTCTAAGATAGTCCTATCGGAAGCTTGGCTGACCAAAAGCCTATACAATGAGTTATGATGTTCTATTTATAGCAAAGGATGGTGTGACCCTTAACATTCCCCTTTGTGATAATTCATCTACCCTCATGACTCTTCATCTACTCTATGATTGTTAAATTTAATTATCAACACTTGAACTTCCTCTTGACAAGACATTACATTACAATGCACATTTGCTCATGTGAGACAAAATGGCTTGAGCAAGCCATGCAAGACATCACTGACACTAGGTCCATTGTGATGAGACCAACTCTTTGACATGCTTGTGATAGTGAAGGTGTTGAGCTGATCTCAAGCCTGGTCATCCATGATGGTGTGCAAGCACCCCATGGTGACATCTTGCTGAAGCAAACTCTTGCCTCCATTTCATTCAGGTGCATTGGTATGGCTCCACCATCCAAATCGTATACTACCATGTGCATGGTATTCTTGGGTGTGGTCGAACCAACAACACATTGATGCATAATGTCTATGCTGATATTCCAGTGTGTGCTGGTGGTCACGCACATCAATTGTCAACTGCATGTTTAGCTCCAGTCAGACTTACTTCTTGTCTTTGCCTCAGTGAATGTGCCAAATGGGTTAGATTGCATGTTTGCGCACAATGACATGCATGCTGCTGAATTTCCTTACATGTGATCAACAACACTGCTCACCTTGTCTGCTTCGTGCCAGTTGTTGGGATGGATTTATAACTTGTACGGGCGCAGTTTCATATGTAAGTGGATGTTGCATCCACTGCTATACTTGTTCTTGATGCATTTCATTCTCTTGTCTATGTAGCTCCTGTTATTCCTTGATTTGTTGCTTCAGCACATGCAACTCCTTCTCTGTTCCATTCTATTCTCTTACATGATTGTCTTGTCGCACCGTCACCTAGCCTCAATCTCCAAAGTTGCTTTCTTCAAAGGTGGGTCTGCTCAAGCTTGCAACTTTGTTCTGCCTCTGTGTTGTTAACAACCTTCCTCTTGCATTCGCCGCATGCAGGTGTTCTGCGTTCTACTGTTGCTGATGGTGTTACCCACTGTGATGCTAATCGCTGTGATGTTTCTTCCATCTTATCTTGATGTCCTTGTCGATGAACAACTTGATGTCTTCATAGGTAGGCAAGCTCATAGACACTTGCTTGGCTGCAACCCACGTTGTGCTCTCAACGATGTCCTTTGACTCTAATCTCCTGAAGACCATTGTACTTGTGCTACTCAGACGCAGATGAATACCTGTGATACCTGTGGACATGGAAACACTCATGGAAAGCAATCTATCAGTCAAAAACCAAAATGAACTTGAGAACTGACTTGCAACATACCTATGTCACTGATCATGAAGGTTGCATAATTTCCATCGGGAGGTTAGGAGACTGACTGCCAAAAATGATCAAGGCACAGTGTGAGCTGTGAAGAGGCTAACTGACTGTTGGAACTATGCAATGCACAATCCAGCCTGGTCTGCTAAGGACTGAAACTGCGCAATGCGCAATTTCAGTCAGCAATGACATGTAACTAGCAAACTGCATTATGCAGTTTCTAGGGCCAACATGACACTGCATCCAAGAATCGCGCAATGCAATCCTGGAGGTCAGTGCTTGGCTAGACTTGTGCAATTTCTAGAGGGAAGGCATAGTCTTCACTTTCGGAAATGCGTAGTGTTATCCAAGTAAGGCACGGTCTGGCCGAGAGGCGATTGAAAACATGAGAAGTGTGAATGCATGATGAGATGAGTGAAAAAAAGATTGAATGATTATTCATGCAAACAACAAGTGCAGAATTTAAAAAACGGGAAAGCATGCATGTGTGTGAAGCGAGTTGCCGCAACGACGACCATTCGTGTAAAACAATGTCATGCATGTGACAACAGTGAGATGTTAATAAAAACTGAAACGGTGCTAGTATAACCTAGTATGTATGAAAACGAAAACAAGCACTCACTGAAATCAAGCAGACAACATTCATATGAAGCGAAACATAAAAAACGCCAGAAACACAACGCGGGACATGAAAGGCGGGTTTACCCCAAAACAACTGCGTTGAATGTGCTGACAACTCTTAGATGGAATGTGGGATGTCAAAGCTACAAGATTTATGTGAGGAGTGAGCTCTGCAGCATCTAGTTGATGAGTTTTGATAAAATCAAGGTTGCGACACGCATGCCACAAATCTAAGGAAAGCGACACTTGGTGGGAGGTTTCTGAAATGATCCTTGCATGTAACCTCCAACTGTTAAAAATGGATCCTAGGGATGCCTTTGCATGATGCCTTGGGAGGAGCAGCCCATGCATGAAAATCAGTTTTGCTCGATCCCGGAGAGAACTGGTCAACTCAATTACACATGCAACAATCTGCTTAGCTAGGAGGAAAAAAATGCGCATTTATGGGAGGGAGATGTGCTTGCTGCCCAAAGGGATTCTATAATTTATGGGTAGAGAAGTTGACTTCTGCCCAGAATTGTGCAATTTCTGGGTTGAGCAGCCCTGCTCGGAGGAATTGCGCAATTTTTCCAGTGAACAATGACAGGTAGATTTGCACAATTCTAGAGCCGAGTAGGCTGCCAGACAAAATTACGCAATTTATTGAAGGAAGGTTGGTTACCCTCTAGAATTGCACAATTTCTTGAAGGAGTTTCTTAGCCTGCAACTGGACCAAGTCCAGTGAAACAGCTTGTGAGGGGGATGCAACAAGCTTTGATGGACAGGTTGTCATTCTGCAAGAAAATTAGTGAAGCTTGTGTACTTGACAAGATAAGACATGCTGCTGTGAAAGGTTGGTAGGGAGGCTCCAAAATGAAGTAAAGGAAAAAATTTGGAGGGTGGTTGTATCCACTACAACACCTGGCAACACACTGGTACAACTCCAACTCTCTAAATGGACCTTGTTCCTGAAAAGAAAGTCTAACACCTCCAGAAGTATTGTTCAGTTCTCAGTTTGTCTTGGTTTCCACACTACTTGATTGTGAGATGTAGCATATGCCAAGCCCTTGGTCATTTGACACACATTCCAAGTCAAGCCAACATAGTTGTTTCGATTGGGGTTGAGGAGTATATGATGCACAAGCAGTATAGTCATCAGAGTCTTATTTTCATCTCTGGTATTGCTCCGCTGCTAGTGGGCCTCAACAGTACTGTGACAGAGTCACACAGGAACAGAAGCAAGGCTCCATTGCCAGCGAGCCTGGTCAGTACCCCAACAGAGTTACTTGCATCACCTCTCTACGCAGGAAGCCTTTCTTGTCTTTCACCTTATTCATTTTTCATTTTTTTCAAAGTTTTTTCACTTTTTCATTTTTTTCATTTTTCATCTTCATAGCTATGCACAGTACTTATTCATTCCAAAGGTAGAAGATGGATCCCAACTTATTGAGAGAAAAATAAATTGTTCCTTCAGAGAAGTAGTTTACGTATACGTCTGATGTGCTTGTTAAGGTTTTCCTCCTCACCTTACTCTACTTTACTAAGCTGACAAGGATTACCCAAAAACAACCGACTAGGGTAGGTGATACTAGTTAGCATGCAAGCGTTGTGTTTTAACCAAGGTTCGCTTCAAACGGTACGTGTTTTCCATTGATGTATCATGGACCAAATACAACAAGTTCTTACATAAGAGAGCGGACAACGGATACCCAAATGTTGATAGTTGTACAAGTCCTCTTGTACTTTACCTAGCTTGTTTCAAGAGTCGCACACAGTCCATGCGAAACTAACCTACAAACAATAACAAGAAAATAAACCAAAAAGAAAAGCAAGAAGCCTAAACAAATGTGAAAGAAAAGCGAGTAATAAAACAAACAAGAAAACAAACAAACACACAAAGAAAGAAGCAAACGTGCACAAAAGCGAACAACTAAAAAGCAAACATTACTCCTACTCCTAAGCTAACAGTGCATGGGCCATCTCACATGAAGTTATACTTACAATGTAGCCACCAATGCATTGGTTGACCCATGTTGGTGAAGGCACAGTTTGCGAACATTGCAGTTACGCAAACCAACAAGCATGAAAGATATAATGATGAAGACAGACACAATCCAAGCCTACAAGTGACCACAAAACAAAGATGAGTGAAAGTGCATGACATGCACTCTGTGGAGCTACCATGGTGCTATGCTACACTATGTGTAGATGTCGAGTGTATGCATTGTATTGACAGTTACATGCAAGAAAATGTGAGAAAGGTGGACCACTTATGTTGTGCATGTGTGCTTGTTGTGCAAGATTCATCCAATGCATGAGCGATGGGATCGTGTAGTTCAAGTGGAGAAAATGAAATGTGGGTGTTTAGTTGATATTTAATGCAAAGAAGAGAGTGATGAGAAGCCTTGAGTGTTTCAAAAATTTCTTGACCGGAAGTGAAACCAAGCTTAGGACAGCGAGGGCCTAACATAACCATCAGCTCGGGCTGAAGTGCCTCGACAGTCTGCGGGGGTTGGACATCATTGACAAATACATCATCGTAGACCAATGTCTTAGAAAGATTAACAAAGATTGAATCAACATCGTGATCAGATGAAGAAATAGAGAGATCACGACAACCAAGACCATAAAATTTAGGATGTTTGTCGACATCCTCATGATTTGATGAATCGGGCAGAAGGGTAGATGGGAAGCAAAGATGTTCACCCTCTGTGTTTTCATAAATGACAGATGACATATTGGACGGATTTCTAGAGGAAGATGTATCCTCTCCGCACTATAATGAAAGACTGACGTCTGACGTGTCCTGTGAATGATCGAAAGTAGAAACATCTGGAAATGAATTTTCACAGGGGAAACTAGTAGTGGCAAAATCACAAGGGATGTCAGAATAAATAGGATGAGGCACGACTGGAAGGGATTCATCCTTCACCGCAGGTTCTTCTTTAGAATACCCCACACACTCATCATGAATGATGGTGTAGGTTGGTTGCATAACACCAACTCCGTCAAAAAATTGATCCTCGTTTACAACAGGTGAGGAGTTCGGAATGGGAAAACACAAGACAGTACAACCGGAGGATCAACAGAATGCGGGGATGGAGGTTGAGGGAATGAATCCATGTGACAACCAACAGGCTTGCAAGCCAAATCTACGCAGATATCAAGAGAAGGTGGGTGGGAGGATGTGACATTTCAACAGATGTGTGCGCATGATCTCCCACATCATTCCGCTGTGGTGGAGTTGTCTATGGAGGTGAAGGCAGACAGTCACATGTGACAACAATTGTACCTTCCAATGATTTTATAGCTGTATCACTGAAGTGTGCTAAGAGGGGTTTGGATATGCGAAGAAGATACTCAAATCTTCCATAAAGAAATTCCCAATCAATTTCATCTTCGGGAAATCGGTATGCAAGATTACAAAGGTGTGAGTAAAACTGATCAACGGTTTCATCAGGTGCTTTTTTTAATTTAAAAATTTCTTGATCAAGTGATTTATGGTTAAAGTGATTGAAAGCACGATCTATCTTTGCGACCAGATGAGGAAGATAATGAATAGACTTTTTGGGTAGCGTGGCACACCAGTGCATGGGGTTCCCTCGAACATTTTAGACAAACAACACACAAGTCATGTATTCTTCAAATATTCCATGTCTTTCGCATGAGCCTACAACGCTGATCACGTGCCTAACCAAGGTCACATGGCCTCCACCATCAAATGTTTTATGTGACAAGTTATCCAAGAGTTTTTATGAGATTATGAAGTTGTTTCCACGAGACATACACTCCGGAAGAGGAACTTTGTAGTTAGTCATGATAGATATGTAGAGATTCAAAATAGATGTGAGGACTCATCTTGTCATCTGGCCCTCCTTCTAGTGCCAAAATGTTGACGCTTCTGGACCTGCCATCATGTAAGGGGATCTCCCTGATAAGAAGTCCCAATTAGACCTCAGACTGTTTGGTGTAGGAGTCCCAGTTTTGGGTCGTACGGTAATACCTCCACCGCCATTTCACACAAAGGAAAGTAAGATGTCCCTATTGGTAGCAAGGGTGTGACATATGTAGTAAGTCAAGGAAGGTGCATGAGAGGTTCTAACACACTGAGGGTGAAGTGAGTGCACCCCTTGGAAGCCTGTAATAGTATGCAACTTGGAAGGGAACACATGAGCGAAGATGCATCACAAGCTCAAAAGCAAGTTAGCGAGCAATTCAAATTGATGGTTAAACTAACAACACAATTCAGAAAGATTTATACATACTTATATAGAATAGTCCATACATGCATGTTTAATGAAACAAATACATATATCATTTAGAGTAAACCAGATAGCATAGAATATAATACAACATATGCATGAAACGTGTTGGCTCTTTTATATTAAGAAATGTAAGTTCTAGTCATACAATACATCCATGTCCAACCACTAGTTCTGGCAACGGAACGTTACAACCACAACCACCTGCTCCTCCAAAGAGATGTACTTGCTTTGCACAGTGGGGAAGCCAAGGCTTGTTACAATATTGTCCAAGATTTCTCTAAGGTACTCCTATTGGAAGCTTGCCTGACCAAAAGCCTATATAATGAGTTATGAGGTTCTATTTATAGCAAAGGGTGGGGTGACCCTTGACATTCCCCTTTGTGACAGTTCATCTACCCTCATGATACTTCATCTACTCTATGACTATTACATCCAACTATCAACACTTGAACTTCACTTGACAAGACGTTACATCACAATGCACATGTGCTAATGTGAGACAAAATGGCTTGAGAAAGCCATGCAAGACATCACTGACACTTGGTCGATTGTGATGAGACCAACTCTTTGACATGCTTGTGATAGTGAAGGTGGTGAGCTGATGCCGAGCTTGGTCATCCGTGATGGTGTGCATCCACCCCATGCTGACATCTTGCTGGAATGAACTCTTACCTCCGTTGCATTCAGGCACTTTGGTATGGCTCCTCCATTTAACTCGTCTGCTATCATGTGCATGGTCTCCTTGGGTGTGACTGAACTGGAAACACATTGATGCATAGTGTCCATGTTGATCTTCTAGTGTGTGCTAGTAGTCATGTGCATCAACTGTCAACTACATGTTCAACACTAGTCAGACTTGCTTCTTGTCCTTGCCTCAGTGAATGTGCCAAATGGCTTAGATTGCATGCGTGCGCATAATGACATGCATGCTGCTGAATTTCCTTACATACGATCAACAACACTGCTCACCTTGTCTGCTTCGTGCTAGCTTCTTGGATGCATCTATAACTTGTACCAACACAATTTCATCCATGAGTGCATGTTGTGCCCCCTGCTATACCTATTCATATTGCACTTCATTCTCTTGTCTATGCAACTCCTATTCTTCCTTGAGTTTCTGCTTCAACACATGCAACTCCTTCTCTATTCTGTTCTCTGCTCTCGCGCGATCGTCACTTAGTAGTGACATGTAACCAGCAAACTACATAGCGTAGTTTCTGGGGCCAACAGAACATTGCCTCCAAGAATTATGCAATGTAAGCCTAGCGGTCAGTTCCCAGCTAGACTTGCACAATTTCTAGAGGGAAGGCATAGCCTTCACTTCCGGAAATGTGTAGTGCTAGCCGGATAAGGCATGGTTCGGGACAAGGCAGCCCAGTTTGGCCGATGCGCGACTAAAATCATGAAAAGTGTGAATGCATGATGAGATGAGTGCAAACAAGATTGAATGATTATTCATGAAAAAAATAAGTGCAGGATTCGAAAAATGGGAAATAATGCATGTGTGTGAAGTGAGTTTCCGTAACAACGATCGTCCGTGCAAAACAGTGTCATGCATGCGACAACAGTGATATGTTAACGAAAATTGAAATAGTGCTAGTACAAGATAGTATGTATAAAAATGATGCAAAGCGCTCACTGAAAACATTTATACGAAGTGAAACACAAAAAGCACCAAAAACGCAGTGCGGGACATGAAAAGCGAGCTTACCCCAAAACAGCTAAGATGAATGTCCTGGCGAATCCTAGATGCAATATGGGATGTCAGAGCTGCAAGATTGATGTGAGGAATGAGATCTACATCATCCAGTTGATGAGTTTCAATAAAATCGAGGTTGCGATGTGCATGCCATAAATCTAGGGAAAGCGGAATCCCTGAAATAAGGGATGAATTTGCATGTTGCCTTGGGAGGAGCAGCCAATACATGCAAATCAGTTTTTCTCGGTCCCAGAGGGAATCAATCAACTCAACTGCGCATGCAACAATCTACTCAGCTAGGAGGAAAAAATGCACACTTTTGGGAGGGAGATGGGCTGGCTTCCTAGAGGGATTTTACAATTTCTTGGCCGAGCAGCTGACTATTGCCCAAAATTGTGCAATTTCTAGGGTGAGAAGCCCTACTCAGAGGAATTGCACAATTTTCCCAGTGAGCAGTGATAGGAAGATTTGCGCAATTCTGGAGCCCAGCAGGTTGCGAGACAGAATTGCACAATTTCTGGAGGGAAGGTTGGTTTCCCTCCACAACAACTCTTCCATTGGATCCCCAGTAGGGAGGCTCCAAAACCAACCTAAGGAAAAATTTTGGATGGTGGTTGAAGCTGCTACAAAAATTATTATTTTGTTATTTTCCATCAAGACAATTACCAGTATGCACAATAAAATATAAGTGACACAGTATATAGGCTTGTCAGCCAGGGCCAAAACCTCTCACCTCTTGACAGGAAAACACGGTCAAAATTCTTCTTCTAGATATTCAATTGATGAGGACCAAGACCATGACACAAACCCTTAACTCTAGCATCCTCCCAAGAACCTTACCACTATCCTTAATGCTCTACCTCTTCCCTTCAACTTCCTTCCTGATCTCGAACTGCTCCCCTTGGCTCCTTCCAGAGAAACTCAGTCTCTATCCTTCACATCGCTTCTTCTCGACTTCTCCTAGAGAATGTTGGTCCCTAGCCTTTCATTGGTCTTCTCTAGAGAAACTCGGTCTTCAGATCTTTACCTCAGTTACCTAGAATAAGTACCCCAGAAGAAACTCGTTCTTCACTTACCTGAGAAGAAACCTCCTTCGCTGCTCCAGAATAAACCTTCTTCACTGCTCCAGAATAAACCTTCTTCGCTGCTCCAGAAGAAACTCTTTCTTCGATGATCCAAAAGAATCTCTTTTTTCTATGCCAAGAATAAAACTTCTTATCCTACCTTCTCACTTCTCCTTGCATCTCCTTCTTCGCACTCCTTCTTCACCCTTTCTTCGCACCTCTTCTTCACCCTTTCTTCACACTTATGCTTTAGCTTGTCGATTTGCTTGTCTTTAAGTGAGGCCGAGTTAGGCTAAATATACTCTTCTTCTCATGTCCTTTAGGCCGATATGATCTCAAGAGTTAGTTTGACTTATTCTATTATTCCATCGTTATAGGCTGACTTGAAGAGGATAAGTGACAAGGTCTTGGATGACACTTTACATAGACAAGTTTTACCTTTTTTCAAAGTGTAACATGACTTCATTACAGGATAATGACTCTAACATTTTATGACTAGATGAAAAATAAATCCTAAAGACTCTCAATGGGAGTCTTGACTCAAAAATAAAATTTCTCATGAAACCCATGAAGCAAGCAATACAATAATTTTATGAAGACCAAACCTAGTTACACTTCTATACACTCCCTCTTAACTAGGGAGGTATTCATAATGTTTCTTGGACTTTTCAATCTGAAGGATTTCTCATAAGAAGAATTTATATTTGTAACTCATTTTTATAGCATCATATCAACTAGCATTGTTACATAGTAAGGCCTTGACTAATAACTCCTTATCTCCACAAGATCTGAGCTCAATGCTGGCAAGACCAATGATTTATAGGCACCCTCATCGTTGTCTCTCTCGGAACATCCCTGCGCGGGTACTTAGGGTGTGTTCCATGAGGAATATTCTTATCTTGGACTCCCAAGTCCTCAAACAATAATGGCCCTCCACAACAACTCTTCCATTGGATGCCCTATCTCATCCCTGAAGACTATTGGATGCCAAATGATTACCCAATCCTTCATTATGTCTTCCCAGGTGAAGACCATAATGACATATCGAACTCTCCCTTTCAAATAAGGAGGACATATTCCAATAAAGGAATGTATTCATTCCTACCAAAAACGAATGCACCTAAGTTCCCTCTTGGCTTAGGAATTTCCAAGTTTCTTCCAAGTAAGAAACTTCTTTTTTAGGCTCACTCTTAACTAGGGACCTACAACAGCTTCTCATGTGCAACAACCAGCTACCTGAAGAACTCCTATTTTCTTTGAAGTCATCAAATTTTTTTATGAGGGAGTCTTCATCTTTTGGGGACTTCTTCATAGGGAGCATTTCATCCATCACTTTCATCCATGATTTAGTCATGTCCTCATCCCATCAGAAAGTGATCCATTAGTTTTCCATCTGACTTTGCTTCATGTCATCCTACTTTCATACCATATTTTCCGTAAGGATCTTACATCCTTCAATATGGTCCTCTTGGAAGTCATCCACAAATTTTCCCTTTGCCAGTCCTACATAATCCCATCTAGATATTAGTTCAAAAATAATAAATGAACACTTACATCAAACATTACCTTTGTGATGGTATTCCTTCATGACATATTCCTGTAGGCATCAACATCTTGTATTCATATTGACACATTTCCCAAAGATATCCATTGTCAAGGGTCTCCATGTTTTTCTGACTTCTATCAGAGTCTTCATATCTTTTTGGGAGATATTCTAGTCAAATTTTCTTAGACTTTAGATGTTGAACTCCTTCTAGATTTGTTTCGTATTATCATGATCTCTTCCTCTCTTTTCACACTTCATTCCCAAGAGATTACAATCAGAGTTCCTCAGTTGTAGTCAGCTTCCTCATGATTCATATGAGAACATATTATGTTGATTTCATCTAGTGTGACTTATGCCTTTCTGCAATCTTTCGGAGGAGGAGATACCTTCTTCTATTGATCATAGTCCCAGAAATAGAAATAGTGATCCATACTATCTTCAACGATATGACATGAATTTCATAATAATCTATGCAAGTATACATACCTCATCTTTCCTTTTAGTCATCTAGACTTCCTGTAGTAGCTTCATTTGAATGAAAGAACTTTATCCTTTTAGACCTAATTTCCTATTATGTCATCATAATATCATCCCTTGAATCCCGAAAGTTTGAATTCCTGATGAAACTCTTGCTTCCCTTCTAAATCGGTGAATCCTTTTATAAGGATTCCATCAAAGAAACTTGAAGAACTTTCATATCCTCACCCAACATATGTTTCCTTATTGACTATGGTATGATGATCCCCATCGATGATGAGCTCTACTTATTTCTATAAGTATAACTTGATATTTTAATGAAGTTGCCAAGAGCCCCATTCTTTGTAAGTAATAGAACTTGTTCCAGACATCCTTTCTTCTTCCCATGTCAAGAACTCTTACTTCCAATGCTTCTATCACGATGTTATATTCTAATATGATGCATCCTATCTTAATTACACTACTTCCTATCTATAAATTACAAGTGGAAGGTACCTTCTAGTGAAGAATATCATCTCAGTCATAGTAGGGATCCTTTTACTTCTTCCTTCTTAATCTTCCTTGTCTCACGTCCTTTCACTTCCTCAATAATATTGGGTTCTTCCCTGTCCCTCTTACGTTTAGTACAATCTCTTCTATAGTGCCCCAGTTTCATGACAACCATAGCATCTTTCCTTAGCCATGTTCTTCTTTTTCTTTGGAGGACCAAACATTCCAAATTTTCATTTTCTTCTTGTCACTGATTAATCCCTTCTATCTGATCTTTTGTTACTTTATTTCTTCAACTTGTCTTGTTCTACCTTGCAGAGAGACTGTTAGGGTCGTATAATTTTTTGTAGGACCATTTGATTATTACTGATGAATTGTGTTTCAGATGCTGTAATTAATATTCCATGTTATAAATTATTTCCGAGAAAACGTCAAAACCCTAAAAAAATAAAAAAATATCCTTGCAAGTTGAAATGCAACATTAGAGGATAATTAAGTATGTTTAGATTAAATTAATCACATCATTTAACTGTGATTAAATAAATTCTAATAAGGCCTTGGTACTATAGCTTTTATTTAAATGGAGATTTGTCATATGTGGTTAAATGATACACATCTCCCCACTCCCGATCACATTACCTTTTTTATCGGATGGCTCCCAATCCTTTTCATGCCACCCCCCCCCCTCCATGTCTCCCTTTATCGGTGGGGGGGAGGGGATCCAAAAATTCAGTTTCCCCACCAGGCCTCGGAACTACGTGTGCCTCTCACACCATTTCATACCCCTGCTCACTTACCACTTACTACTCATACCCCACTCCAAAAACCACTCATCCCATGCCCATTCCCACCAACGGTCCCTCGCCCATTCCCACCAACAGGCCCATGCCTTTTCTTGCCTATCACTTGGCACCATGTCAACCAACTGTTACAACCTCCCATTGCCATTTCCTCCCATTGCGGTTTTCCCATTGCAAAGTAAATGCTCCCCTAAACAACTATTTCATCTAATACTCCCGCTCCATCTCCAACTTATAAATCCTTGCACTCGCATTCGATAACTTTATTTCCTCATTCTAGCATCCTCTTAACAATATGAATCTGAGCTTTGTTTTCCCTTGTTGACAATTCATTGCTGACAGAGTAATAACCTCCAAGTTGTTTTTCTTGGGAAATTGGCATTGTCATCCTCTGCAATTTTACCCTGTCATCACAATGGCCCCTAAAACCAAAACTGATGCCACTATGATAAACTCGATTCTTTCTCCCTCTGTGGATTTAGACCACATTCCCTTAGCTAAAAGAGAGTACAAAATTGCAGAAACACAGTGTGAATTCGACCTCTTTGAATTACACTGTTGGTTTCGATACATCTATCTAGACCAGTCTTATGAGATTGGGATTTGGCATTCCAGATTACCCTTGTTCATCTTTCGCCAATCCTACTATTTCCTTGTTTTTTTTCTGAAGTGCCAAGCCTCTTATCTCTTAAGAAAAAGAGCTATCATATCCCCTAATGGAGAAATTATTTTCTGCATTTCCCCTGAGAGTATAAATCAGATGTTGCAGATCCCACACACTGAATCCCTTACCCCTTACTCAATTGATTCTCTCAAAGAGATTTACTAGAAGCTCACTTTTCCCCAGAGAGCCAGAATTTCTGAATTCTTCCTGCCAAAATATTTTCAATTTCCTAAGAAAAACCCCCCTTATCCCTCTTCAAATTTCCCCTAAAGAACCAGATAGATTATCTTTGTCTTATCTTATCTACTTGGATATTTCTTAGATGAATGGGTAGATGAGCCTATTTTAGGCTTTCTATCCACTCTTGCCATAGAATAAGGACTTCCAACCATTTTTTACTATGGTCACTTTCTTGCAGATGTCATACATGAACAATTCCTTCAGTTTCCAACTGAAGGAATGTTCAGATACTCTTCTTTTCTCATGTATATGTTTCTTTTCTTCCAGACAGATAGGTTTCCTTTTGTATTTCAGAAACTCAATCAACATGGTGAACCTCAATCCATAATCCTTTGGACCTCAATTATCAGAAAGCATTCACAACAGTACAGGTTTAAAGACTTCATTGACTAGCTCATATATCCAACAACTTGTTTGTTGAGCAGCCAACAAGTTCCTAGGATCAGTGAAGACATTCAAAAGATGTTGCATCTCAGTGAACAGGTGAAGACATGATATTGGTATTTGTACCAAAATTATACAAAGATCAAGGATTATGGCTCTGATCTTCCACCCTATAAATTGCCAAAATACCTTCCTACGAGGATATCTGCCTTAGAGTATATCGGGAAAATAATCCAATAAGATAGCATTTACTTTGTGGCAGCCAAGAAGAAGTCCCAGTTCAGGATCAAAACACAGATAGGGCCATTTATTTGTAATAGTAGAGAAGCGGGAGAGGAAGCAGACCTCCTTCTAAAACAAATGAATTTTCCCCTTAGTTTCACATGGTCTTATGACCCCTTTGGGATAATTTCTAAACTGAGGTAGGAGAAGAAGGCAACCCCTTATGTATGTACCCAAATACCAGAGATTGAGAAATATAGAAATCAACAAGATTGGTTAGAGAACACATTACAGGAGGTCGAAGAGCAAGTGTTGTCAGCAACCACTTTAGGGACTCCTATCGCTAAAGACAAAACTGAGAAAAGACACAGAGAAGAGTATTCTTCTCCAGTCACATAAGTTTCAATAAAGGAGTTCAATATTTATTCCAAGAAAGTACAAACAGGCTCCAAGGTAGATTTTCCACCAGTGGAGGAAACACAGGGTACCATTGTGCTCTTTGGCCTTCATAATTTAACGTTTGGTAGCAGCACCATTGATTCTCCATCATCCTCAACCACTAAAGAGAATCCAGCCATAACACCTTATACACCAGAGTCATTTGCATAACAAAGGCAGCTAGACATATTTCAAAGGTACAAACAAATCAAATAGAGGAATGAAGCCCTCCATGACAACATTTATACTCAATTCAGGAACTAGTCTTCCTCGATTCAACATAGGCTCATTTCAGCCTATGATACAGATAAAGGGAGAATGCATATGGCATTCTTGTAATCTCAAGTACCTCAACCCAAATCAGGAGTTGATTTGAAGCACACCACATTCGTGTTTAAGGCAAAAGATGTCCATCCTTTGGATCTGATGGACATGCGCAGGAAAACATGAGATATGGTGTATTAAACTTTCACAAAGACTGCCATTGCTACTTCTAAGCTGCAACTATCTTTTAACAATCTTCAATCACAACTCAAATTGGAAAAGAAATCCTCTCTAGCTAAAGATAACGGAATAAAATATTTAGAGGAGATGGTGATCAAAGTAGGTTTTGATCCAAGTAATTCAAAGGCCATGAAAGAGATTATTAAGGAGAAGAATGTTGATATAGCATCCCTTAGAAAGCAATTGAATCTCCCTGCAACTGAGGGTCCTTAGGCAAAGGAGTTAGGAGAAACAAAAATACAGAAAGAGGAAATGTTGAAGCCACTGGTGGAATAGAGTGCAGAAATTAAATAGATGGAGGCAGAAATGGATAAACTAATCAAATAAAAGGAGCATAATATCAGAATGCTATGGTTCCTGTTGATGCAATACCTATTGCATCACTACTTCAAATAGGCATTCATACATCAACTATAACTCCAGGAGCATCCACCTCTACAACACCACCTACTTTAACTACAGAGGATTCAATCAAACTAACTCAATCAATGGAAAATATGTTGATACAAGGAGAAAAAATAAAAAAGTTGTGTGAAGATGTAAAGGTCCTACCAGAACAAAACACCAGACATGAGAATTCTCTCCTAACAAAGCTGCAGAAATCCCAGAGACTTACCTAGAGAGTGTAATAGATAGAAAAAGAGATAGCCTTGGGTAATACCCTAGCCCGGGTCAAGGAGAACATTTGGAAAAGGATAAATGAATCCATGATAGAAATCTGGTCATCTATACAGATCATATTTGAGCAGAAGGAATTAATTGAGAAATCTAATGAAGCCATTGAAGAAATCAGAGAGCAGTTGGGTGATAAACCCAGTGAAGCCACAGAGCTCGTCAAGCTCCTCAATTCCAAAAACAAGAAGAAACTAGAAGAACATGATATTGAGGACAAGACTAAGACCATACTAGAGGTAAAAAAAGGTGTTGACAAAAAGGAATTCAATTAGGCAGCTGAAATAAAAATGTCAATTTCTAGACATAGGTGTATAGAGGTTCTTCAGCAAGTTGGAAATCCACTATAAAAAGGGATTTCCTAGTTTATTAGTGATAAATGACAAGCTCAACACATGGTCATATTACATCTAGAAATTTATGACCATTGCTAAAGACAGTTCTAAGTTTGCAAGAGTGAAAGTCAACATAACATAGAAAGTGTTTTTAGAGGCATTAACATATGAAATCAAGCACATATTTATTTCCAAACCAACTTTTGCCAAATATACTGAAGTGGATGAGGTCTATAGGAAGTTACTCAAGATGTCTATCCCTAGTGAAGAACGTTGGGATAAATTGTGCGAGTTACTGAAATAAGAAGATGATTTAGTTGTACAACTTAGCATCAACAACACAATAGGGTTCGAAGGGCCAAATATTTAGCAGTTCCACAAATCTAGTGCCACCAATTCAAGCAGTTTCAAGTTTCCTAAATTATTGTAATAGTTAGATAGATTCTGTTTAGGAATTCCTAAAATACAACCTAGTCAATTTTTAAATGATATTTTGTAAATGACTTATAAATACTTCTCATTTTGAAGTATGAAGGGTTAATTTTTTCGTTCCAAAAAGCTATTGTATCTTTTCATTTGATGGGATGATTAGTAATAAAAAGGACATTCTTCACAGAATTCATGTGTTGGACTATTTGGTGAAGTGCTTCTCTCATTGTTTATGTGCTTATTTCTTTGTTTCCATGCTTATGTGTTCTTAAATCTGCATTATTTTACAGAAAGTTGATGAACATAATTTTTTGAAAAATACACTCTGATTCTGGCTATGGATAATTTAAATGTTTTCTTATGATATCAAGTTAAAGAATTATTAACTTCTCTTTAGCTTCAATTGAACCTATATTATTCCTTCTATTACATTTCATTTAAATCTGAAAGATCCAGTTAGTTCAGCTACATTTCCTTGTGAAACTCCTTCAAAAATCTGAGATAGATCCCTGTTAATTTTGTAGACTCCATAGCCCAATGGAAGTTTCAGGCATTTAATCAACAAAATCAATTTTAAAATCAAATTCCTAACTCTTATAACTAGCCTAATATCTAAACAAAACAAAGTTAAATCTGATAAAGAGACCCCTCTCTGAGTTTAGGAAGTCTAGATCCTAAGTTCCAAAGTGGTTTTATGGTTATATTTGTGATTTTCTCTTCACAACCTCAGAAAATTACAGAGTGATAACATTCTGGCAACCATACTGGGGATCTAAACATTTCAGGTTCCTTAAAAAAGCATATCAAGTTCTAGATCTGATTACTGGTGGTGGACAATGATCAAACACATGAAGGTTGTATTAGTTACCTAACGACTCCATGTTGAAAGTATCTAGGGCTTCAAAGTTTTAGGGTGACTCCACTGTCAAAGAATCCAGATTTTAGAGCATTCATGGTGACTCCACTACAAGTTGATCATATTTCTTGCTAAACGAGATGACAGGGTATGTGGAAAATCCTCTATCTTTTGCAGTTTTAAAATAAGTCAAGGATAAATTAGTTTATTTTGAAATTGATAAAGATTTTTCAATGACCATGTTTCATTGTTGAAATCGAGAAAATTTTCTCCTGAAAGTAAAGATTTTTTTCTTGAGTTAGTAGCTGAAAGATTTGAGAAGGATATTGAAATTTTGGATTTTCAGATTCAATCCTATATTTTCCAAGATCCTAAACAATTCTTGGAAAATCTCCCTTCTCCAAAATCAAAGGAGATTGTATTTCCTTTTGATTTGCAGAGGGATGAGAGTTTTGGTTTTGAACATAAGGTTGAAATTGAACAGTTGGAATCAAGGTTTAACCTTGAGAATACAACTGATGAAATCTTCCATGCTCAATCGGTCAATGAAGGCCTACAAGGTAAACTAATTAATCATGCCTTTACTGATCCTATAGCAAACTACATGGAGGTTCTTTTCAACTCAAGTGTTCAATCATTTTTTCATGACCGAATCCAGTAGCAGTTGCCATTGCAATCTACAACTTTGATTTTATGGAAGAAAGGTCAAGTTATCCTTTCGATTTTTCTAACAAGCACTCAAGAAGTCCACTTATTTCATCAACTACTTGACTGGCTTCATTGGCCTCAGCTTGATTTTCAACAGTTAGGGTAGATAACAGTGTGAAAATAAGCTCAGCGATTGGAGCATTTTTTCAAGCATTCCTTTAATTTTTAGTTTTAGATTGCATTTCAGATTTCAATTCAGTGTATATTTCAGATTTCAGTGTGCAGAATGGTTTTGATTTCAGTTTGAGAGGTTTTCAGTAGCAACGATTTTATGGCAGAACAAGTTGCAGGTTTTGGGATCAGCTCAATGGATTAGGTTACTAGTCTACAGTGTTCTTGACACCTTACAAGGAGAATGTCATCTCTAGCTGGAGCCTATGTTAGGGCCCTATAATGTTTTATAGGATCATTTAATTATTATTGATGAATTGTATTTCAGATGTTGTAATTAATATTCCATGTTGTAAATTATTTCCGAAAAAAGGTCCAAACCTTAAAACAAAAATAAAAAAATTATGTTTGCAAGTCGAAATGAAACATTAGAGGATAATTAAGTATGTTTAGATTAAATTAATCACATCATTTAAAAGTGATTAAATAAATTGTAATAATGCCTTGGTACTATAGATTTGATTTTATTCTAGAGTTGAAAATGACAAATCGAGATTTGTCGTATGTGGTTAAATGACGCATATCTCCCTGCTCCCAATTGCATTACCTTTTCTATCAGACATCTCCCAAGCCTTTTCACCCCCCCGATCCATGTCTCCCTTTATCGATGAGTGGCGGGGGGGGGGGGGTCCGAAAAAGCAGTTTTCCCACCAGGCCACACTGCTACGTGTCCCTCTCACATCGTTTCACACCCCCCCTCACTTACCACTTACCGCTCATACCCCCTCTGAAAAACACTCCAGCCGCGCCCATTTCTACCAACGGTCTAGTTCCCATTACCGCCAACAGTCCCACACCTTTTTCCACCTATCGCTTGGCACCACACCAATCAAACATTACACCCTCCCATTGCCACTTCCTCATGTTGCAGAGTAAATGCTCCCCTAAACAACCATTTCATATAACGGTCCCGCTCCATCGCCAACTTATAAATCCTTGAACTCACCTTCAATAAATTTCTTTCCTCATTCTCACATCCTCTTATTAGTATCCACTCGAGCTTCGTTTTCCCTCGTCCACAATTCATTGTTGATAGAGTAATAGCCTCCAAGTTGTTTTTCCTGGGAAATTGGAACTGTCATCCTCTGTAATTTTACCCTATTATCACAATGGCCCCCAAAACCAAAACGAATGCCACTGTGATAAACCCAATGTTGAAAATAATACTGAGAGGGGGGGTGAATCAGTATTATCTAGCAATTTAATAAATCTTCCTTATTTGATCTTTGAATTATTTTAGCATGTCAGTACCATAAAATAATGAGCATGAAAAACAGATAGTCACACCAAAGAACACAAGATGTAAGGTGGAAACCCAATGTGGGTGAAAACCACCTGCTGCAATATGTCTCTATCTTCTTTCAATTTAGAAACTTCTTTTACAATGATTTTGTACTGGTGCAGTCCTTTACCAGTACGCAGGCTGCAACCTGCAGAGAGCTACAACTCTCTCTCTCTCTCGTTTTCCAGTCTACTCCTGGAAGGGAGCTACAACCCCCTACTTCTTTTCATAAAGCATCAGATGATCAACAAGTACATAACAGATATAGATCACTACAGATATCAGATCAGCAACAACAGAACTAACCCAAAACACCTTATCAATAGAGAAATTCAATCAACAGAACATCTTAAAACAGAGACGCAATTTTTCTTTCTGTGGCCTGCGACCAGACGCCGTTAACCTTCTGCTACTCTGCGTCCACACGCAGATATCCTTCTGCTCCGCTGCGTGCCCACGCACTGTTCCTTTGACTGCTCTGCGTTCTGTTGCTTCAGGGACGCACCCAAAGATACTATCGCGCCGCGTCTTTCGCTTCAGAGACGCACCTGAAAACACTATCACGCCGCGTCCTTCTGCTTCAGAGACGCACCTGAACCTTGATCGCCCTGTGTCCCCACGCAGGTCTCTCTCTACTGTGCTGCGTCTCGGCGCACTTTCCCTTTACAGTACCTGCGTCCCGGCGCACTTTCCCTTCACTGAACCTGCGACCCTTTAGATATAAATGATATGAAGGCTTCAGGACAAACCCAAACAGTCAGATCTACAGATCTGATCATGCGCCATAGAGATCACAGTCCATTAGAAGATTCGCCCTCTTAGATCTGGACTAGATCTCACCAAATAAGATATTCAACCCAAGACAATTGCTCAATCCAAATGAACTCCTTTGCTTTATATAGGCAAGCTCCTCCTCAAAACATGGAACAATACCACGAGCCGACACCATAGAAACATAAAACCGTCGGCTAGATACCACACAAGAAACCCCCACGTGCTTTTCTCTGCCTTGAAATGTGTGCACTGGGTAGACGCACCCCCTGAACGGCTGGCCGGCGTCCCTGGACGCGGGTTCTGCATGGTATACCTGCGGGGACGCACTTTCTGAACCGATTGCCTGCAACCTTCTTAATTTTTCAACAAACTGAGAGCCTTACCACTGGAGTTGCCATCAAGTACAACATCTGTAACATACAGTCATACCAGATAACATAATGCCAACAATCTCCCCCTTTGGACTTGATGGCAACCTCAACCTGGCAACCTCAACCTTACAAGCTTCAGCTTCATTCTCCCCCTTTGACATCAAGGGCAAAGGGTATGCTCCCCCTTAGCTCATGCTCCTCCAGATCTGCAACAAATAACCAGAAATCCACCATGAAAGAGATAGAGACATATTGCAGCTATTTCCAAGATCTCCTTCTCCATAATGCCAACAATGCATTATGTGCTCCCCCTGAGCCTTGTACCACCAATAAGAAGATGTTCAACAATAAGATGATGCATCAACAACCCCCAGCTTTTTCCTGAGGTATTCAAATGTGTCCCTGGGCAATGGTTTGGTGAGAATATCAGCAACTTGTTCCTTGGAAGGAACATACTCCAACTTGACTTTCTTTTCAAGCACTTGTTCCCGGAGAAAATGGTACTTGATTGGTATGTGCTTGGTTTTTGAATGCATAACAGGGTTCTTTGAGATGCTGATTGCACTTGTATTATCACATAAGATGGGGATTGGTGGAGTACAAGTGATTTGAAAATCCTGCAAAGTCTGCATCATCCAAAGGAGTTGGGTGCAACAAGATGCAGCAGCAACATATTCTGCTTCAGCTGTAGATAAGGCAATGGAACTCTGTTTCTTGCTGAACCAAGATACCAGTCTGGAACCCATAAAGAACGCACCACCACTTGTGCTTTTCCTGTCATCCACGCTTCCGGCCCAATCTGCATCTGTATAAGCATGAAGAGTAAGATCTGTATCTCTAGGATACCATAAGCCATAATTTTGAGTCCCTTGAAGATATTTGAAAATTCTCTTTACTGCCTGAAGATGAGTCTCCTTCGGATTTGCCTGAAATCTTCCAACTATTCCAACTGCATGCATGATGTCCGGTCGGGTACCTGTCAAATATAGTAAACTTCCAATCATAGATCTGTAGGTTGGTTGATGTACTGCTGCAGATTCATCATTTGCACTGAGACTACATCCTGTGACCATGGGTGTACATACTGGTTTTGCATCTTCCATGCCATATTTCTTCAAAATCTGCTTGAGATACTTGGTTTGAGATAAAAAGATTCCTCCTTCCTTTTGTTGGATTTGCAAACCAAGGAAATATGTCAGTTCTCCTAGCAAGGACATTTCAAATTCTTTTTGCATGACCGAGGCAAAGCTTTGACTCATAGCTTCTTCATTGCTGCCAAAAATAATGTCATCTACATACACAACAAGTATTAGCAATTTGTCATTTTCAACTTTTATATACAGATTGCTATCTGCTGAACCTTTTGAGAAACCTTGTTGATGAAGATATTTGTCCAACTGGTAGTACCAAGCCCTTGGAGCTTGTTTGAGACCATAGAGAGCCTTTTTCAATCGGCATACAAGATTTGGATCATTTCCAAGAATGAACCCATCTGGCTGTTCAATGTACACTTCTTCTTCCAAGTCTCCATTCAGAAAGGCTGATTTCACGTCCATTTGAAATACTTTGAAGTTTTGAAAACTTGAGAGAGCAAGGAACATTCGGATGGCCTCAAGTCTTGCAACAGGAGCAAAAGTTTCTTCAAAGTCTATTCCTTCTTGCTGCGCATACCCTTTACAAACAAGTCTGGCTTTGTTTCTAATTACTTCTCCATTTTCATTCAATTTATTTTTGAAGACCCATTTTGTTCCGATAACATTCTTATCCTTTGGTCTAGGAACCAGCTCCCAAGTGTTGTTCTTTTCGATTTGCTCAAGTTCTTCATCCATTGCTTTCACCCAACATTCATCTTTGCATGCTTCTTTCACATTTTGTGGTTCAGTAGAGGAGAGTAATGCCAAATAGCTTGAGGCTTCTGCAACTGTTCTTCTTGTTTGTACACCTGCTTCTTTCTGCCCCACAATCTGAGATTCTGGATGATTCTTCTGAACATATCTGGATGGAGTTTTCTCTTCTATTCTTGTCTGCTCCTCTGGTTCTTCTTGAGGTTCTCCTTGGGGTTCTTCTTCTTCATTATTCTGTCTTTGAGGGTAGCCTTCATCTTCTTCTATATCTTCATGATGTACTTGCCTAGGAATATATCCCTTCTCATCAACCACTACATCAATGCTGTCAACAATTCTGCCAAGTCTTTTATTGTAGCATTTGTATGCTTTGCTATGTGGAGAATAGCCAAGAAGAATGCCTTCATCTGCTCTAGGTTCAAGTTTGCCAAGCTGCTCATCAGTATTCTTGATATAGCATTTGCTCCCAAAGATTTTGAAGTGCTTTACCGAAGGAGTCCTGCCACTCCAAAGCTCATGAGGAGTTTGAGTGCTGTTCACCCGGACATTTGTTTTGTTGAGAATAACAACCGCAGCATGTGCAGCTTCACCCCAGAAAGTTGCGGGAGTTCCTGATTCATCAAGCATAGCACGAGCCATTTGTTGGATTGTTCTGTTCATTCTTTCAACAACTCCATTTTGCTGAGGAGTTCTAGCTGTAGAGAATTCTCTCCTTATCCCATGTTCATCACAGAAATCGAAAAATTCATTTGAAGTAAATTCCCCACCTCTGTCGGATCTGAGGCACTTAATTTTGTGACCTGATTCATTTTCAACCAAGGCTTTGAAAGATTTGAATTTTTCGAATGCTTCATCTTTGTGCTTCATAAGTCCTAACCAGACAAACCTGGAGAAATCGTCAATAAATAATATCAAGTATTCCTCTCCTCTAGGTGTTCTTTTCCTGAATGGACCACATGTATCTGTATGTACTAGCTCAAGAGGCATGCTAGCTGATCCTTCTTTCTCTGGAAAGTTAGTCCTGGTTTGTTTTCCAAACTGACATGATCTGCATATGGTGTTGTCAGGAATTTTGATATCTGGAAGATCGCGAACTGCCTGATATTTGCATGCTTTCCTTATTTGTGAGAAGCTTAGATGTCCCAACCTTCGATGCCATAACCAGTGCTCTTCATCCTTGCTTAGATAGCATTGTTGTTGTCCTTCTTCAAATATGTACAGATTATTTGGAGTTCTTTTGCCTTTGAGTACTGTTTTACCTGTATCAAGATCACGAACAAGACATCCATTCGATCTGAAAATAACCTCGGTTCTTTGATCACACATCTGGCTGACACTTAGAAGATTATGCTTCAATCCATCAACATACAAAACATTTCCAGCTTTGACCTTTCCTTTTAACTGAGCAATGCCTTTTCCTTTTATAGTTGCAGGAGTATCATTTCCAAAAGAGACTTTCTTTCCTTTTTCTAGAACAGAATAAGATTCAAGTTTTTCTTTATCACCTGTCATATGCTTCGAACATCCACTGTCAATGTACCATAGATTTTCCTGTCCCTCTGCATAAAATGCTATTCCACATCTTTCTGTTTGAGGTTCCTTTATTCTCCATGTTTTGGTGCTTGAGGCTTGCTCCTTTTTCTGCTGAAACCTGCTCCTGCATTCAGATTCTTCATGACCAAAGTTATTGCAAATAGAACATTTGACTTCATTTTCAAGAACCGAAAAGTTGTTATAGGTCCTTTTTGTCATCCCTGTCATACTTCTTTGTTTTTGAGCTTCCCTAGTCATGATTGTTTTATATGCAACACATTGAGCTGCTTTGTGACCAAAATTATGGCAAGAAAAGCATTGTCCATTGAAGAAGCTTCTGTGGTTATTGAATCTACCTGCCAACTGATTGTAATTTCTATTTTCATCTATTCTTGAACCAAACTGAGAAGATTTTACCTGTGGCTGGTTGTAGCTTTTGTTCACCCTTAAGATGGATTGCCCCTGATAGTTTCTGTTTGTATTTTGTCCCTGCTTTACCTGATTATCTTCATTGTTCTTCTGCTCATTTCTTCTTGCCGCATCAAGATAACTTTTTGAGGTGGATGCTTGAGAGGTTTCTCCATTGTAACCCAAACCTGTCTTGTTTAGAGGAGACCGCTGCACATTGATAATCTCATCCAAAGTTTCAGATCCTTTGACAAACTTAAGATTAATAGCTTTTGCTTTCTCAATTTCTTTTCTGAGACCAACAATTTCACCTTCTAGTTTTTCAAGATGTTTTTATTTTTCATCAATTTGAAATTGTAGAGTATCAATGATCACATTCTTTTCTTCTATACATCTCTTGAGTCTAGTAATTTCATCATAGAGGTTATTCACATCTACAGCATCCTCATAATCATCATCTTCAAATGCCATTAACAACTTATATTTATTACCTTGTTCATCTTCATCACTGTTTGATAAACCATCACTATCTTCATGGGTGTAGTAGCTTTTCTTATTTGCACTTTGTTTCTTGTTCCATCTAGCAGGTTCCTTTCCTTTATCCTTATAAGGACATTTTGCAGCATAATGACCTACTCTTCCACAAGCAAAGCATTTGAAAGGTAGCTTACCTCTGAACCTTCCAGAACCCCTTTGAAGATTTCTGACAAAATTTGATTCTTCTTCCTCTTCTTCTGGAACATGGCTTGCTTCATAGTAATCTTCTTTGCCTGATGCCTTAAAAGCAGCTTCCCTTCTGTCTGATGGACCTCCCTTTCTCATTTCATAAGCAGTTAGAATTCCATGTAGCTGAGACATAGTGAGAACACGGAGATTTTCCTTTTCTTCTATTGCAGATACTTTAGATTCAAACTTGGGGGATAATGATCTTAGAATCTTTTGAACTACTATAGCCTCTTTTATTTCTTCACCCAAATTTTTCATACAATTAACAATCTCATCTACCCGAAGAAAATAATTAGCCACACTTTCATCATTATACATCTTGAGAGTCTCATATTGAATCCTGAGAGTTTGAAGTTTAGCTTGTTTTACCTGTTCATCTCCTTCATAGCTCGTGACCATTTTGTCCCATATCTCTTTTGCTGATTTGAAGTGCATTACCTTCATGAATTCTGTTTGGGATATACTTCCTAATAGAGTACTGACTGCTTTTGCATTTGTTTCATACTTCTTTTTCTCAGCTGGATCTGTAGGAGTAGCTGAAGGAAAAGCATAGCCTGTTTCTACAATGTCCCAAACTTCTGTACCAAGAGATTGAAGATATGAAGTAACTCTTACCTTCCAATAATTGAAGTTTGTCCCATCAAAAATCGGTGGCCTGATTGATGCTTCTCTCTCGTAGTTGCTCATGATGAACGATCTACCTTCAAGCGATCAAGCTTCTCTGAAGGACCTGCTCTGATACCAATTGTTGAAAATAATACTGAGAGGGGGGGTGAATCAGTATTATCTAGCAATTTAATAAATCTTCCTTATTTGATCTTTGAATTATTTTAGCATGTCAGTACCATAAAATAATGAGCATGAAAAACAGATAGTCACACCAAAGAACACAAGATGTAAGGTGGAAACCCAATGTGGGTGAAAACCACCTGCTGCAATATGTCTCTATCTTCTTTCAATTTAGAAACTTCTTTTACAATGATTTTGTACTGGTGCAGTCCTTTACCAGTACGCAGGCTGCAACCTGCAGAGAGCTACAACTCTCTCTCTCTCTCGTTTTCCAGTCTACTCCTGGAAGGGAGCTACAACCCCCTACTTCTTTTCATAAAGCATCAGATGATCAACAAGTACATAACAGATATAGATCACTACAGATATCAGATCAGCAACAACAGAACTAACCCAGAACACCTTATCAATAGAGAAATTCAATCAACAGAACATCTTAAAACAGAGACGTTTTTCTTTCTATGGCCTGCGACCAGACGCCGTTAACCTTCTGCTACTCTGCGTCCACACGCAGATATCCTTCTGCTCCGCTGCGTGCCCACGCACTGTTCCTTTGACTGCTCTGCGTTCTGTTGCTTCAGGGACGCACCCAAAGGTACTATCGCGCCGCGTCTTTCGCTACAGAGACGCACCTGAAAACACTATCGCGCCGCGTCCTTCTGCTTCAGAGACGCACCTGAACCTTGATCGCCATGCGTCCCCACGCAGGTCTCTCTCTACTGTGCTGCGTCTCGGCGCACTTTCCCTTTACAGTACCTGCGTCCCGACGCACTTTCCCTTCACTAAACCTGCGACCCTTTAGATATAAATGATATGAAGGCTTCAGGACAAACCCAAACAGTCAGATCTACAGATCTGATCATGCGCCATAGAGATCACAGTCCATTAGAAGATTCGCCCTCTTAGATCTGGACTAGATCTCACCAAATAAGATATTCAACCCAAGACAATTGCTCAATCCAAATGAACTCCTTTGCTTTATATAGGCAAGCTCCTCCTCAAAACATGGAACAATACCACGAGCCGACACCATAGAAACATAAAACCGTCGGCTAGATACCACACAAGAAACCCCCACGTGCTTTTCTCTGCCTTGAAATGTGTGCACTGGGTAGACGCACCCCCTGAACGGCTGGCCGGCGTCCCTGGACGCAGGTTCTGCATGGTATACCTGCGGGGACGCACTTTCTGAACCGATTGCCTGCGACCTTCTTAATTTTTCAACAAACTGAGAGCCTTACCACTGGAGTTGCCATCAAGTACAACATCTGTAACATACAGTCATACCAGATAACATAATGCCAACACCCAATGCTTTCACCCTCTATGGATTTAGACCACATTCCCTTAGTTGACAGAGACTACAAAATTGCCGAAACACAGTGTGAATTTGACCTCTTTGAATTACATTGTTGGTTTTAAGACACCTATCTAGACCAATCTGATGAGATTGAGCTTTAGCAGTCCATATTACCCCTGTTCATCTTTCCCCAATCCTATTATTTCCCTAAATTTTTCTTGAAGTGCCATGCCTCTTATCTCTCAAGAAAAAGAGCCATCATATCCCATAATGGTGAGATTATTTTCTCCATTAGCCCTATGAGTATAAATCAGATGTTGCAGATCCCACACAGTGGATCCCTTACCCCTTTCTCAATTGATTCTCTAAAAGATATTTACCAAACGCTCACTTTTCCTCAAAGAGCCAGAATTTTTTAAGTCGTCTTGCCAGAAGATTCTCAATTTGCTAAGAAAAACCCCCTTATCCCTATTCTATTTCCCCCCAAAAGAACCAGTCAAGTTATCTCTCTCTTGTCTTGTCTACTTGGTTATTTCTCAGATGAATGGGTAGATGAGCCTATTTTAGGCTTTCTATCCAACCTTTAGACAGAAGAAGGACTTTTAGTCATTTTTTACTATGGTCACTTTCTTGCAGATGTCATGCATGAACAATTCCTTCAGTTTCTAACTGAAGGAATGTTCAGATACTCTTCTATTCTCATGTATATGTTTCTTTTCTTCCAGACAGATAGCTTTCCTTTTGCAATTCAGAAACTCAATCAACAGGGTGAATCTTAGTCCATAATCTTTTGGACCTCAATTATCAGAAAGCATTCACAAGAGTATAGGTTTAAAGACTTCATTGACCAGTTCATATATCCATCAAATTGTTTGCTGAGCAGCCAACAAGCTCCTAGGATTAGTGAAGACATTTAAAAGGTGTTGCAACTCAGTGGATAGGTGAAGACATGAGATTGGTATTTATACGAAAATTATACAGAGATTAGGGTTTATGGTTCCACGCTGCCACCCTATAAATTGCCAAAATACCTACCTATTGGGATATTTGCCTTAGAACATATCAAGAAAATAATCCAATCAGATAACATTCACTTTGTGGTGGCCAAGAAGAAGTCCTAGTTCGGGATCAAAACATAGATAGGGCCATTTATCTGTAATAGTAGAGTAGCAGGAGTAGAAGCATACCTCCTTCTAAACATATCAATTTTCCCCTCAGTTTCACATGGCCTTTATAACTTTTAAACTGAGGTTGGAGTAGAAGACAACCCCTTATGTACATACCCAAAGACAGGAGATTGAGAAATATAGAAATCAAAAGGATTGGGTAGAGAACACATTACAGGAGGCCGAAGAGTAGGTGTTGTCAACAACCACTTCAGAGACTCCTATCCTTAAAGGAAAAAATGAGAAAAGACACAGAGAAGAGTATTTCTCTAGTCTCATAATTCTCAACAAAAGAGTTCAATACTTATTCCAAGAAAGTAAAAATAGGCTCCAAGGTAGATTTACCACCAGTGGAGGAAACACAGGGTACTATTTTTCTCTCTAGCCTTCATACTTTAAAGTTTGGTAGCAGCACCACTGATTCTCCATTATCCTCAACCACTAAAGTTAATCTATCCACAACACCTCATACAACAGAGTCATTTGCAGAATAGATGAAACTGGACATATTTCAAGGTACAAAGAAATCAAACAGAGGAATGAAGCCATCCATGACAACATTTATACTCAATTCAGGAAATAATCTTCCTCGATTCAACACAAGCTCATTTTAGCCTATGATATAGAGAAAGGGAGAATGTATATGGCATTCTTGCAAGCTCAAGTACCTCAACCTAAATCAACAACTGATTTCAAGTAGACCACATTTGAGTTTGAGGCAAAAGATGTCCATCCTTTGGATCAGATGGACATGCACACGCAAATAGGAGAGATGGTGTATTCAACTTTCACACAGACTGCCATTATTGCTTCTAAGCTGCAACTATCTTTGAACAATCTGCAATCACAGCTCAAATTGGAAAAACTTTCCTCTCTGGCCAAAGATAACAGAATAAAATATTTAGAGGACATGGTGATCAAATCAGGTTTTGATCCAAGTAATTCAAAGGCCATGGAAGAGATTATTAAGAAGAAGAATGATGATATAGCATCCCTGAGAAAGAAATTGAAGCTCCTTGCCACTGAAGATCCTCAGGAAAAGGAGTTAGGAGAAACAAAAATACAGAAAGAGGAAATGTTGAAGCTATTGGTGGAACAGAGTGCACAAATTAAAGATATGGAGGCAAAGATGGATAAACTAATCAAAGAAAAGGAGCAGAATTTTCAGCTCGCTATGGTTCCTCTTGATGCAATACCTATTACATCACTACTTCAAACATGCATTCCTACATCAGCTACAACTGTAGGATCGTCCACCTCTACAACACCCCATACTTCAACTACAAATGATTCAATCAAATTGGCCGAATCAATGGAAAATATGTTGATACAAGGAGAGGAAATGAAAAAGTTGCAAGAGGATGTAAAGGTCCTACAGGAATAGAACACTAGATATGAGAATTATCTCCTAACAGGGTTGCAAAAATCCTATAGACTTACCCAGAGAGTGCAATAGATAGAAAAATAAACTGCCATGGGTAATACCCTAGCCCAGGTCAAGGGGAACATTTGGAAATGGACAAATGAATCCATGATATAAATCTAGCCATATATATAGTTCATATTTGAGAAGAAGGAATTAATTGAGAAATCTAATGAAGCCATTAAAGAAATTAGAGAACAGTTGGGTGATAAACCTAGTGAAGATATAGATCTCATCAAGCTCCTCAATTCTAAAAAACAAGTAGGAGCTAGAAGAATTGGAGATTGAGGACATGACTAAGACCATACTAGAGGTAAAAAAGGTGCTGACCAAAAGGAATTTGATCAGGAAGCTGGAAGAAAAATGTAAAGTTTTGGACATAGGTGTACAAAGGCTCTTCAGAAAATTGAAATCCCTCTATAAAAAGGGACTTCCCAATTTATTAGTGATAAATGAAAAGCTCAGCACATGGTTAGATTACAACTAGAAATTGATGACCATTGCTAAAGACGGTTCTAAGTTTGCAGGAATGAAATGTTGTTGGTTTATGGGGGCCTGACCCAGGTTCGGAGTTATTCAGCCAAACAAATCCCTACACTACTGGCCTTCTCGGCATCAGCCCGTGGAGCACGAACTAAAGTCTCACCCGAAGCAATATAGGGGGATGGTGGAACCAAGTTTCCACACCCTTGAGATGTCTGTGATGTTAGTTTAGTCCAACTAGGCCTGCCTTCACGCAGGTTGCTTCACACATTGTTTTGAGCATAGGTCTCTATCCTTCATACTGTTTCTTCTCAACTTCTCCTATAGAGTATCAGACTCTAGGATTTCACTGGTTTCCTCTAGAGAAACTCGGTCTCTAGATCTCTACCTCAATTACCCAGAAAAAGTGCCCCAGAAGAAACTCTTTCTTCGCTAACCCTAGAAGAAAACTCCTTTGCTACCCTAGAAGAAACCTTCTTCGCAGCTCCAGAAGAAACCTTCTTCTCTTCTCCATAAGAAACTATTTCTTCGCTGGTCCAAAATAATCTCTCTTTTCTATGCCTAGAAGAAACCTTCTTATCCTACCTTCACACTTCTCCTTGCAGCTCCTTCTTCACACTTCTTCTTCACGCTTTGCTCACACTTCTGCTTTACTAAAATCTTATAGCGTTTCTTGTGTTCAAGTGAGGCCCACTTAGGCTATCTATGCACTTCTTCTCATGTCCTTTAGACAGACGTGATCTCAAGAGTTAGGCCGACTTCTTCTAGCATGTTCTTCCATCGTTGTAGGCTGAATTGAAGAGGATAAGTGATAAGGTTTTGGAGGATACTTTACATTGACAAGTTTTACCTTTTTGCAAAGTGTAAGATGACTTCATTACATGACAATAAATCTAACATTTTATGAATAGATGAAAAATAAATCCTAAAGACTTTCAATGGGAGTCTTGAGTCAAAAATAAAATATCTTGCTAATGAAACCCATGAAGCAAGAAATGCAATAAATTTTTTTCTTCTTCTTTATATCTCATTACATAAAATCATAATTAAATGTCATTATGAAGACCAAACCTAGTTACACTTTTCAACAAGAACCACCAAATCATCTTGGCCTAGGGAATTATGGAGAGAGCCATCAGTTTCTAGAATCCATGGAATCAAATGTTTAGGGTGCAATCTTCTTCTCGACCCAATATTCCTTTGATACTAACAATAATTGAGTTGCGTGGAATTTGTGTGGTTAGGAACCCACTCAGCAATATTAAGAAACCATTAACACACTAATCTAAAAATCCACGACTGTTGAAGACCACGAAGACGAAGATACCTGATAATGAGTTCGAAAAAAACTTTAAACCACCATTTTTATTTTTCGCTTTAATACATAATGTTCATATTCATATTTTGATTGATCTGAATCCACCATTCCATATTTAGATGATTTTTTGTCCATCTCGTTCATCAATTTCCCATTAAGCTCTTCAAAATGAGGCATTATTAAATGTAATTTTTTTTTCTACATGTGTCCACAACCATGATATTTTGAATATGAGAGGGCTTTACCACCAAAGGAATCTGAGATAGATTCATCCTGGTCATGAAATACAAGGGCAAAAAACATGATGGCACCTGACTTCCAGTTGATACCCACTATAGTTACGCAGGGTTTCATGTGCCTCATGGAATTGGCTATAATTTCAATCATCAGCTGAGGCCAATGGCAGTTAGGGACAAACAACCATTTCTCATCAACGGGATCCTTAGTATTTTTTGTGGTTCTCTTCACTGTCATTTTTTTGTTTTTCCTTATTTTCTTCTGATTTTTGTCTGACAGGTGAAAGCATGAAGAGGGGTTACACTTTTGGGCCAAATGTGGTGATGAAATTTCATTTTCTTCCTCTTTTATTGAATTGTAGCCCTCAAAATTCATATATGAATTGAGAATTTTGATTCGGAGAAAATTGACAATATGTAGAGAATTATATTGTTTTCATAATGATATTTTTTGCAAAAAAAATCAGTATTGTATATTATCTCAATTTTCAATTAAATGAAATATATGTCCTTTCAAATTTTCGTAAAACTTAAGAGGTAAGTGTGTGTTCGCATAACATAATTTAGCATAAAATGGGTAATATATATATATATAAGCATGATCTACACAGAGAGAACTAGTTTTTTCATATTAAAAAATACTTTATTGCAAAGTTACATTTTTTTCTTATTTTTCAAACTTGTTGAAGTAATATTTCAATTGTATTTTGGAGACACATGTTCATGTGAGCCACATGTGTTCATGTAATATTTTTTTCAACTCTTTAAATATATTGAAAACCCAAGCGTACCCTTTTGAAGAGGGCTCGTAAATCAAGATAGTGTCATTTTTTGAAAATTTTTCATTGTGTATATTTTATGTTATTGATTTTCTATTCAGCCCTTTTGAAACTATTCAAAAAAGTTCAAGGATTATGTTTAAAAGGAATTAGATAAAAAATATAATATGAATTCCAAAATGTCAAACTCATATGCCATTGGATAGAGGGTTCCTTCCGAAATCTAACATGATTAACTCTACCACTTAAGGGAAATTTTTTCTTGGAGTATGCTAGGGTACAAAAATGGTGTTGCAAAGAAATTTCCATAAGAGGAGCTAAAACTTTGTTTTTTAGGCCCTCAAGGACTTGATCGAGTGCTTAAAATGCTTGATTGAGTATTTGAAATTAAAATTTCAAACAACGCGATCGAGGGTTTAAGAAACACTTGATCAAGCCCTTAATGTGTTTAAATAGAAACTCGATCGACCTATCATAATAATCTTAAAAAAAACGAAGTCTCCCAATACTTGTCTTTAAGTGAAGTTCTGCTTTTAAATATAACATATTTTTATACCTAATCATTTTATAACTTTTTATGTGGAAAATTTCAATAAAAATAAATCAAATTATAATAAACAAAAACAACAAACTGAAGTAAATTTTATAATATTATTATTTTAAAAATAATTTCATACACACATTTAAATCTAGATTTACTCAAATACAATCTAGTCAAATAATGTTTTAAAATTTATGATTCCTTGTGTTTTTGTTATTTTAAAAATATATATTGCAAGCTAAGTTGAGAGTAAAAATTTCAATATATACTTCGTGTTTCTGTAGACTAAAGACAAAATTTAGTGCAAACACATTTAGAAGCTATGAGATATTTATAACCATAGATACCATTGCATCCATTGTTGGCATTATGACTAATGTATTTTCCTTGATGGAAACCTACTTGATAGAGATGTCAACATAATTCTTATACAGACTGGTACATATGTGATAGAGAGAATGAACAAAGGAATATCAGTTCACAGACAAAGGAATGATAAAGGTAAAGTTTGAGAAAGTATATGCGGGTCCTATGAAGCAAGGTCGCACACATTAGTAGTATGGTTAAGAGAAGTCACGTATATAATCTACACCATGGTTTTATGAATACCAAGGGAATTTACCATGGTATTGGCCCATTGTAATGAGTGCGACAATGTATATTTGATCCCATCAAAGAATATCATTGATGTTACTAAGGGATTGGCCTAAGGTATTGGCTAAGGCCTATCCTATATAAGAAGATGGAGATCTAAGTGTTAAGTGTGTGAGTGATGGGCTATTGATGAATTATTTGATATAAAATGGGTGTGCACCAAGGAGCATGGAGAAGTCTTAGATATGATAGATTTGAAAGTATAGTAGAGAATAATGAATATGCTTGCTCGAGATTTTATGATTATGAGTAACAATGATATATATGTAGTGATAATGATACTTTGATATGAATGTGTAAGAGTACGATTTGCAGAGTGTTTGATGTGGTTGAAACGAAGGAATGATTAAGTGATTACAAATCTATTCGATGGTTTGTCACTAAGAAGATGTGTACATACACGGATCTTCTTCTGGATAGTCGCATATACATTCTGTGAAATTTCATATTCTATACTGAGGCGTAAGCATGAGAAGTATGTATATACGTGGATTTGCTTCTAGGTAGTCATGTATACATTCTGCGAAAGTTTAGAACCTATACACAAGTTTCAAGCATTAGAAGAGTGTACATATGTGAATGTGTTTGGTAAGAGCCGCATATACATGCAAGGTTTTTGGAGTATGAGTTGTTGATGATGTTTTATCAATCTTATGTTTTTTGTTGTCTGTCGATGAAGTATTTCTTATAATGATATGTGTTTGACAATACTAATTGGGTTGAATTGATTATGGTATTGAATGTTGACTAGTGATGATATTGTTTTATAGTGATCTGTATTTGGTTTTAGTGATGTATGATGGTTTCAGTATGTGATTCAGTGTTACAGTAATTCAAAATTGATTGTTCAGTGATTTGAGATCTGTATGCAGGCCTTCTTCAAGGGAAGCATGTACATATGTGAGTATTATTCATAACAGTTGCATATATCTTCTGACATATGTTAGATAAGGGTTGTAGTGACAACATTTGGTATTTGTGATGAACAGTATATGGTATGGCATGCCTATGCTTGGTTATGCAGTAATATGATCTGATATGAATTTATTTGATCTAGTGTCATTGGTTGATTGTTATCAGTGATATATTTGATGATTCTGTTAGTTCAGTGATTGGGTGAGTTGATTTAGTGATTGGTTTCAGAATTGTTATTTAATATTTGGCTTAAATTATTGAAGTGGGTCCAGTCTGAAAATTTAATGAAAAGTGGCCTATAGGTTTGATGTTGTGAGTCAAGTGGATCCAGTATGAAATATTATGAAACTTAGTCCACAAAAGTGTTGAGTGTTGAAGCCTTCAGTGAGGGAGTTGAAGCTTCCTTCTAGTGGTAGCTAGTAAATCTATTCAGGGGGTAGGAGATCCCTTCCGGTGGGTGTTGTTAAACGAGATCGGTGGGTTGGAGCTCCCTTCTAGTGGGTTATGGATAATGAGAGAAGGTTGTAGCCTTCTACAAGTGTATTCCTGCATACTGGTATGAGTTTGTGTTAGTGAAATATTGTAAGATTTTTTCCTTTATAATAAAATAAGAAGACAAAGACGATGGAAATGGTGGTTTTCTCCCACATTGGGTTTCCACCTAAAAATATCAGTGTCATCATTTGTTGTTGTGTTTCTTATGTGTGATGGCTTATTCTGTTCTTACTACTCATGGTTATAGCTTAATTAAAGGCTAATGAAGTAATGATACATTGGTTAAAGTAGAAGATATGATGAAATATATGAAAAGTTAGTTAACTAGATATATGTTACTAAAGTTCCATTTCTTTGTTTATGTAACAGTTATGATAGCGAAGATGACAGTGAATCAACTGAACTTTCTTTCATGGGTAAAAGTGAAAGTAAGAATTCTAAAGAGATAACAGATTCAAAAAGGATGGCCCAAGAAGCAAAAGAACAAGGAAAGTCAGAAACTATGGATAATAGAGGTACGTTTATGCTAAGTAATGATAACTATAAGGAATGGAAAGAAGAGATGAAGTCTAAGATAATGAGCCTAGGATGTGATGTATGGAATTTAGTATGTAATGGTTGCACTAAAAATCCTCCATTAAGTGAACTATTAGAAAAGACTATTGTTGCATTAAATGAAATCATCTGTAACATACCCGATTCATCATTAGGAAAGGTTATGCACTATGAAACTGCAAAGAAAGTATGGGATAATCTGCAAGTCACCTATGAAGGAAAAAAAGGAAGATTTCTCAACAGGTAATCTTATTTCTAAAGAAAATAATAATGTATCAAAAGATAAGTTTTTTATGTTAGATGGAATTACTGATTCAAAATAAGACAAGTTAGAGGAAGTTCTTAATCTTAGAAGAAAACTCAATCTTTCTTTGAAAGGGATTGTTAATCTTAAGGATAAGTTGCAGTCATATGATAACAGGGATCATTCGGTAGTAGAATCTAAACAACATTGGGAAGGACTTGAAGCTGAGATTGTCTCTCTAAGAGTATACCTTGAAAAATCAAACAAGCGAAATAAAGAGACACTTCAAGTATTTGAAGAACAAAAAAATGGATTGAAAAAAGATATTATCGAATTAAAGGAGAAATTGGAAGAAGGAAGAAAGGTTGAAGAAGGAATGAGGAAGCAGTATCAGGTAAAGGAATAACAATACCAAAGAATGGAGGTTGAGGTAAACATTCTAGAAGGTAAATTAGAGGAAAAGGATAAACACTTAATATTTCAAGATAGTAGTAAGATTTTGGATGAAATTCTTAGTAGTCAAAGATATCCCGCCATTAAATCCAGTCTTGGTTTTCATGAAAAAGTAAAAGGAGAACCTAGTTCAGAGGCTTGTACAAGGATCTTGAAGGATAACAATACAAAATCTGAAATTCCTGCCAAAGAGATAAGAATTCAACCATATCTATATCCAAGAGAGATGAATTTTAAAAAGGAATCATTTTCTCCAAATAATAGAAACATTAATCGATTCTCTCCTTTGATCAATAACATTGAATTCTTTATATATCATAATTATGGACATGTTGGAGTCAATTTCAAAAGTGAATTGTCTTAATCTCAAGCAAGTAATCACTTTACAAGAAGATCATCATTTCCTAGGTACTTAAGTTTCTTTAAGGGATATTACTTTCCTTGAAGCATATTGATCTGAAAATGGGGCTCTTAAGATTCTTTTCTAACTTACAAGAACCTATCCCACTTCCAAAGCTTTAAATTTTCCCACGTCTTAATGATTAACTAATGAGGAATTAAGAAATGCTTGAAAATAAGGTGTATGTTGGCATGTGTTTTTAACTATTTATGTTCTTTTAAAATTTGGTTGTTCGTGATGATATGTAAATACATATGATAATAGACAAATGCAGCAATAAGCAAACACATAAGACAACAATTTAATACGGAGTTCACCTGAAACGCTTGGGCTATGTCTCCTTGAGCTCTAGTCAAACTCGACTAGGCTCCCTAGGATTATGGCAATAGTTCTTTTACAAGTTCCAGACTCAACTCCAATGTTTTACACAAGAACATTGGGCTCAGAACACCATCTTATCCCTTGGCTCTTGGCTCTGGCTCTTGGCTCTAGCTCTGGCTCTTGCTTTGCCTCTTGGCTCTGAGTCTAGCTCTGGCTCTTTGGATTGAGCTCTGGTTCTGGCTCTCAGCTCTCGCTTCTGGCACTCGCTCTGGATCTTGGCTCTGGCTGTGCCTCGTGGCTCTCTCCTCTGGCTCTCTAAGCTCTTTCTCTTGGCCTTCGCATGCCTCTATGAGTCGCTCGATCTCCAAGCAACTCCAATAACAATATTCTGCTGTCAATTGAGCTCACTATCTTTTCACTCAACCTCTGAGTGACTCCAAATACTCTCTGCGCATTCAACTTTTTCTCGTTGTTCTCTCTCCTCTCTTCTTTTGCCCCCTCTATCTCTGTCAGTCTGTGGCTTTAAGCCATCTTCTTCCTAACTATTCGTTTCCACTTTCAGCTCTCTCATTCCCTGCCTCTGTCCATTCAAATCCCTTCTTTCGGCTGTTACAGTCACTGCATCACACCTCATAGGGAAGTGGCCACCTATTCCGTAACGGATAAGTGTCAGGTTCACCAGAAACACTCGATCATTTGAAACGGTCATTATTTCCGTTTAATCAAAGAATGCCTGCAAAACAAAAATCTTTGCCAACTCATCACCCAAGTTGGACTTCAAAATCCCACACAATCTGCTTTACGACTTTGTTAAATCCAATCATCCATTGGTCGCATCTCCATCATTGATCTAGAGCCTCCAGATCCTATGGTCTCCGTCCATATCGTGCGGGTAAGTTGCATGACCTTTACTCACGCGATGTGAGTGGTTTTCTCTCTCATCTGCTAGACACGTGTCACCCAATGTATGGAATCACGCAAGACTCGATTGAACCCGCTTACCGCCTGAAGTTCTCGCGATATCCTCAGTTATGGTGCGGGACCTACCTTTTGACAAAATCGGTGATTCCTATATAGTTTTAGGCCTTTTCCTCGTGATTGAGCACTTGGGGCTTTCCTTCACTAAGGGGGATTCGTTGCGATACGCGATTAGCGCTAATCGCGTATCAAAAACTGCCTCTGTTTTTGGATTTGGCTTCCCAATTACCAATTTGTGCAAGTGCGTGGTCACCATGGGTCAACGGTCTGCGTGCTTTGACTAGGGGTCCTCATTGTTCCGTGCTGACCACAAATTGCCATTGTTTAGAGGTTATTTCTGATAAGTTTGATATCCACAAGACTTTGAACTTCAACATGAGTTTCTTTACAGAGTTTGGGTAACTTTAAGAGAGTTTAAGGATCTAATTTAGATCATGCTTTCCCACTAAAAGAACTTTTTTTCCACCAAAAGAATAATATACTGATCTGAGCAGTAAATGAGAGCAACAACACCCTCTTCTTTTAGCCTCCCTACACTTGCCTTTGCATAGTGCCTCTGAACCACAATCTCTAACCACTTCCCTTCTTGGATTGGTTGGTCATCTTGGCAAGAACTGTTTTCCTCCTTTACTTCATACAAAATTTCTGTTGTGAAGTTTATAGAAGGTAGTTTGAACTTCTTTACCTTGATCCTTGATCCAAGGTGGCTCAAACAAATGTGAAGTACATATGCTCCACAAAACTTTCATTTATACCTGTTTGAAAAGCTACAAACAACAACTGTTAACAATAGCAGGTATAAAAACAACAACTGGATGGACTAACTCCTACTTCAACAAAGAAACATATTTCACATCTTGTGAACCCTTCCTTGTCTTATATCTGCATTCAAATGATTGACTAGATAACAAGCCAATAAAACATGCCTTTAAAACAAATGACCCTTTAGGTCAAGCATGTAGAAAAAGACCTTTAGGACTCTTTTCCAAAATATGAAACACTTCATCATTATCTCCATTTTGGAGACCAAGTTAACTTCTCCCAAGCTAGCATTACATGCATCTCATGCTCATGCCTGCATTCCATCTATCAAATTTCGCTTAAGTACACTGTACTTTAGAAGCTGAAATGAGAATATTGTTGTAGAAATAAAGTGAGTTTCCTACTCAACTTCTTTCCATTTACCATTTTGGTAAGATCCTGCAACTTGCATTTATTCCACAAAGAAATGCAAACAGATGCATCAAAGGACATGCAGTCTTAATTGGATAAGAATTCTAACCATTTCTTACCAATCCATTTCAAAGATCCCTCCTTGGTTCGCACATCAGCATCAATATGTGAATCATCCTGAAACAAATCAATCATGGAATCTTTATTTCCATCCCTGCCATTTTCTTTTTCCACCTTCTCCTTTAGCTTTGGTGGAAGCAGTGCTGGATTCAAAGTCCAACAGCTTTCAGCAATATGCCCTTTCTTATGGCAGTAAGTGCAACACATGTGCATCCTTTTGACATCATGATTTGCCTTGTCATGTGGACCTTTGGCTGCTTGCTTCTTTTCCTTCAAAATTTTCCTGTATGTGGCCATCCTCTTCCAACATCTAGAAACATAATGGTTATCCAAACCACAAAAGGAACATGCAATTCTTTTTCCATGCTTTACAAAATCAAAAGGAATGTGTTTAGAAACAGATTTATACTTTCCTTTTTCACCTTTATCAGGAGTAGGTGAAGCAAATGAAGAAGTGGCTCCCTTTGGAACACCATCACTTTCTTCAAGGCTGTCAGAGTTTCCACAACTCTCTAGTTCAAGTGTGTGCTTTTGAATACCTGCATCCTGCGAATGATGTTTTGAGCTATTGCATTCCTCCTGAATATAATCCTCACACTTATGAGGTAGAGAACCTGCAATGAAACTCCTTTTTGGAACTGTTTTGATGGCCTTCATGGAAGCTTTGGAACACTCTCCATGAGATGTCCATAACCAAGACCAAAATACTTAGGCCTTTCCTCAACCATTATTGGTTCAACAATACCTTGTGCATATTTTTCCAATCCTTTTCCTTCATAGCCCATCTTGGACATTAGCTTGGAACCTATGCCTCTAGTATGTTTTTCAAAAGAACCAATATAATCATTCTTAGAAGAATTTGAAGACAAACTTGAATGGTTTACCTCTTCTTCAAGCTGATACTTGACCAAGGATTCTTTGGCAACAAAGAGTTGTGAATCCAACTCATGCATCCTTTTCATGTTCATATTTGCAATATGAAGTTGCCTCTCCATTTCTTGCAATTTGCCAGAAAGCATTTACTTCTCTTCCTCCACGGAATTCAACTGCTCTCTAGGTATGCTTCTCTTCCTTCCATCCCCATACATTTCTCTTACCTTTTTCATCATGATGAACAAGTTGCTTCATGTCTCCATCAAAGGAACTTGTGAAGAAAGAAGAATTCGAGGATTCAATTGTAGAAGTCATCATTATTCAAATGAACAAAAGAACTTCAAACAAGATTATTAAAGAGCTTATTCAGTAACCTCTTGCAAAAAACTTTTGTGCTTCAAGGATTGCCCTCAGGTCCTTTGGGATAGAAGAATGCCTTCAGCCCTTCTTCCTTCTTGTCCTTCCTGGACTGAGCTATCAATAGCTTTCCCTTCACCTCTGCAAACTCAAACAATAGTTAGTCTGCAACCAAGCATACAATCAATGAGGCAATCAATCCTTGACTGTCCAAAAACCTTTCAGACAAGCAATCTTTGCCCTGTCAATCAAGCACTCTGATACAACTTTCTTTGAAGGTGGGGTTAATCAATCTTAAGCTCTGATACCACCTGATCTGAAAATGGGGCTCATAGGATTCTTATCTAACTTACAAGAACCTCTCCCACTTCTAAAGCTTTAAATTTTCCCAAGTCTTAATGATTAACTAATGCGGAATTAAGAAATTCTTGAAAATAAGGTGTATGCTGGCATGTGTTTTTAACTGTTTATGTGCTTTTAAAATTCAGTTGTTCGTGCTAATATGTAAATACATATGATAATAGAAAAATGCAGCAATAAGAAAACACATAAGACAATAATTTAATACGGATTTCACCCGAAAAGCTTGGGCTACATCTCCTTGAGCTCTAGTCAAACTCGACTAGGCTCCCTGGGATTATGACAAGAGTTCTTTTACAAGTTCAACACTCAACTCTAATGTTTTACGCAGGAACATTGGGCTCAGAACACCATCTTATCCCTTGGCTCTTGGAGCTCTTCAGCTTTCTAGCTCTGGCTCTTGGCTCTGGCTCTGGCTCTTGCTCTGGCTCTTGGCTCTGACTCTAGCTCTGGCTCTTTGGCTTGGGCTCTGGTTCTGGCTCTGAGCTCTCACTTCTAGCACTTGCTCTAGCTCTTGGCTCTGGCTCTGGCTCATGGCTCTCTGCTCTGGCTCTCTAATCTCTTTCTCTCGGCCTTCGCATGCCTCTGTGAGTCGCTCGACCTCCAAGCAACTCCAACAACAATATCCTACTATCAATCAAGCTCTCTGGCTTTTGACATAACCTCTGAGTGATTCCAAAGATTCTCTTTGCATTCAGCTTTTTCTCGTTGTTCGCTCCCCTCTCTTCTCCTCCCCCCTCTATCTCTATCAGTTTGTGGCTTTAAGCCATCTACTTCCTGACTGTTTGTTTCCACTTTCAGCTCTCCCATTCCCTACTTTTGTCTGTTCAAATCCCTTCTTCCGGCTGTTACAGTCACTGCATTACACCTCACAAGGAAGTCCCCACCTATTTCATAAAGGATAAGTGTCAGGTTCACCGAAAACACTCGATCGTTTGAAACGATCATTATTTCCGTTTACTCCAAGAATTCCCGCGAAACACAAATCTCTACCAACTCAACGTCCACGTCAGACTTCAAAATCCTCCACAATCTTCTTTATGACTTTGTCAAACCCGGTCATCCATCAGTCGCATCTCCACCATTGAACTGGAGCCTCTAGATCATATAGTCTCTGTCCATATCACACGGGTAAGTTGCATGACCTTTACTCGCGCGATGTGAGTAGTTTTCTCTCTCATCTGCTGGACACGTGTCACCCAGTGTATGGAATCGCGCAAGACTCAGTCGAACCCACTTACCACCTGAAGTGCTCCCAATATCCTACTGGTTTTGGCGTCGGACCCGCCTTCTGACGAAATTGGCAATTCCCGTACGGTTTTATGCCTTTTCCTCATGACCGAGCACTTGGGGATTTCCTTCACAGAGGGGGATGCCCTACACTAATCGTGTATCAAAAACTACCTTTGCTTTTTGATTTTGCCTCCCGATTGCCAATTTGTGCCAATGCACGGTCACCATGGGCCAACAGTCTGTGCGATTTGACCGAGGATCCTCGTTGTTCCATGTTGACCAAAAATTTCCATTGTTCAGAGGTTATTTCTGATAAGCTCGATATCCACAAGACTTTGAACTTCGGCATGAGTTTCTTTACAGAGTTTGGGTAACTTTAAGAGAGTTTAAGGATCCAATTCGGATCACATATTTGGCCATAAAGCTATTAATTGCAATAGAGGGAATATGAAACAAAAAAAAATTGATTCTTTTGCTTTGTTTTCTGGTCATATAAGATGTTATGCTTGTAACATGTTTGGGCATGTAGCAAAAGAATGCAGGAAAAAATCAATGGATCTCCATAAACAACACAACAAGTAATCAGATAAGAACTTTGTTGTTAAAAGACCTGAGAAAGATGAAGCCACCAACATTTCTCATAATAAAGAGAAAGAATGTATAAGGTATGGTCTTTCTCTCTTATCATTTGAAGGTGAAGGTGAATAGTACATAGATAGTGGATGCTCTCATCACATGAATAGAGGTAAGAACAAGCTTGAGTGTCTCAGGAAAAATAAATATGGTAAGGTTATTCTTGGAAATAGTGCTCCACTAAAAGTTCTAGGAAAAGGTAGAGCCAAAATTAATAAATATAGAAGAGCAGCTAATACTTTATTAATTCAAGGGCTTGTTGTGCTCTACAACAACCCCCCATTTCTTATCATTTTATTCACAAAATTATCATATGAAATGGGTCCCTTTAGAGTTTGATTGGTATCAATATCGCATTATTTAAAAAAGGTATGAAAACCAAATGAAAACATTATAAAACCCTTTTCGGAAAATCCCATTTTTATCAAATAAATCAATCTTTATCATTGCGATAAAGTGATCGCAAGATCGCATATCTCAATGACATAAGGTATATAAATAAGTGGCACATTGGTCTCCGCCGATGCGATATTGCTATCGGCTATCGGCGATACTCTATGCACATTTTAAAGCGCCCCCATGCCATTGGCCCCGATGCGATGCGATATCGGCGATATACTATATATGTCTCATATGATGCCAATACTCCCGATGCGATGCGATATCGCTATCGGCTATCGGGGTTTTCAAAAGATGTCAATATAAAAGGTTTAAGCTTGCCCCGATCGCCGATTGCGATAAAGCGCAGATTTCAAAAAGCCATTAAAGTAAAGGGATATCACGATTAATTCATATTAAAGGCTGGATCCGTCCAACAATGATTCACCTGCGCTCAACCGCCAAAACATCTATAGCACGCTTAAATGAATCATTCGGCCGATTAATGATATAATGGGCATTTAAGGATTGACAGGTTTTAAACGGCCATTTAATGTAATTGTAAGTCCTAAAATCCTCCCATGGATTGTATCTGCGCCCATTTTAAAAGCTAATCCCTTATCACGCATCAGTCAATATATCTCATCACATTGAAGTTTTCATTGCCAATTCTTTGTGTTACGTTTATTATCGCCTCTATGCAGAATTCATCCAAAGGAGAAAGCTCAAGAAAAATGGGCAAGAAATCCAAGAAGACCACAGGCGCTTCCGCTGCGCCAGCTGCAAGACAAGCTGTCGCTGACAAAAAGAAAGGATTGATTTCGGATACCACATGTTCTGGTCTCGGCAGAACTACTTGGCAGAGTACCTACAACTTGATCGAAATCGAAGAACCTAAAGTGACAACAGTAGAAGCTACTGCAGATTCTACTCGGAAATCTGAGGGTACTCTTAAGGACTTAGCTGACTCCTTCCTTCACCGGATAGCAGCTAGAGAAAAAATTCTCCCATACACAGATGTAGTGTGGTGGGAAATTGAAGAAATCCCAATCCTGGATAGAACCTTCAGCACCAGAGACGGGAGAATTTTCGGGTCGTTCAAAGCGGATGATCTGAGGCAAATGTATCATTTGCCTGAGCCAGAGAAGATATACAATAAGGCGTTCCTGGAAAAATTCTCAAACGAGAATGAAGTTGAATCCGAACCCATCCGGGATTGGAGACAAAATCCGGCAAAGCACAAACATGAGTCTTCCGGTAAGTACTCAGTTGATTCCCTGGCTTCTCCTTATTGCTACGCTGGAATAATGATGTGTAGATTGTGGGGATTGCATGACTCTTCTAATTTCACTATAGAAATGGTCCCCTTAATGGAAGCTGCATGAAACAGTATAATAATGGATTGGGCCACTATTCTCTCAGATAAACTAGCCAAAGTTGTTCTTGAGTTTAGGAATAAGACTCGCATCTCTGAAAGGATAATTCCCCCATTCTATTACAGTGCATATATTTTAGATACATTGTGTTTCAATTCTGAATTTCCCGTGCTCGGCTGGAGGTGGACACCACAAGACCCCACAGCTATCCACATATACCATCAGAAATTATGGAAATCCTCTTACAAGCACCATCTGTACCAAGTCTGCAATGGCTTTATGGTGCCTATTTATTATTCTATTTTTGATAAACCCATTCCCAAGATTTCCTACCAAGCTGGGATTGATTTAACAGCGGTAGGGAGATGGTTTGGAGAGGAGAAATTCACTTATATAAGAGTTTTCAGTAGCCAAGCCGAACCTCATGTTCTCCCTTTATATATACCGAATAAACTGTTGGCAAGGGAAATCTCTTACCAAATTATTGCTGAGAGTGTTACACAGACTCTCAAGAAAAATAAGAAGTAGGGCTGGCCCTCTTTTCCCTTGAGATGTGGTGTCTATACTCTGCATGATATCAAACATGAAGAAAAGGAAGCCACGAAGATTAAATCATTAACTTTGGCGACTCTCCCAAATAGGCAATTTGATCCAAACAAAGTTGCCTATAATGCACTAGAACAGGCCAAATTGTCAAAATTTGATCATAAAGAAGATATGTTTGACGACCTATTCTCTTCAGCTGAGACAATAATGCAGGTTAAAGCATTGGCCAAAATGAAATATAATGATGAAGGGTTGACTGAATTTAATAAACTTAGAGAACAGAGGTTGCAAACTCTGCCTCTAGATCTACTAGCGACAACCCCAGCGACATCGTCAAGCGAGCCTGATCGGCAACAGTCAAAGGAACCTCCAGTTATAACAAAAGAAAAAGAGAAAGAACAGGAGGAAAAGCAGAAGAAAGAACAAGAGGAAAAGCAGAGGAGAGAGCAGGAGGAAAAGCAGAAGAGAGAGCAGGAAAAAGTGCGGGAAGAGACCCAAGCTGAAAAGGAAAAACAGACCACCATTGATGTCAATGTGGATACTCATATTGACCCTAAATTGCTCCAGGAATGGAAGCAATTTGATTCCATTATCAGTGGTTTGGAATGTTAAAAGGACACAGACACTTCAAAGGTAACGGACACACAGGAAATCACTTCACCACAGGTTCTAAGTGGAACCAGCAGCCCACCCATTTCTAAAGAGGTAGAGATAATACCAAAGGACCCCTCCGACCAAATCATTTTACAGGTAGAAGATATTCCTCCCCTGGATGTCTTCTACAGCCCAAGGCATAAAGCGGTGGTTAAATGACAAAGGAAAAGAAGAAGGACTGATCAACCTTCCCTTTTCCCAGAGCAAACTGTCACGGGCAATGTGGTTTGGAAGGAGGAATTTAACCCCTCCAATGACTTGACAAAACTGTCACAGTATGCGGGAGCTTATTCGGCAGCGACAATAGATAAGGCGTCGGAGGTAAGCCTTTTACTGAAAACAAAGGATCAGGAGATTTTCTCATTACAGGCACAGTTAACTGAAACAAAGCAGAAAGCGGAGCAGGCAGAGCAGCAATTGTTGACGCAACAACAATTAAAAAGTCAACTAACTCAACAATTGCAGGCAGAAAAACAAAGGATTGACCAAAGCGCAATCCAAAAGCAGAAAGAATTATCAGAGGCATTGGCACAATTGAAGGCAACAAATGAGCAAATGGTGAAAACAAAAGATGAGCAAATTGCTCAATTATCATCACAGCTCGAAAAAATAAAGGGTGTTCCACAAGTGGCTGAATTTAGAGCAGAAGCATTACAAATAAATACTGCATTAATATCCCAAATTAAGCTTCTGTGTCAACAAATCGCCCAGGCAGAGCCACTATGTGAATTAACGACATCCATAGTTAAGCAAGTAGACAAGGCCAGAACTGAATTGGATCAAGCTGAAGAGACAATAGCTGCATTTCTCGACTGGCAAGATTCTGATCAAGGACAAGCGGCGAATTTACCCAGGATCTTAGAATCACATAAAGATATACTCTTCACAGAATGGCAGTCCCAGTTAATGAAAGCAGAGAGAGCGGTTTCAAGATGTAAATCAACTTCTAGCAATTTAGTTGAATTAGTCAATAACACTCTCTACTTATCAAACATGATTTCCCAATGCACACCAGGAAAGTTGACAACGATGAAAACATTGGAGCAATCATGTTATCCAGATCTAGAAGAAAAGGGGAGATTAATCGCTGGGATTAACAGTTTAACCTGGGACACCTATTGGTTCTTCCTGGTAAAGCCACACACACAGAGAGCCGCCCTCAAGTGCCTAACGGATGCAATCGGGTATATTATCCCCGATATTCAGGATGCCACCTATGCCGCCCAGCTCAGCTCGCGCCTCAACAAACCACCTGAAGTAGAGCCAATGCTTGCGATAAGTCAGCTCAAATATAAAGGCAAGCAGCCTAATGGATGAATCATGCCGCCGACTGCCAGATCGCTGAAGAAAATAGGATCAAGATTTATTGATACCAATTAAGTAGGATTTCTGTTTTATAGATAGGTAGATTAATTAAGTATTTATATACCCTTTCATTGTTTTGGAAAGGGTCGTAAAGTTTTATACCTGACTTAAAGACTGAAGTTGCACTATTGTGCTTCAGTCATATTCTTTTATGAAACTGGACCAGTTGTTCTTAATTTGACAAGGAAGCTTTTTATGCAATTGTGTACTATTGTCTTTGTTTGAAAGTGTTTCTGCGTTGAAGGAAGAATTACAAGTAGCGATTGATATTGGGAGTGTCAAGTAGCTCATATGGTATTTATATCTATGTCTGAATTCATTCCTTTCGTATGAATTGTTATTTGATTATCCTTGCTATTATTGATTATATGCATGTGCTTTAACAACAGTTCTATATTCCTTCCATTATTGGATGTTTTATGGTGTGCTTTTCTTTTAATCATGTATGTGTCGATAATATAAATGATGAGTGTAGCAATATCGCTTTAATCGCTTTGCTTAACTATTTAAGCACAGTAATCCCGAATGAAATAATGTCCATGTCTGTTAGATGGAGTCATCTATATGCCTGTCTATAGACACAGACCATCAAGCGCTACACTTCAAAGCTCAATAAGTTCCCGGGATAAGTCATAGTTCTTGTATTCTTGTTAATAGATTTAGTTATTCGCCCATCATTAGCTTAGTTAATCAATCATCCATTCATCCCGTTTATCCACTTTTGGGAAACTGGTCCCATTATCCCCAGTCGGAGCCACCATTCCAAACGGAAAAGGAGCTGTACTAAGGTCCGGACCGGGTGGTTATCCCCAATGTTGTTGCAGCGATTTTCGAGGCATCAACAGGGCTAAAGCAGAATATTCTAAGTCTAGGTCAAATGGAAGATAAAGGAAATATGATTGTGTTTACATAAAAAAAAAATGCAAGGTTATAAATGAAGAATCAGGAAAGGTCATAGCAAGAGGATATAGAAATCCAAACAAATTATATGTGTTTGAAGAAATGAATTCTCAAAAAAATGTGGAACATGGCTCCTTTTCTTCAGACTCAGAGTAAAAGAAGATGGTTTCCATTGTTCTCAAAAGAATACTTCTAACAGTGACTATAGAAGTAATGTAAGGTACATAATATCATGAAGAGCAGGTGACGATGATCAGGTCCTCATAATCACCGATATATAATCTCAGGGAGATTTATGCACATTTATGTCTTGATAATGAGTCCCTATGTTGTTTTGATATTCATTTGGTATTATTGAGATTGCATTTGATGTAGTAACAAAAAAAAAACATGTATTACAAGCTCAAGGGGAGTTTTGGTTATGAAAATTCATCATTTTACTTTATGTACGTAGACCTTATGAAAGACAGTTGCATATATACACGAGCTTTGAACTAGATAGTCGTGTATGTTTCTCTGAGATGAAGAAACAATGGGACAAATTTAGGGAGAGTTTCTCACATGCTTCAATCAATTATTATTTTGATTTCTAGTTCTAATATTGATTGATTACATTCTATTGATGCTCATATGCTACTTAGAAATGATATTGGTTTATGATGGTTTATGAGTTGCTACAATATGTCATTTTTGCTTTGGTTCTTTTAATGGCTTTGTTGATTGATGAAGTTGGATATGATCAGACCTGACAGTGAATAGTTGGCACAAGTTCAGGGGGATCACTTTCTATGCTTCTAATAGTACATTGTTGGTATTATGATTTCTTGAGCATTCCTTGTTGCATAATGATGTTCATGATAAGTAAATATATCATTGGTGAAGTATTTTTGTTGCTGCTGAAGACATATATGCTTTTCTCATTAGTAATGATGAAGTCTTGGATGATGACTATATATTGCTTAAGTTGCATACTAAGTTGTTGTCATAATGCACAAGTTACATATGGTGAAGTTATGATGCTTATGTATGCATATGACATTGGTCAATGATGTTGTTGATCAGATTTAGAAGATTCTCTTTGTTTACACACCTGGTGATGATGCATGTATATGTTATGCTACATATGATATGTTGCTTGAGGATTGTGGCTCTTCATATATAGAGCATGTTGATCTTGATGATATAATATCAAGGAGATGGGTTACTAACAAAGCTTGATTGATGATGGTGAGTTCATGGTTTACTATTGTTGGCATCTCTCATTGATGAGAAGCTATATACATACTACATGTCTATGTCATGGGATATCATTAATGGGTGAATTGCAGACAAAGATCTTATGTGTGATTACTTGAGTTGCATATTGGTGAAGTTGTTTTTCTTCTCGCATGAAAATAATGGTCCGAAAAAGGATATTGTTTCCTATGAATTATAACTCCTCATATATGAGGAAAACGCATGTTACATGAAGTCAAGAGGATGGTTATTGATATAATGTTGCTATAACTAATTGGTGATGATCAAAAGCATAACATATTTGGTCACATGTTGATGTTGATGAATATTGATACTACATTTCCTTATCTTACTTCATGATGACGATGTTCATGTTGTAGGATCCTATATGATGTATGATGGTTGTTGATGACTATCATGGTCTTGCAACCTCACTATTGAGATCTTTGTTTTTTATTATAAATGTCATATATGTCTCTTGATTTAAATGTCATGTATAGACCTATGATGTAATAATTATAATACTGAGTCATGTTTAGACTATTGGGGTCAAGCCATTTATTTATGTAATCCCATTGTTTTGAGAATTTGATGTAATGGTGAGTTAAATATGTAACCCTACAATGTTGGGTGATTAATGTAAGCATGAGTCTTGATAGGAATGGTCACATTTGTTTGATTCATAGAGTCATGTACTTCATTGAATATCTTCTAGCAGATTTAGCATATGGTCAAGAGGATCATGGTCAGTATACAGTCTTCATTTTCAGCAGATCAACCCTACATTGATTCTCTCTACAAAGGGCAAGAGAAGTTTTCATTCAACATTGGTCAACCCTTTTCCGTTGATGTCAAAGGGGGAGAGAAGCTTGGTGTTTGGAGAGATGTCTTGGGAGAGAAGTTTGGTATGTTTAGAGATGAATTTGCAGGTATTTATAGGTTGTGGTGACCAAACACAAAAGTGGTTTCCATCAAGTCCAAAGGGGGATATTGTTTGCATTATGACTAATATGTTGTACTTGATGGAAACCTACTTGCTAGATATGTCAACATAATGATTATACAGACTAGTACAGATGTGACAAAGAGAATAAACAACGAAATATTAGTTCAGATATAGAGGAATGATAAAGGTGAAGTTTGGGAAAGTATACGCGGGTCCTGTGAAGCAAGGTCACATACATACACAGGTATAGTTAAGAGAAGTCGTGTACATAATCCACAACATGAAATTATGAATACCAGGAGACTTTACCATAGTATTGGCTCATAGTAATGAGTGCCACAATGGATATTTGAACTCATCAAAGAATACCATCAACATTACTTAGGGATTGACCTAAGGTATTTGCTAAGGCATATGCTATATAAGAAGATGGAGATCAAATTATTAAGTGTGCGAGTGATGGATTATTGATGAATGATTTAATATGAAACAGGTGTGCACCAAGGAGCATGAAGGAGTCTCAAATCTAATAGATTTGAAAGTATAGTAGAGATTAATGAATAAATTTTGTCGGTCTTTTATGATTATGACTAACAATGATAGATTTATGGTGGTAATGATACTATGACATGAATGTGTGACAATAAGGTTTGCATAGTGTGTGTTATGGTTGCAACAAAGGAATGATTCATTGATTACATATCTATACATTAGTTTTTCATTAAGAAGTCACGTACATATGCATATCTGCTTCTACATAGTCGTGTATACATTCTGTGAAAGTTTAGATTTTTTACGCAGATGTCAAGGATAAGAAGTGCAAATATTCACGGATCTGCTTCTAGGTAGTCGCGTATACATTTTGTGAAAGTTTAGAATCTATATGCAAGTGTCAACCATTATAAGAGAATACATACACATATGTGTTTGGTAAGAATCATGTATAAATGTTAGGGTTTTGTAGTATGAATTGTTGATGATGTTTGATTAGTCTTATGTTTACTGATGTCTGTCGATGAAGTCTTTCTTATAATAATCTATGTTTGATAGTACTAATTGGGTTGAACTGATTATGGTATGGAATGTTGACTAGTGATGATATTGTTGTATGGTTATATGTATTTGGGTTCAGTGATCTGTGATGGTTTTAGTATGTGATTCAATGATTGATTTAGTGTGATAGTAATTCAGACTCAATTGTTCAATGATTTGAGATTTGTACGCAGGTATTCTTCAAGCAAAGTGCGTACATACATAGGCATTATTCAGAACAATAATGTATACCTTCTGACATATGTTAAATCATGGTTTGCAGTGACATCATTTGGTATCTATGATGAAAAGTATATGGTCTAGTATACCTGCGAGTGGTTATGTAGTAATATGATCTGATATGAATTGTTTTGATCTAGTTGCATTAGTTGATTTTTATTCGGTGATAGATTTGATGATTTCGTTAGCTCTCTGATTAGGTGATTTGATTCAATGATTAGTTTCAGAACTATTATTTAATATCTGGCTTAAATGATGGAAGTGGGTCCATTCTAAAAATATGATGAAAATTGGCCTACAGGTTTGATGTTATGAATCAGGTGGATCTAGTATGAAATATTATGAGACATGGTCCACAGAGGTGCTGAGGGTTGGATCCTTCAGTGAGGGCCTAGAATCTTCCTTCCAGTGGTAGCTAGTAAATGTGTTCAAGGGGTAGGAGATCCCTTTCGGTGGTTGTTGGTAAACGCGATCAGGGGGTTGGAGCTCCCTTCTAGTGGGTGTTGGAGAAAGAGAGAAGGTTGTAGACTTATGTAGGTGGGTTCCTGTGTACTGGTATGAGTCTTCACTAATAAAAGATTATAATATTTTTTCCTTTATAATAAAATATGAAGACAAATACAATGGCAATGGTGGTTTTCTCGCACATTAGGTTTCCACCTAAAAATCCTGGTGTCCTCACGTTTTTTTTGTGTTTCTTATGTGTGATGGCTTGTTCTGTTCTTACTGCTCATGGTTACTTCTTAAATAATGCTAATGAAGTAGTGATACATTGGTTAAATTAGAACAGATGATGAAATATATGAAAAGTTAGTAAACTAGATATACATTGTTTTCCTTTACGAAAGTCGCATACATACATTGGTTTATTGGATAACGATAGCATACATAAATCTAAATAATAAATTGAAAATTTCAACTGAGTTTAAAATATTGGTTCACCCCACTCCCCCCACCACCCTCTCAGTATTTTTGCCAACATCCATTACAACTATATTCAATTATAACATATAACTATTCCAACTACATTAATTATTACTGCACTCTATTTTTCCCTGAACAAGTGGATATTACTACAAAGAGACATATATATATATATATATATATATATATATATATATATATATATATATATATATATAATTTTTATTTTAATAGATATGATTATGACCAAGGGAATCATGTTTATTAACTCTTCACTAATTTCTTCATTGATTTTATAAAATATACATTTTCAGCAACGTCAAATTCATATTTTTGTGTTACAGTTATTCATATAAAAATTTATAATATTTATTAAAATCAAATTGATAAATTTTCTTATATTATTATTTAAGTTATAACCTTAAAAATTTAAATCATAGTAAAATATTATTTTTAAGTTACTAAATAATAAATATAAGAATATTGCAATTTCAATTGTAAGTGGGATAGAATCCTCTTTCAAATCTATACACCAAAACGTTAGAAATGTAATGAGAAATTAATACACACCATTGTTAATAACCTATTCAAAAGTAATTAGTAATTAGTTTTTTTAACCATCAAATACTTACAAAGTTTGCATATCATTATTGATAACATTAATTTTAAAATTTTCAACTTTAAGGCTCGATTGAGCTTTAGGGCTCTATCGAGCTATTTTTTAAGTGCCTCAATAGTTTGATCGAGTGCTTATAATTGCTCGATCGAGCATGCTTTTTCACCAAAATGTGCCCTCCTTTCACCAAAAAGTGTAACCCAACTCCATGGTTTCACCCTAACAATCTACCAATATAAGCATTACTCCTAATGTAGAGAGACATACAACATTTTCTATTTCTCTTATAATAGATTTATAGATATACTAGATTTTAAAGATTTTAAAAATCTACTTATTAAAAACTAAATTTAATATAAAATATATGTTAAAGATAGTTGATTACTCCCTCATGCATAGTAGTCTAAATTTAGAGTGTGAGTTAACTTAGTCAAGTGCGATTTAGTTCGAGTTTAGTCTTATATTTGTTAAAGTCAAATTTAGTGTGTTGTTGCATGTTGAAGTTATTTTTAGTGAGTTGCTAGGTGAAAAAGGATAAATACCCCATGATGGCTTCATTGTAATCAAGCCAGGTTTGTGAGTTTAATAGAAGTACAATAGCTCATGTTTTTTATGTTTGTGAATTATTGTGAAATTTGTGCCTTTCCTCCTCTGTCTTTCCAACAAATTGGTATCAGAGTGAGGTTACAAACAGGAAACGGATAGCGAATCAACAATAATTTGTGAGAGAGAAATATTTTTTCTCTTCATTGAAGTTATAAGAACTTGCAAGGGTTTTTTTATAAAGTTTTAAATAAAGGGCTTTATAAAGATTATAAAGGGTTTTGTTTAAGGTTGTTGAAACAAGGTGTATAAAGGTTCTTTATTGATAGGTGGTTTTATTATTTAAATTAGGATTTTTTACGATATGGCTTCATCTAGTTTCCAACCGCAGTTTCCACCATTTACAGGGAAAGACTATGATGTGTGAGTAATCAATATGGAGACAACGTTAAAGGCGCATGATATTTTGGAGTATGTCAAGGTTGGATTGCTAGAACCTAAGGATGAGAAAAAGAAACAAGCCCTCACACATGCAGAGAGGGAGAAATTGAGGATAAACAAAAATAATAATGTGCAAGCATTGTAGCTTATCCAAGAAGGAGTGGACCAAGTAGTGCTCCAAAATACTATGGCCATGTCTTCAGAAAAGATAGTGTGGGATACTTTGGAGAAAAGTTATAAAGGTATGGCCTAAGTCAATATTGTTAAGTTGCAGAATACTAGGAGATAATTGGAAAGTTTGTAGATGAAGAAAACAAATGGCGTCAATTCATTCATAATCAGATCATGACTATTGAAAACCATTTAAGGATTTATGGTGATGACACAGAAGATTAGACAGTGGTTGAGAAGGTCCTCATATCTCTGTCTACTAATTTTGATGTTGTAGCAACCATAAAAGAAGCCAAGTATTTGACAACGCTAACAATTGATGAATTTATGGGATCACTTCTATCCCATGAGGTTAGGATAAATAGAAATAAGGATTCCTCTTTAGAAACGACTTTTAAAAACCAGGATTTTATCTCAAGAGAGAGATGTTGAGGCAAAGGACAGGGTGGAAGAAATGGTCGTCAGAGGGATGACAGAGTAGAGAAAGAATAAGTGGAAGAAACAACAAAAGCTTTAACAAGAACAAAAAATTCAATAAATGAAAGGTGAGATGTTATTATTGCAATAAATTTGGTCACTATGCACATGCTTAAAGGAAGAGAATAGTTGGTCAAGGAAAATAGAGAGTTAATGTAACTATAGAGAATAGTCAATCCATGTTCCTTGATTTCCATACTATGCATGAACCTTCTGATAATGTTTGGACATTTTGAAGGCTTGAAAATATCTACCTACAAAATTATAAGGGAGACTAATCGGTCAAGAACTTAGAGAAGCACCTTTTCCGTTGAAATGGTGGTTCTGACTAGTTAAACTGGGTCTAGTTATCTTCTCTCTATCTCCACTGGCTTAAAATATGACTTTCACCTACCATTAGGGAAGAGACATTAGATCATTCGTCTTGATGATCAAGAAAGAAAGTTATCCTTAAGCTGATATGGGGTTCAACCAAGCCACAACTAAAGTTTCTCTCTTTGATAAGAGGACTTCTAGGATGCAGAAAGTATAACTACATGAAAAGTATAATCTAAGATGCATCTAATACTAAACCTACCTTAATTAATGGAAGGATTAGTCCTTCTCTCAATCAAGAGCAAGCTAAAAAGACATGAAAATAAATAGAAGTATGTTGAAATTGGAATAAGATAAAGGAAATAGATGAGGGAAATAGTTCCAAGATCTAATCCTTGTTCGAGCAAATGTATACAAATAAATTCCTATTAAATAGTTAACAAACATTCAACTACAAACATCTCCAATTCCTAATAAAACATATGCATAAGGATAAAAAGATTCATGCCACAATACTGATATAGTTCAATTACATGACATGTAGAAAGCAGGACATCCATAAGATTAAATTGTTAGACCGCTAGCAACTCAAAGAGATAAAGGTATGTCCTTATACAAGTTCCAGTTTCGAATCTCATTTCCGATTAACCCTGCAAGATAGCTTGACCAAATTATAAATGAGAATTTCAGTAAACAATCAACAGTAGTGTTGAAAACCCACATACATACTCATACACCAGAAATGATATCTGAAAATTGAAGCATTTACTTCCAATAACAGAGCAAGAAGTAGTGCTATGCAACCAATTATAGAAATAAATATTAATGTAAATATGAATCAAGTTACATAAAACAATAGAGAGATACAATAGTGCAAGTCCTCTGCTGCCTCTACACTTGATTCCCTGCCTACAAAAAATGGATCGACTCTCACTACAATAGTGCAAATGAATCACAAACTCCCTCCTTACAAATAGGTTTTAAGCCCAAGAATTACTCTACCTATTTTCTCTTTGATTCGAATCACTTTCTCACAATCAGATATGGGTATTTATACATGGTGGAAATATTAATAGTTTCCCCAAATATCTCCATAGTCAATTTAATTATAGCATAGATGGATTTAATTGGAATCATGGCCAAAATGAAGATGAGCACAGTGAAATGGATTGCCCAGTTTGGTTTGCATAGATAAGGATGATCCCACTTGTCACCTGCTTGTTCCGAACCGATAGGTGACTAACAAATGATTCAATAGCTTTATTTTATTAGAATATCCCTTTACCATTTAGAGGAATTTTGTTGGTGATAGACTCGATCTGTTTCAATACATGCCTTAATCAGAGATCTCTATTATAACATAAAATAGAATTAGAATTAGCCATAAAAATAGCAGAAATAATAATATACAAACAAACTCTAATTATGCCCAAAATCAATAGAAAAATCAAGCGTCTTTTTCAATTAATATGACAGTGGCCCCTGGAAGTGACAAGTGGAAAGAGCTTTGTGGTATCGAAGAAATGGATATCGGTAGTTTTAACAATGGGTACTAATGAAAAACGCCAATATAGGAGACTGCGAGATGAAGCAGATGGGCGGACGTGATATTATATTAAATCCATTTAATAACGCTATGAGGTCCATTATATCTAAGGTGTGAATAAAAGATTTGATATTGGAGGTGTGAAAGGAAAACAACCAATTGGAAAGTCCTAATATGAGAATTGTGATATGAATAGCAAGAGGATTTTTCATAGATTAGAGGTTAATAAATATCTGAAATTGGTGATAGGAGGAGATGATTATCAGAAGTTGCAAGGACTATCATATTTGGATATTGATGGGGTTGGTATATTAGAGGTCGAGAATGGATAGTCCCAATATAAAGTTTCTTGCGTGAGGTGGCAGATGGAGATCACAAATCATGACTGTGAAACGGTTATGTTGCGTAAGACCTTTATTAAACCTCATTAAATTATTTATCAAGTGGATCATAGGTGGGGAAATATTGGGGTTTTAATATATCGCAACATTTAAACATTGTAACCTGGATAGGTGATCTTTTTTATATGTGTAAACTACAATCAGTTGTTGCATAAGATGAAGGCCTTGGATATCAGAAGAGCTTATATCACACCTTCTGGGTTGAGACTTTCCAATATCCAGAAGACTTGGGGTTCTGATATGTGTAAGCTTGATATATATAATAGTCTGATTGCCACATGTATTAGATTTATGAATGAAGTTTAAATGTTTGTGTTTCAAAACAACTAGCCACTTGTAATATAAAGGGTTTAGCCCTAATATTACTTTGAAATAATAAAGCCACTTTAACATTGAAGCTTGGTCTTGGGGGCTATGTAAGGGATAAAATAAAACAAAAAGTAATGTACATTATATACATCCTACAAGGCCAAAGCAGTGAAAAATATCCAATCTTCAATTAAGTGCCATTTACAAACCAAATGTCCAAATGAGATCAAACGAGTTATGATAGGAAGATAAGAAAAAAATGAACTCATTTAGGCAATCCAAATTCTCAAAATAAAATGGTAATATGACCAACCATTCAATAAAAGGGTCCCCATAATGATAATTAAGTGAATAATGGGGGGGTTGTGTTTTTACCACAACAATGGCGACACACTAGGAAGAAACAATTATCTCTAGTTTATTATTAATGAAATCCCAAAAGGAAAAGGAGAAAGGCTAAATAAATCAAAACACTAAGATTAAGAATCTATGAAATCCCACAAAACAAAGTTTAATTATTTTGAACATCTGTTGTAGAAATCATAAGAGTAAGATCATGTTTACAATAACCATTAATAAATGACATCATAAACTAAATGACAAAAGTTTAGCATTGTGTTTAGTAGAAATATGAACTCTCATTGTCATAGGTAAAGCCACTCTTGCTAGCAGGCATCCATAGTCTTGACAGGGTTACCTCTTAGCCAAAGGAAATGTCAGTATCCCATTTATGTTTAAATATTTCAGAGGAAACCTATTTTATTAAAACTCTGAAAACCATTGTCTTGGCTTGGTGACCAAATATGATAATTACATTCACAAATGTTGATATTCATGAACAAGTCAGCTCGTGATGAGACCTCTTGTCTTACAATGAAGTGTTGTGAGCCATTATCCTGGCTTGGTGACCATATATGATAATGTCATGACAATCAAAGCCCATGATTATGGTAGACTGGTTCATTACGGAGACCCTATATATTTCAAGTTTTTACACAACTTTTAGTTTATACTTGGATAATTTGTGTTAATAGATGGGGAAACAATTCCTCTCCTTAAGAGATAGGATGACATGGAAGAGTTTACAACACTAAATTGGTGGGTTTATTTTGTAACCTTAGTATCTGTTTCAAGATATGGCTTATGTAAAATAGTTTTCTTATGTGTATTAAGGTAAGAGAGCATTCAAATACTAATATAAGATAATGATATCAAAACTTCAATATAAGCCTAAAAAATAGCAGTTTAATGATCTTCCTTTTATTCTTCCTTTTACTAATGGATTCCATTAGATAAGAGTAAAAAGTTACCAAGTATTAAACCAAATACGGGTGGAAAAGGCCCTCCAACTGAAAGGTTAGTAATATCACCAGGATTAATCCCAAAAAAAGGTGAAATATGCATACAAGGGACCAAGAAACATTGTGGAAACAAATCCAACCAAGAGACAAGAGAAAAGCAATCCAAACTAAAAATTAAAATAGAAGAAAACCTACTACAAGAAAAATCATGAAATAAACAAAACTCAAGTGAAACAAGATAAAAGTAATATCTTAATATCAGCAATAGATATCTTGTTATGTTATTTTCATTATGTCAAGCATATGAAATGGTGTCTTGCTTGGTGAGTTTGTTATTCATAACTTTTATTTAAATAAATTATCTAACTAAATGAAGAGTTGTGATTAAAGTTTTCATATGATAATTTAACAAGAATGTTATTCCCTTTATCAAATCTCGCTTTAAAATGTGTAACTTTGAATAAAAATATGTCGAAAGAGAATATGCAGGATGATAAGAAAAACTCATAAGTAAAGGAAATCTCCCATAATGAGTTTTAAAAATTGCTCCTTTTAGCATTAATATTTGTCAAAACTACTTTATTGGTAAAAGTTGATCTTCTAACTCAAGCCAATACCTGCCAAAAGAACAACAAAAAATACGAAAGAAATAATGACTAAAAGAGAACATAAATTCTAGAAAACTAAGAACGGATGGAAATGAACATATAAATGTGTACCTACGAGAATTTGATCATAGCTTTACCTGATGAATCTTCATATTCTCTCATGTATTTATCAAATTTCAAAACCATTTTCTTCTTTAATTTAAACTAATTGCTAAACTACACCTAATCGTAATCTAAAAATAGATTAATATTAAGTAAATTCGTTCTTCCAATGTAACCATTCAAGCATCTTATTATCTACATGAATGTGTAAATAAAACACCAATAACAAAATCATCAATATACTAATAGAAATAAAATTGAATATATTATGTGCATCTAATACTAATGTATGTACAAGAAGCAACTTATTTACAAAATCCCTTCTCTGAAATTCTTCCACACATTTGTCTATATGATCATAAAGATAAGGATGTGATTCATATGTTTGAAAAAAATTCAAAGAACGAGGAAACAACAAACCGGTATTAAGTGTTAAATCTTTGCAACTGAAAGGTTGTTGTAAAGAAAAAGAAAAATCAGAAATCTTATTTTCAATATAATTGTGTGGATAGAAATAAGGAATATTTATGAAAGGAATGCATGGCTAGTCAAAATGTATATATGTACTCTCGATTGTTATCATTCGTTTAGAATGAATTTGGAAATATGAAATCATTTGTCCAATCATAAGATAGAACCTCAGCCTAATAGGAAATTGAAATAGATGATTGAAATTTTGAAATTGATTATTGCATGTACTAATTAATGCATTTGACAAGAGTGTGGAACTTTTTTTCTCAATATGCTAGTGCAAAGTATCCAAAAAATCAGAAATAAAATTCAACAAAGAAGTAAATTTTAATCGGATGAATGAAAAAAAGGCAATCTGTAGTATACATATATGTTACAAATAATGTTACAACATAGTGGAAGTTTGTTTATAGAGATTTCCCTTCCGCAAGTGATTATCAAATTGAAATCATCATTGCCATTTACTTGCAGGGATTGGAAAATTTCAAGATTTTCATTGCAAAAAGGTATATCATGATTGTAGGAGTCACAAACTAAGGTTGATTCATGATTGTTGAAATCATTACGAAGATGAGAAGAAATTTTTGGACTGTTATTTTTTCAACTTTAGAAACATAGTCATTTGAAGAATGTGAATCAATTAAAATAGCTTTTTAAGAAGAAGAATTACAAAGTTCAATGTTTTCATCATTACAAACAATTTCATTAGTATCTTCCTTAGTATTTGATTTTTCATGAGAATTACAAGGAAGAAAAATCAAATATTTGAACCAACTTGTTAATTGATATTGAGGAGGTAAATCATTGGACTTAAATAGCATTAATGTTAATTTAAATCTAATTGAGAATTGGTCCAAATATTCACCTTTTGTCCTACGCAATTCTAGTAGTTGCTTGCACACCTTTTTATAGTTATATTGTTGAAAATCCTGAAGGAACATCATTGCAAACACATCCCAACTATGTACTGAGGCAACTAGTAGTGAAAGACACTAGTCTTTTGCTTGTCCTGTCAAAGTATATGTGAAAATCCTACAAGATCAACCTCATCAATATTAATTTTTTGAGAATTTTAAATGAATTGAAGAAGGTGATTGAAATCAGAAGTCTTATCATTTAACTTTACCTTTGAAAATGTTTTAAATACCTTGATTGGAGTAGTGTTTAACTGTGATACACTAAAACATCTCCAAGGAGGGTTTTTGGAGGACCCCGTAATTCAAAGTTTAAAAATATGCAATAAACTTTAGCAAACAATTTAAAATAGACCCTCCTTCTAGCGCCAAAAATGTTGAAGGCTCGAACATCTCTGCCTACAACATTATACAGGAGACCACCTGGTCGAGAACTTAGAGCAGCTCCTTTTCCACTAAAATGGTGGTTCTGATTGGTTAAAATAGCTCTAGTTACCTTCCCTCTATCTCCACTGGCTTAAAATATGACTTTCACCTGCTAATATAGAAGAGACATCAGATCAGCCCTCTTATTGATCACAGAATAAATTGATCCTTCAACTAATCTGGGGTACAACCAAGCCACAACTAAAGTTTTCCTCTTTGATAAGAGGACTTCTAGGATGCATAAAGTAGAACTACATGAAAAATATAATATAAGATGCATCTAATATTAGACCTATCTTGATTAAAGGAAGGATTAGTCCTTCTCTCAATCAAGAGAAAGCTAAAAGGACAGGAACAAAAATAGAAGATGTTGAAACTGGAATAAGATAAAGGAAATAGATGAGGGAAACAGTTCCAAGATCTAATCCCTATTTGAGAAAATTTATGCGAATAAATTCCTATTAAATAGTTAACAAACATCTAATCACAAACATCTCCAATTCCTAATAAAAGATATGCATAAGGACAAAAATATTCATACCACAATACTGAAATAGTTCAAATACATGACATGTAGAAAGCAAGACATCTGTAAGATTAAACTGTTAGATAGCTGGCGGCTCAAAGAGATAAAGGTTTTTCATTATACAAGTTTCAGTTTCGAATATCGTTTCTGATTAACCCTTCAAGATAGCTTGACCAGATTCTAAATGAGCATTTATGTGAATAGTCAACAATAGTGCTGAAAAGCTACATACAAACTCATACACCAGAAATGATATCTGAAAACTAAAGCATCTACTTCCAATAACAGAGCAAACATTAGTGTTTTGCAACCAATTAGATAAATAAATATTATTATAAAGATGAATCAAGTTATAGAAAACAATAGAGAGATACAATAGTGCAAGTCCTCTACTGCCTCTAAACTTGATTCGCTGCCTACAAAAATGGATCGACTCTCACTACAATAGTGTAAATGAGTCAAAGACTCGCTCCTTACAAACAGGTTGCAAGCCCAAGTATTACTCTGCCTCTTTTCTCTTGGATTCAATTCACTTTATCACAATCAAAGATGGGTATTTATACGTGGTGGACATATTAACAATTTCCCCAAATATCTCCACAGTCGAGTTAATTATAGCATAGATGGATTTAATTGGAATCATGGCCAAAATGCAGATGAGCACAGTGAAACGGATTTCCCAGTTTGGTTTGTGCAGATAAGGATGATCCTTCTTGTCGCCTACTTGTTCCAAACCGATAGGTGAGGAACAACTAATTCAATAGATTTCTTTTATTACAATATCCCTTTACCATCTGGAGGAATTTCATTGTTGATAGACTAGATGTGTTTCAATACTCTCCTTAATCAAAAATCTTTGTTATAAAAGAAAAAAGAATCAGATTTAGCCATAAAAATAACGGAAAAAATAATATAGAAACAAATTCTAATTATGCCCAAAACAAATAGAAAAATCAAGAGGCTTTTTCAATTAATATGACAGCAGCCCCTGGAAGTGACAAGTGGAAAGAGTTGAGTGGTATCAAAGAAATGGATATTAGTGTTTTAAAAATGGGCACAAATGAAAAACACCGATAGAGGATGTTGCGAGATTGAGTGGATGGGCGGACACAGTATTATATTAAATCCCTTTAATAAAGTTATCAGGTCCATTATATCAGAGGTGTGAATTGGATATTTGATATCAGAGGTTTGGTATTGGAGGTGTGAAAGGATAACAACCAATTGGAAAGTCCTGATATGAGAATTACGATATGAATAGTGTGAGGTTTATCGGAGATCGGAGGTTTAGCAATATTGAGAATCAGCGATAGGTGGAGATGATTATCGGAAGTTGAAAGGACTAGCATATTTCGATATCGGTGGGATTGGTATATCGAAGGTTGGGAATGAACAACCCTGATGTAAATTTTTCTGAGTGATGTGGTAAGCAGATATCACCAAGCATAATTATGAAACAATTATGTTTCATAAGCCCTTTATTAAACCTCGTTAAATTATTTATCAAGCGGAACAGAGGTGGGGACATATCGGGGTTTTAATATATCACAACATTTAAACATTGTAACCCTGATATGTGATCTTTGTGATATGCATAAACTACAACCACTTGTTTCATAAGATGAAGGCCTTGGATATCAGAAGGGCTTATATCACAATTTTTGGGTTGAGGCTTCCCTATATCTGATATACCTAGGCTCGCGATATGTGTAAGCCTGATATATATAATAGTTTGATTGCCACTTGTATTAAATTTATGAATGAAGTTTAAATGTTTGTGTTTCAAAACAACTAGCCACTTGTAATATAAAGGGTTTAGCCCTAATATTACTTTGAAATAATAAAGCCACTTTAACATTGAAGCTTGGTCTCAGAGGCTATGTAAGGGATAAAATAAAACAAAAGGTAATGTACATTATATACATCCTACAAGGCCAAAGTAGTGAAAAACATCCAATAATCAATTAAGTGTCATTTATAAACCAAATGTCCAAATGATATCAAATGAGTTATGATATGAGGATAAGAAAAAAATGAACTCATTTAGGCAATCCAAATTCTCAAAATCAAATGTTAATATGACGAACCATTCAATCAAAGTGTCCCCATAATTATAATTAAGTGAATAATGGGGGTGTTGTGTTTTTACCACAACGGGATATTAGATAGTGGTTGCAGTAACCACATGACAAGCAACAAGAATCTAGTCACAAATATGGATCAATCCATGAAGACAAAGGTAAATTTGGGCACTAACAGGACTATGGATGTAGATGGAAAAGGAGTGTTCAACATTCTGCCAAGCAGGGGGAGTCGAAGACAATTTTAGAGGTATATTATGTTCTTTGTTTAAAACATAATTTGATAACTGTTGGTTAGTTAATGTAGAAAGGATGCAGGGATATTTTTTATGGAAAATATTGTAATATATATGACAATTCCCCAAGAAAGAAGTTGATATAAAAGGTGAAAATGACAAGGAATATAATTTTTCCTATGGTCATGAATTAAAGAGATCAGGTCAGTTCTTTTATGGTTGCATGTTATGATGATTATTGGTTATGGAACTTTCGATTTCGACATTTTCATTTATCTAGTTTAAGATTGTTGCAGCAGAAACAAATGGTTTATAGGATTACCCCCCATCCAAGAACCTTCTAGTACATGTGAGTGTTGTATCTTGGGAAAGAAACACCATGGAAGTTTTCTGAAAGGAGTTGTATACAGGGCAAAGTAGCCACCGTGTTATTTCATACAAAAATTCGTGGACCTATGCAGACACAGCCAATTGGTGGAAGTTGTTACTTCCTCTCTTTTATTGATGATTTTAGCAGAAAGGCATGGGTTTATTTTTTTTGAAGAAGTATGAAACTTTTGCAAAATTCAAAGAATTCAAATCCCTGTTAGTTAACCAAAGTGATTAGCAGATTAAGGTATTGAGATCAAATCATGGTGGATAACATGATTCAAAGGAATTCCATGCTTACTGCAAACAACATGGTATTAGAAGGCAATTTACAACCAGTTACACACCGCAAATAAATGGTGTAGTAGAGAGAAGAAAAGAACAATTATGAGCATGAAAAGAAGCATGTTGAAAGGAAGAAACTTGTATAATGAGTATTGGGAAGAAGCGGTTGCATGTCTATTTTTATGTAATATATAGAATTCCTATAAAGAGAATGATGAACAGAGTGCCAAAAAAAGCATGGTTAGGTATGTCTTGTAGTGTTTCTCAATTCAAAGTGTTTGGATGTGTAGCATATGAACATGTACCTAATGAGATAAAAGGAAAGTTAGATGATAAAAGTGAAAAATGCATATTTATTAGTTACAGTGAACAATTAAAATCATATAAATTGTATAACCCTGTCACCAAGAAGACGATAATCATCAGAGATGTTGTGTTCGAAGAACAAGAGTCATGGAATGGGAATGTTGAAAAAACAGTTGATGTAAGAGTACCACTCATAGAAGAAGAGGATGTATTAGAAAAGGAGCAGTAAGAATCACATGAGAAGACACCAAACAAATTTACACCAGCAAGGACTCCAATATTTTCTAAAAATCATGGATCTTCAAGTAGATCAGTAGATCAGAATAATCCCAGCTATTGGTCAGGTGATGAATCAAGCAATAGTAAGAGAAAAATGAGAATCCTACAAGATGTTTATGATGTTTTGGATGTTAGTTCAAATTTTGCATTGTTTTCATCTCAACCTTCATCATTTGAAGACGCTATTAAAGACGAGAATTGGGTGCAAGATATGGATGAAGAAATAAAATCTAAAATAATAATGCTTTGGATTTGGTTGACATACAAAATGATCCAGAATTATGCAGGAATGCAAAAAAATATAGATATACACATAAACAAAGAGACACAAAATAAATAAAAATTCATTTAATTAATATCGAAGAACTGAATTATGCTTACATACATAAATGGAAATGAACTAGTGCGGGCAATGGTAGCGTGTCTCTGAGAACAGATGTGGTAGCTACATGCCTCTAAACTATGTTATAATGAGGCTCAAAGGCCTATTTATTATATATAAATAATGGAAAATTCTAAACATCCAAGAAACTCTCCCTAGGAGATGAAGTGCCAAAACGGTGGGCCCCATTTGGGCAAATTGGTGCATCAACCTCCCAGGTTCGTAACTTTGTCATACAATCTTTGTTTGGCTATCATCATACCTCATTGTGAAGATATCGAAGACATTTCAGCATTAGTATGGGACTTTTCCAATCCCTAAGTTTTCCATAAAAAAAATTTTAGTCCCTGAAAATACCTCCAGAAGTTTAGGACCCAAAAAACTGCAAAAAATAGTAATTTGTGCTACAATTAAGGAAACTAAAAAGAAACAACGATGGGGGTCCAAGTGGAATAGGTGGGTGGCCAGAAATATCCACTTGGATTAGTCCCCCCCTTAGGAAGTAATGGTCCCCATTGCCTTGAGTGCCTCCATGAGATGGGGAAACTTATGCTAAAATTGGTCCTTAGTGAGCCACTTGCCTTGGTGCAAGAGTTGACCATCTTTGAAAACCTAATACGGTTGGACCTTCTACTGGTCATTCTTCTTGATATGCATTTACATGATCTGATCAGTTGTGGCATGTTCCATGTAGTATGTGTTTAACTCTGTTGGTGTGATATATTCTGCAATGTTTGATGTGTCCACTAACGGTGGAAAGCATGGTTAAAGGTGGTCCACATTAAACATTAGGTGTAGGCCAAGGAATGGTGGAATGTTGAGCTTGAAAGCAATTTCCCCTACAACCTTAGTGATGGTGTAAGGTCCATATTGTAGCAGGTGAAGCTTGCGGTGGGGCCCATCGAGGTGCTCCTTCTGCAACTGTAACCAAACTTTGTTGCCCACCTGGAGATGTGTGGCACCTTATGTTAATCATGACATTGCTTGTACTTAGCATTGGCTTTATCCAATATTCATGGACCTGTTGGTAGCTAAGTTGAATGTGATAAATGAAGATGTTAGCCCTGTTAGCTTCAAATTGGACATGAGCCGACTATGCCTAAGTAGCTGCAAATGGTATGGCCACATCAATGGGACATAGTGGTTGGAATCCCAACCCCACCTGAAAGGGGCTATGGGCAGTTGAGTGATGGAGAGATTTGTTGTAGCTGTGCTCAACATAGGGTATGCTTTCATCTGATGTGTGTGGATGCTTCAAGTTGTACATACGCAGAATGTGTAGAATCATCTTGTTAACAACCTCTATTTGGACATTAGTTTGGGAGTGGAAATTCATGGAATTAGTGAGCATATTATCCAACATTGACTAGAGACTTGAGAAAAATGTACTTAGGAGCCTATTGTCCTAATTTGAGATAATGGACTACGGGATCCAAAGATGGACCCACACTCGTTCAAAGAAGAGCTTAGTAGTGGATTTTGTTGTGACACTCTTCTTGCAGGCCACCATAATGGCCATCTTAAAGAATCTGTCGTTGAACATGAAAATATAGTCGTTGCCATGCTTAGGAGAAGGAAGGACCAACAATTAGTCCATGGATATGGATTCCCAAGGTCGACTAGGAGTAGGAAGAGGAATATATAAGCCTTTCTTCTTGATGGTCAGTTTGACAATGGCACAGGCAGTGCAGGATATGATGTACTTCCTAACATCCTGTCGAAGGTTCGGCTAATAAAAATACTTCTGCAACACTGCCACTATTTTCTCTACCCCAAAATGTTTAGTGACCCAATTGTAGCGCACCTCCCAAATAATCTCAGCATGCTCACTTGAAGTAACACAGATATGTCCCAGGTGGCCTAATAGTGGATACTAGAGGTGAAATTTTGGAACATTCTTGCCTTCCAGGAGCATCTCGTATGTGTTGCTGAATTCTAGATCACTCTTGTAAAGATGCGTCCACCCCGCAATCTTGTGCCCCCAAGGGTCAAGAACAGTGATCAACACCATGACCGATGGTTGGCTGAGGCTATCTGCAACATTGATGGTGTTTTGTTATTGTACTTAATGTAAAAATGGAATTTTTTCAAGTATGTGTACCATTTCTGATGGCGATCGTTTTACAACTTCCCTTTTGTTTGTATGAACTACAGGGGTTGGTGGTGTGTGTGGATGATCGTTTCCTTCCCCATAATGTAATGCATCAATTGTTAGCAGGCTAGCAAAATGGAATACATCTGCTTGTCAAAGGTGGGATACTTTTGAACGGTGTTTGAAAGTGTCGCACTATGATATGCCAATGGATGCCCTTACTGAGTAAGAATTGCACCAATAACATAGTTTGAGGCATCTATCTCGATCTCAAATGGTTGTTGAAGGTTTGGTAATCTGAGTGTTAGAAAATTATATATTACGGAGCAATGGAACACATAAAATATTGCAGAAATATAAACACAGAAAACACATAAAACAAGAAAGACACATATATACGTGGTTCAACCAGTTTTGATTACTTCCAAGGAGAAACAACCAGTCCTTCCTTTTATATTATTCAGCAAACTGAAGAGATACAACCTACAGTAGATCTGCTGTAACACCCTCTTTGCTCTCAATATCCTCTCTCTTCCTCACTCAGAATAGAGATATACATAGACGCAATACAATTCCCTCATATATAGTGAGGGGTTTCCTTCTAGGGCAAAAAACCCTAAATTAAACATAACTTATACTGTCAAATCATCCGCCTAATGAACGGCCCAGATTGACTACAAAATTACTAGACTTTTACAAGGAAATTTTACATCTATTTTTAGCTTCGGGGGCACTGCCCCCGAACCCCCGACAGGGGACCACTAGCCCTTGGACCCCCACTGGGGGGAAAAGTCCCCCTCGCACCCCCCCCTTGCATGGAGGGGTGTACAATATTCCTGGGGTATACATCCGGCTGAAACCTTTGAATACAGAATATAATCAGGCTCCACACCCAACAATCTCCCACTTGGAGACTGATTATAGCAACTCCACCGCTGTTAGGGTCCCACCCTAACCCCCTTATTTATGTAATGGGATCACGTCATAGTCAAGAGTCAATAAAGCCCATATTAATAATTGTAAGTGGTTAATCCAAAATTAATGACGGAACCACAGTTAGTTGCAAATGGGCCGTAGTATTAGATAGATGGTATTAATAAAACCCACGGTATTGGCCCGTGGTATTGCATGTATGAGTCATATATAAAGGATAGAGACTCCCTTCGAGGAGCATCGTGTCTTATTTTGTAATCGAGCTCTGCTTTATTGGAGGTTGCCCCCTCGAAGAGGCACGTGAACATTACTCCCTGAATAATAAAATCATTGCTATTCTGTGTTTTGGGTATCTTTTCTTCGCATATTCTGTATTTGGGTATCATTTTGCAGGTTAAGAGCATAACAAGTGGTATCAAAGCACTTTCCAGGGCCGGTGGGATCTCCATTTCTTAGCAAATTTTTTTTTTGGCTAGAGACGTGTTCCGGCGTCTTTAAACCACGGGATCTGTCATTGAGTCATAAACCTGCGGATTTGGGGAGGCATGCATGCAGGAAATACAAGAGGTGGTCACGTCTATTGGACTCCCTTGTGACCCCTGTGGGTACCCCTTCGAGTAGTAGCGCATTAGACAGAACCGCGCATGGAGTGTCTTCCACGTACCCTCTGGGTATATCGGAAGCCCCCTAGACTCCCTTGAAACCTCGCCATAGATAAACCGTCGGCCATCTTGTGGCTAAAGTACACCGAGAACAGCACTCGGAGAGATTACTCACCCGTACAATAGGGTAGTCGGGTTGTACGGCTAAGGGTACGGTCGATCGTCCTTAGTTAGAGCCCTGAAACATTGGGCCGAGTACTACTGCCAGACCCTTATGTATATTGCGATCTGTAGCACCTGACACTCCTCAAGACCATAGTTCCCTTTTCTATCGGGGGATCACACATCATCTCTTCCAGATCCGCTTGTGCAAAGGGGTGCAGCAGCAGCAGACATCAGTCCCACAGTCTCGACTTCACAGATCAACCATTCCAATCTATTAGATCCATCAGACCTGCAGAAGCAGTCTGTTCCGCCGCCCAGAGCTATCAGATCCGCCATTCAGATCTCTCAGATCCACCAGATCGGAGTTGTTGTGAAGGGTTCCTATACCAGGGTATAACGACGAGCTGAGCACGGTGGTACCATTCACTTCTTAGTGAAAAATTTTTTAGGCGGTCCCAATTTTCAAAAAATCCAGTTGGTGTATGGTAGAAACTAGAGCTCAAGCGATGGCCAATGAAAGGATGGACAAACTTGAAGAATCAGTGCACAACCTCCACGTTCAGCTTACCGGACTATGTAGCATGGTCGAGAAAATAGTCTCGAAGGGCAAGGAGCAAGCCCACGAGGAGGCGTATAATGGAAATGAACACAATGAGGGTGAGTCTAGCCACTCTCCTCCGTCTAGCACACCCACCCACCACCCAGTCAACGACCTCCCAAGTTGGATATGCATAAATTTGACGGTTCTCACCCATCGGCATGGATAGCACAAATGGAGCAGTATTTCAAACTGAATCACATCTTCGATGATGAGACTTAGCTTATGTTGGGGAGCATGTACTTGGACAATGAAAGGTGGCAATGGTGGGAATGGCATCAACATTGCACTGGACCTTTTAGGACTTGGACCAAATTCACCAAATCTCTTCAAGACCGCTTTGACCAGGAATCGTCTTTTTTGGGTCATCTTACTAAGCTCCGACAGACTGGTATAGTGGATGAATATATTACAGCTTTTGAAGCCTTAGCGTTCTGCACTTGGGGTCTCTCAGATGTGTTCTACATGGAATGTTTTATCAGCGGTCTTAAAGAAGCTATCAAAGCCCAAGTCCTACTGCACCACCCTCCCACATGGACGGAGGCTTGCAAGGTAGCTCGTAACATGGAACGTGCATTAGCAGCCCAATATAGTCGCCTAAATTTCTCCGCTAAAGGTCTCCCCCCACAAGCTCACAACACGACTCAAACACTTAAGGTCCAAAAGGTGTCACCTGCGGAAATGGCCGAAAGAAGAAAGCAAGGCCTATGTTACTACTGTGATGAAAAATACTCCCTAGGTAATAAATGCAAGGAACCCAATTTTTTTCAAATTGATGCCACTGACTACAGCTCAACAGAGGAAGATCCACCACTAAAGGAACATGAGCCGCTAGATGAAGACAACCAAAAGGACAATGTCTTTGACGAACCAGTTATTTCGTTGCATGCTTTGGTAGGGATTTCTTCCCCTCAAACTCTCAAAATCAGAGGTTTTATTAAATATTGCCCAGTAGTAGTCTTGATTGATAGTGGAAGTACACATAATTTCATCCATCAAAAAGTCGCAGAAGCAATGCATTGTTTTGTACGAGCAGTTTCTAACTTCCAAGTTCAAATTGCGGATGGAGGCACAATGAAATGTGAAGGCCACTGTGAAAATGTCAAACTTCAAATGGGGGATTATCAGTTGAAAACCCACATGTTTACCATACACATGGGGGGTTGCAACATTGTCCTCGGCGCTGAATGGCTCCGCACCCTTGGGCCAATCACAATGGATTTCCAGGAGTTATATATGAGTTTTAAGCAAAACAACTACACACATACCCTCCGTGGACTCCAGGTAGGAGCCCCGTCTATCATCAGCTCGCATAGGATGGAAAGATTGTTAAAAAAGGGCAATCATGGAGTTGTGACTCAATTTAATGCCATCCAGGTAGTCGAAACCAAGCCTCTGCCAATTCATCCTGAGATGCAACAGATTTTAAATAACCATCTGCCGGTCTTTGACAAGCCTCATGAGCTTCCACCCTCGCGAGGGGAACATGATCATAGCATCACCTTGGTTCCAGGGGCCCAACCCCCAAATGTGCACCCATACAGATATCCGTTCACCCAAAAGAATGAAATAGAAAAAATCATCAAGGAACTCTTGGAAGCAGGTGTCATTCGTCCCAGCATTAGTCCTTATTCATCCCCAGTGGTCATGGCACTCAAGAAAGATGGGGAGTGGCGGATGTGTCCCGACTTCAAGGCCCTCAACAAGTTGACAGTCAAAGATAAATTTCCCATCCCGGTGGTTGATGATTTGCTGGATGAACTCAATGGGGCTCAATTCTTCACTAAGCTGGATCTTCGCTCAGGCTACCACCAAATTCGCATGAAGGAAGTCGACATCCCCAGGACTGCTTTCAGAACTCATGAAGGCCATTATGAATTGCTGGTCATGCCATTTGGTCTTTGTAATACCCCCTCTACTTTTCAGAGCCTTATGAACCACATTCTCAAACCATATCTCAGGAAATTTGTCCTTGTCTTCTTCGATGACATCCTCATCTATAGTTGCACTTGAGCAGCACATCTTCAGCATGTAGATCTACTCTTGCAACTGCTCCGCAAACATAAATTATTTGTCAAGATGTCCAAGTGTTTGTTTGGCATGGCAGAAGTAGAGTATTTGGGCCACATTATGGGGCGTGAAGGTGTCAAGGTGGACCCCAAAAAGATCCAGGCAATGCAGGAATGGCCTCAACCTAAGACCTTGAAGAGCTTGAGAGGATTTTTGGGTCTCACAGGCTATTATCATAAATTTGTCCGCAACTATGGCTGCATAGAGAAGCCCCTCACCTAACTCCTAAAGAAAAATTCATTCTTTTGGAATGAGGAAGCACAACAGGCCTTTACAGCTCTAAAAAATGCCATGTGTTCCACTCCAGTCTTAGCATTACCTGACTTCACCAAATCTTTTGTCATTGAATGTGATGCTTCGGGTACAGGTATTGGGGCGGTCTTAATGCAGGAAGGGCGACCGTTGGCCTTCACAAGCCAACAACTCAGTGGGAGGAATCTGGGCCAATCTACCTACGAGAAGGAAATGATGTCCATCTTACATGCAGTCGAGACCTGGCGACCTTACTTATTGGGGCGATGTTTCCAAGTCTGCACAGATCATCACAGTCCTAAATATTTTTTGGAGCAACGCCTATCCTCCCGACAACAAAATAAATGGCTAGCCAAAATGCTGGGATATGATCATGAGATCATTTACAAGAAAGGGAAAGACAATAGTGTAGAAGATGCATTATCTCGCCAATTTGAGGAGGAAAGTACTCTGCTAGCAATTTCCCTCCCCATTCCAGAATGGATTGAAGAGGCTCGCAGGGAATGGTTTTCACACCCCAGGCTCTCACAACTCATTTCTCAATTGCAGGTAGATCCAAATTCCACCAAGGGCTACTCGTGGCAGGATGATATTCTTCGCTACAAGGACAGAGTCGTAATATCACCAACATCCACCCTCAAAAGTCGGATTTTGGCAGAATTGCACTCATCTCCCATTGCAGGACATTCGGGCTTTCAGAAGACGTATGCTCGCACCAGAAGATCATTTTTTTGGATAGGAATGAAAAAGGACATCCTTACTTTCGTAGCAGAATGCGATGTCTGACAACGCCACAAAGGGGAAACCGTCAACACACCAGGCACATTACAACCATTGCTCATTCCGGCATCAATTTGGACGGAGGTTTCTATGGATTTCAGTACAAGTCTTCCAAAGTCAGGGAACAGGTCAGTCATCATGGTGTTTGTGGACCGACTGTCGAAGTATGCTCATTTCTGTGCCCTACCCCACCCGTTTACCCCAACTTTGGTTGCTAAATCTTTCATGGATCAGATCTTAAAATTGCATGGCATGCCCACTTCTATTGTGTCTGACCGCGACCCGATCTTCACCAATAATTTTTGGCAGGAACTCTTCAGAATACAAGGCACTCAACTAAAACTCAGTACTTCCTATCATCCGCAAACAAATGGTCAAACCGAAGCCGTCAACAAATGTCTAGAAACCTACCTTAGGTGTTTCACTTCAAAAAAGCAACACCTTCGGGTACAGTGGCTACCTCTGGCTGAATGGTGGTATAACACCAACTATCATGCCACCACCAAAATGACTCCCTATGAAGCAGTATATGGTCAACTCCCGCCTTCACCTACTTATTATCTCAAGGGATGCTCAAAAGTACAAGCAGTGGATCAACTCCTACAACACCGCGCAACCATGCTCGCCCATCTTCGAGAGAATCTTCATCAAGCTCAGAACCGCATGAAGCAACAGGTAGACCAGCATCGGGTCAGAGTGCCAATTTCCAGAAGGGGATCAGGTCTTTTTACAGCTCCAACCATATAAGCAAACATCACTCAAAGACAAGGGGTGTCAGAAACTCTCTCCCAAATTCTATGGACCATATCAAGTACTTCAGCGCATTGGAGAAGTGACCTACAAGTTGGCCTTGCCACCTACTGCAAAAATCCATCCAGTTTTCCATGTCTCATGCCTCAAGAAAGTGATTGGGAACAATTGCAGAATTCAGACCAGTCTACCTGAATTGGACGAAGAAGGGTCCATCTGGCTTCAACCCGAACAGGTCCTAGACACACGAGACAAGCAACTGCGTGGCCGCATGATTAAGGAAGTCCTCGTCAAATGGAAAGACACCTCTCTGGAAGATGCAACTTTGGAACCAGCCACTATTCTTCAGTAGTTTCCGCAGCTTCAGCCTTGAGGACAAGGCTAGTCTTAAGGGGGAGGGCATGTTAGGGTCCCACCCTAACCCCCTTATTTATGTAATGGGATCACGTCATAGTCAAGAGTCAATAAAGCCCATATTAATAATTGTAAGTGGTTAATCTGCAATTAATGACGGAACCATAGTTAGTTTCAAATGGGACGTAGTATTAGATAGATGGTATTAATAAAACCCGCGGTATTGGCCCGTGGTATTGCATGTATGAGTCATATATAAAGGATAGAGACTCCCTGCGAGGAGCATCGTGTCTTATTTTGTAATCGAGCTCTGCTCTATTGGAGGTTGCCCCCTCGAAGAGGAAAGTGAACATTACTCCTTGAATAATAAAATCATTGATATTCTGTGTTCTGGGTATCTTTTCTTCGCATATTCTGTATTTGGGTATCATTTTGCAGGTTAAGAGCATAACAACTGCTGCATCATTTGCTAGAAAATAACTCCACTTTGGACCTAGTTGTTTCTCATCTTCTTCATCATAGTTGAATACCAATTGAAACTGAGCATATTTTCAGTTTCTCCCTGGTTACAACTTTTGCTAACATATCTATACGATTTTGGCTAATGTGTATCTTTTCCAGCTTCAACTGTCCATATTCCAATGCTGATTGTATGAATTGGTACTTGAGCTGTATATGTTTAGTCTTGGAATGAAATGCAGAGTTCTTTTCAAGATGTATGGCACTCTGGCTGTCACTGTATAACCTGCCCAACTCCTTCTTCTTGCCTAATTCATCGATAAACCTTTGTAACCAAATCATTTCTTTACTAGCCTCTATAGAGGCAACATACTCTGCTTCTGTTGTTGAAAGTGCAACAAAACATTGGATTTTTGAAACCCAACTGACAGTTGTTCCACCTACAGTAAACACATACCCTGTTGTGCTCCTCCTATTATCTCTGTCACTTGCCATATCTGCATCAACATATCCCTGTAGAGAAATGTTTGAACCACCAAATCATAATGCTTGATTTGTGGTACCTCTCAAATACTTGAGAATCCACTTCACTGCCATCCAATGTTCTTTTCCTGGATTGTTTATGTACCTGCTTACAACTCCCATTGCATGTGCAATATTAGGCCTTGTGCAAACCATTGCATACATTAAGCTTCCACTGCTGATGCATATGGAACTTTAGACATATGAGCCATTTCTTCCTGAGTCTTGGGACACGCCTCCTTACATAATTTGAAATGGCTAGCCAAAGGTATACTAACTGGTTTTGCATTCTGCATATTAAACTTTTTCAACACCTTTTCTATGTACTCACTTTGAGACAATTTTAATTTGTGATTCTTCTTGTCTCTACTTATTCTCATACCAAGGATTTGTTTAGCAGCACCCAAATCCTTCATTTCAAATGAGTTTGCCAATTTACTTTTGAGCACATTTATTTCCTACATGTTAGAACCTGCAACAAGCATGTCATCTACATACAATAACAATATAATATAGCTGCCATCATTTTGCCTTTTTAGATAAACACAATGATCAGAGTGACATCTAGTATAACCTTGTTCAGACATAAACCTGTCAAATTTTAGATACCACTGCCTTGGAGCCTATTTTAAGTCATACAATCTCTTCTTCAAACTGCACACTAGTTTATCCTTCCCTTTTACCTCATATCCTTGTGGCTAATACATATATATCTCTTCCTCCAAATCCCCATGGAGAAAGGTTGTCTTTACATCTAACTGCTGAAGATGCAAATCTTCGGCTGCTACTAGACTTAAAATAGTTCTGATGGAAGTCATTTTAACAACAAGAGAAAATATTTCACCAAAATCAATACCTTTCTTCTGTGCAAACCACTTCACCATAAGTCTAGCTTTGTACCTCTATTTTCCTCCATCTTCTTCCTTCAGCCTATAAGCCCATTTATTCTGCAATGTTGTTTTACCTGCAGGCAAGCTGACTAAGTCCCAAGTCTGGTTATGTGCTAAGGATTTCATCTCTTCTTTCATGGCTTGCTCCCACTTCTTCCTGGTTTCTACCTGCACTGCTTCTTCATAACATTTTGGTTCACCAGAATCAGTCAACAATACATAATATAATGAAGGAGAGTATCATTCAGGGGGTCTACTTATCCTGGTAGATCTTCTAACACCACTTTCAGGTGTTTGAAGTGCTTGTTGCTATTGTGGTTGTTGTTCTAGCTGTTGATCATTATGATTTTCAGGCACCATCACTTTTCCTGTGATATCATCAAGCACTATGTATTCTCTGTTTTCTTTTTCTTGTTTCTTTTCCTGCAACTGATTCTTATACAAGACCTTTTCATTGAATATTACATCTCTGCTCCTAATGATTTTGTGATTTTCATAATCATATAAGCGATAACCAAAATCATTAACACCATATCCAATAAAGGTACATTTCTTTGATTTTGCCTCAAGCTTTGTTCTATTTTCTTTGTTAATGTGGACAAATGCTTCATAACCAAAAGTCTTTAAAAATGAGTAGTTTACCTTTTTACCTATCCATGCCTCCTCTGGAATACCACCATCCAAGGAACTTGAAGGCCCTCTATTTATTAGATAAATAACAGTATCTACAACATCTGCCCAAAATTGTAAAGGCAATCCTGCATGCAATATCATGCACCTTGCAAGCTCCATGATTGTCCTATTCATCCTTTCTGACACACCATTTTCTTGTGGTGTTCCTGGAACTGTCTTCTCTCTGCAAATTCCATTCTCTGAACAGTACCTATCAAACTCTTTGCTGCAATATTCACCTCCATTATCTGATCTGAGACACTTCAACCTTTATCCTGTCTCATTTTCAACCAAATATTTCCATTTCTTGAAAGTATCAAATACATCATATTTATTTCGAATAGAATAATCTAGGTTTTTCTAGTTGCATCATCAATTAAAGTAACATAATAATGAAAGCCACCAAGAGATGATACCTGAGCAGGTCCCCATACATCTGTATGCACAAGCTCTAATTTTTCGCTCTTCTTTTCTTTCCCACTCTAAGGAATCTGACTCTCTTCTGTTCTCCATAAATACAATTCTCACATAATTTTAAATCAACATGCTTCAAACCTAGTAAAAAAATTCTTGAGTGAAGAATCTGCATCCCCTTCTCACTCATGTGCCTGAGTCTATGATGCCACAATGCCGTATCTTCTCCTGTAGAGGTTAAAGAATTAACAGAATTAGAAATATCATTGCATAAATACAATGTACCAACCTTTTCTCCTTTCGCTATTACTAGGGATCCTTTAGTGACCTTCCAGGTTTTATCTGTGAAAGTAGTTATGCAACCTTCACCTCCCAACTACCCTATTGAAATCAGATTTTTCGTCAAATCTGGAACATGCCTTACCTTCTTCAACTGCCATTGATTTCCATTTTTCTGTTGTATGAAAATTGTACCCATTCCAATGGTTTTACAGTGTTTATCATCACCTAATCGAACTTGTCCAAAATCTCCTTGAACATAATCATGAAAATGTTTCTTATCAGGTGTGACATGGAATGAGGCCCCTAAATCTATCACCCAGGCATCAATAATATTTTCTGATGAAAGAATCAAAGCATCTTGCAACACATCACCTGTTACATTTGGTTCATGATTAGTTTCTTGTTGCGCATCTCCTTATTTTCCCTTCCAAGACTTGCAGTCTTTCTTCAGGTGTCCTTTCTTCCCGCATTTCCAGCACACTATCCCCAATCTGGACTTGGATCTGCCTTTTCTTGACTTACTGCAATATCTTGGGCTTTTCCCTCTCTCCATTTTCCTTCCCCTTGTCTCTGCAGTCAAAGCATTACCTGATGTCTCACTGGAGCTTTTCCGTCGCATTTCCTCGCTAAGGATTGCACCAACAACATAATCAAACTTTAAAGTACTAGATCCAGAGACAGAGTTACTAACGGACATAACGAAACCATTCCAACTTTCTGGCAATGAGCACAGAAATAACAGAGCCCTAACTTCATCATCAAAATTTACCCCTACAGAACTTACCTGACTTGTAACTGTATTAAAATCATTTAAATGATCTGCAATAGATCCACCTTCTAACATCTTCATATTAAATAAACGCTTCATAAGAAATACCTTATTTGAGGCCGAGGGTTTTTCATACACTTTGGCCAATACCGACATTAAACCCTGTGTTGTCGTTTCCTTTGAAATATTAAACGCTATCGATGCCGCTAGGCACAACCGTATTGTTCCAGGTGCCTTTCTATCCAGAATAGCCCATTCTGTGTCTGTCATACTTGTCGGCTTCTTTGTCTTTCCGCTCAATGGTAGGTACAGATCTCTCTGATACAAATAATCTTCCATATGCATCTTCCACAGCTGGTAGTTTCAGCCGTTGAATTTTTCGACCCTAAACCTACCATCTTCTGCCAATTCTCCCACTCGAACTAGAAACCCTTCTCTCCTACGAGTTTATCAGCGAAATAGACCTTTGGCTCTGATACCAGTTGTTAGAAAATTATATATTACGGAGCAATGGAACACATTAAATATTGCAGAAATATAAACACAGAAAACGGATAAAACAAGAGAGGTACAAATATATGTGGTTCACCCAATTTGGGCTACGTCCACAGAGAAGCAACCAGTCCTTCCTTTTATATTATCCAGCAAACTAAAGAGATACAACCTACAATAGATCCACTATAACACCCTCTTTTCTCTCAATCTCCTCTCTCTTCCTCACTTAGAATACAGATATACATAGACGTAATACAATTCCCTCATATACAGTGAAGGGTTGCCTTCTAGGGCAAAAAACCCTAAATTAAACATAACTTCTACTGTCAGATCATCCACCTAATGAACGGCCCAGATCGACTAGAAATTACTAGACTTTTACATGGAAATTTTACATCTATTTTTAGCTTCGGGGGACCACTGGCCCCCGGACCCCCACGGGGGCGACAAGTCCCCCCCGCGTGGAGGGGTGTACAGTCTTCCTGGGGTATACATCCGGCTGAAACCTTTGAATACAGAAGATAATCAGTCTCCACACCCAACATTGAGCACTAGTGCAGAGAAAAGTTAATGTTTCAACTCAGCAAACACCTTCTATTGGGATTTGGACCAAAATAACTTTGTGTTCACTACTCCCTTGGTGACTTGACTCAAAGGCCAAGTTATATGAGATAGCCCCAACATGAACCTCATGTAGAAGTTGGCAAGACCCAAAAAGTTGTGAAGCTCTATTACAGTGAATTGGGTTGGCCAATCCCGAATGAATTGTACCTTAGTTGGGTCCACATGCACACCCCGCTCATCATTGATGTACCATAGATATTGAACCTAGGTCATACAAAAAGTGCATTTCTCCAAATTGGCACATAACTTGTGTTGCCATAGGGTTTGGAGGACCTATCAAATATGGTGGAGGTGTTCTTCCCAACTCTAGATGAATATTAGAATGTTATCCAAATACACTACCATGAATGATTTGGTGAAGTGTCGCAAGATGTCATCCATCAACCTCATGAAGGTTGTGGAGGCATTTGTCAACATGAAAGGACTAGCCATTCGAAAAGACCCTCTTTGGATTTGAAGGAAGTCATTGACACATCAAAGGGTTCGATCAGTACCTGGTAATAACCAAACTTCAAGTAAATATTGCTGAAATATGTGGGCCCCTTGAGATGTTCCAGAAGGTCATCAATCCCTGGGATTGGATACCTGTTCTGGAAAGTGATATTGTTAAGAGCTCGATAGTCAATACAGATTCTCTAGGTCTCGCCCTTCTTTTGTACTAACACAATTGGGCTCCCACAAGGTGATGAACTTGGCCTGGTGTGCCCTTTCTGCAACATATCCTAAATATGACTCTTGTTTTCATCGTTCTCCATAAAAGAGCAACGACAGATTGGTCCATTGGGTAGCAGCGCGTTCGGGGTAGATTGATGGAGTGCTTGACCTCACAGTGTAGAGGTACCCTTGAGAGTGAGGTTAAGATGTCCCTGTACTCCTCCACAAGTTTTTACATCTGTTTCTATCGTGTGAAGGAGCCCTGTCTAGAGGTAGTGGCCATAATATTCTTCTTTACCTAAGGGCGAGTTATAAGGAAAAAAACATTGTTAGTCTGGGAAATGATCTTACTGCATTTCCTCACAATGATCAAAGAAACAAAGTTCGGCGATGCTACCTTCGGTATCCTATACAACTTATTGCCTAATGTAATAATAACAATGTCAGGCCTAGACTTATACACAACATATCGCTTCCACAAGTATGGTTTTCCTAGTAAAACATCACAAACTTCAAGAGGAGAAACATCTCACCCTTGATGAAGCCACCCAATAGTGTATGAATGCGAGTGTGATGTGGTCAGTAGGACCAACTGCTTCACAACCCCTACTAAAGTGAGGTTCTATTGGCTCCCTCTATTGACAATTAACTGGAGTGTAGAACCCTTCACCCACAACTTTGAGTGGAAGAGTTGCTCCCCTTCCTCTCGTTCTTCGAGCACATCCTTCTGGATCTTGGTGTTGGCAATAGTGGAACTAGTCTCTACATCGATAATCTGCTTCCCTTTGTAATTCCCCTTGTCGCTTTCTAACTGAGAGTCAAAACATGCTTTTAATTCAAAAGCCTTCAGCTCGGCCACTAATGACTACTTGGCTCGACATTCACCTGTGTTATGAGTGCGACTCTTCTGGAACTCACACCATTTCCTTGTGTCCTTTATCTTTGTGGTGTTGTTCTTTTCTTGTGGCTTCGGTGGGTTGTCCTAGGTCACCGTGCCTTGCATTTTTCCTTTGTTTTGCAGTTTGGGGGTGCTTTTCCCTTGATTCAAATTCACAGATCCAAAGTCTCACTTCTTCTATTTAAATTTATACTCGTTCTCGAAAACATATCAATAGGGGGAGCCAAGTGAGGAGATTTCCAGGAAATTCATCTCATCCTATATGTACTTGTGTAGACAGTCGCAGTACTTGAGTAGCAAATGATGCTCCTAATCCTTGATACCTAGCTTCATGCGAAGGGTATGGAAAACATTTGTGAACTCTAGTACATCTTGGTCCCTTCCCTGTCACAACTTAGTCCACTTTATGTATTTATCTTCATATCTACCAACAGGGTAATAAATTTCCTTGATGGCATCTCGGAAATAAATCCAAGTAGGTGTGGCTAAAAACAGTTAGGATTCTCTCCATCCTTTTGTTGGTAGTAGGTTTCCCATTAGTCCTTCACACGTGGGGTGGATTTGAGGAGCACAAAAGTAATATTTTCCTGATTGGAAAAGTCATGAATTGAAAAATATTCTTCCAACAGATTTAACCATCTTTCTATGGCATATGCATCTATCTTTCCTTCAAATATGGGAATGTAAAAGTTAACTTGTACTTGAAAAGGAGTGGTGCCTACAGAGTGGTTGCTGCATGAAGATGTGTCACGTGTGGGTAGTCGTCGAAGGATCTGGGCAAAGTTATCCATCATCACATTCCGTTGTCACTCGAGAGCTTCCTCAAGCAATATTTTGAAAGCATCTCCTGCTCCATCGTCTTTCCTTTCTTCTATCATGGGAAGTCATTGGGGTTTGCGTCGCTGGTCTTGCAAAGGTTCACCCAGTTAAAATCCTACCTCTTTATACCCTGAGCTTGTTGGGGACATGCAAAGAAAAACATAGAAAGAACAAACCATTTTAATACCATTAATATGGAATTATGTAGAAATGCTACGAAATACAGATATACACATAAACACAGAGACGTCGCAGAAATAAAACTTCATTTCATTAATATAGAAGAACTAAAATATGCTTACATACAGAAATGGAAATAAACTAGCTTGGTCGATGGTATCTTATCTCTAAGAAGAGATGTGGCAGATACATGCCTTTGAGCTATGTTATAATGAGGCTCAAAGGCGTATTTATTATTGAGAAACAAGGGAAAACCCTAAACACCCAAAAACCTAACACTAGGAGATGAAGCGCCAAAACTGTGGGCCCCATTTGGGTAAACTGGTACATCAACTTCCCCAAGTCATAACTTTGGCATACGATCTCCATTTGGCTATCATAATACATCATTTCGAAGATCTCAAAGAGTAGCCCGAAAACAAATTGCAAGATTAGTACAAGACTTTTACGGTCTCTTTTTTTCCCTAAAAACGTTTTTAGTCCCTCAAAACAGATACAAAATTTAGGACCCGAAAAAATGCCAAAAATAGCAAGTTGTGCTACAATTAAGGAAACTAAAAAGAAAAATGGTGGGGGTCCAAGTGGAATAGGAAGGTGGCCACAAATATCCAATTGGATGAGTCCTCCCTGTTATAGACAATTTTGTGCCTTGCAGCATCAGGCATGAATTGTCAATAATCCAAGGGATCCAAAGTCCCTAAACATGATGTTCCTACCCCTAGAGGAACAAGGTCAGCAAACCAACAGCTCTCAGATCAGTTCTCCACCTGAAAACACTCAAAAACAAGCAATCCTGAAATCAAAGCAAGTGCTCCACTAGACTTCTGCGCTGAAACTCAACTCCTCCATGGTGTACCTGCGTTGCAAAGCAAGTGGAACAAAGGCCACCTGCGCTGAGCGAGATGGGACAAGTGGCACACTGAGTCATTGCTCTGGAATCTTCCAAAAATGACACTTGGATCAGGTATTTCGCCTTGTGATGAGTCAGAGGCTTTGTTTCTCCAAGTGGAAGCAAGGTTCTCCAAGTGGACTCAAGAACTAAAGATCAACTGAAGAGAGAGAGGACACAAGGCAGCTACACATCAGTTGCAAGCTGACTCATCCTTCCTCAATTCATCTATATATTGAGCTCTCTCCTATGAGCTCATGATGCTGGAATTTTGTGCAAAGTAATGATATGCTGTTGGTTTCACTATAGAGCTATTGGGTGATTGCTTGAAGGAGGTGAAGAGGAGAAATTCTTTCTGCTGGGAGGTGTTGCTGGATTGGGGCCTTCAATGGTTGTAACTCTCTCAGAACTTTACTTCTTCATTAATAAAAGCTATTGAGGTTCTTCTATATGCACTTGTTTCAATGATGTATTGTGATAATTGCATATTTGATTTATGCTAATCCTTGAATCAGTTATGATTGCATGCTTCTTGTAGTTTCCTTCTTTGTTATTTTGCAGGATCTCATTGTAGCTGGGCCAGCAAAAGAGCAAGGAGCTGGGAGCAAGCAGCCAAAGAGAAGAGTTTGGATTCGACATTAAGCGCAAGGCAACGGTTAGTGCATTTCCTCATTCTCTCTTGCTTTCGTAAAGAAGTAAACCTTAAGTAGTTTTCTTTACAGTTGTTGCTGAGGTACTATCACCCTTAGAGTGGGATAGGGTCATCCGAGTCGGATACTTTTCCCTACAACACTCCCCCCTTAGGAAGCAATGGTCCCCATTGCGTTGAGTGCCTCCATGAGATGGGGAAACTTCTATTCAACTTTCTCCCTAGTGAGCCACTTGCCTTGGTGTAGGAGTTGGTCAACTTTGTCAACTCGATGGATATTCTATTGGTGAGTGTTCTTGATCAACATTTCCAAGATCTGATCATTTATGGAATGTTCTATGTAGCATGAGTTTAACTCTATTGGTGTGACTTCTTCTGCAATGTCTGATGTGTCCAGTAATGGTGGCAAGTATGGTCAAAGGCGGTCCACATCGAATAGTGGGTGCAGGCCAAGGAATGGTGGAATGTTGAGCTCAAAATCATTGTCCCCTAAAATTTTAGTGATGGTGTAAGGCCCATATCATAGTGGACGAAGCTTGTGGTAGGGCCCAACGAGTCGCTTCTTCTGAAAATGTAACCAAAATTTGTTTCCAACATCAAACTTGTGTGGCACTCAATGTTGATTGTGATGTTGCTTGTAATTAGCAGTAGCTATGCCCAATATGTCATGGAATTGTTGACGGATGTGATGAATTCACTCAATGAAGTCATTGGCCCTGTCATCTTTGGATAGGACATGAGTTGAATCTTCCTGAGTAGTTGCAAATGATATGGCCACATCAATGGGACATAGTGGCCGAAATCCCAACCCCACCTGAAAGAGGTTGTGGCCAGTTGAGCTATGGAGAGTTCTACTGTAGCTGTGTTGGACATCGGGGATGCTTTCATCCCATGTGCGTGGATGCTTTGAGTTATACATATTCAAAATGTGTACAATCATCTTTTTGAAGACCTCTGTTCGGCCATCAGTTTGGGGGTGGAAATCCGTGGACATATTGAGATTGGTATCCAACATCGATGAGATACTTGACCAAACTGTAGTTAGAAACCTCCTATCTCGATCTGAGATAATGGACTATGGGATCCAAAACTGTACCCACACTTGTTCAAATAAGAGCTTAGCAGTGACTTTTGTTGTGATACTCTTCTTGTAGGTCGTCCGAATGGCCATCTTAGAGAATCTATTGACGACTATGAAAACCAGGAGTAGGCACAGGATAATATAGGCCTTTCTTCATGATGGTTGGTCTGGAAATGACGCAAGAAGTGTAGGATCTAATGTACTTCCTAACATATTATCGAAGGTTCAGCCAATAAAAATACTTTTGTAGAAGTGCCACTATTTTCTCTACCCTGAAATGTACAGCGACCCGACTATAGTCTGCCTCCCAAATCATAATAGTATACTCGCTTAAAGGAACAAATAGGTGTCCCAGGTGGCATAACAATGCATCCTGGAGGTGAAAATTTGGAACTTGCTTGCCTTTGAGGAGCATCTGGTATGTGTTGTTGACTTCTAGATCTCTCTTGTAAATATGTCGCCACCCCATAGTCTCGTGCCCATAAGAGTCTAGCACAGTGATCAGCACCATGACCAATCGTCAGTTGAGGTAATTTGAAACATTGTTGGTTCTTCCCTTCTTATACTTAATTCTTAAATGGAACTGTTGCAGGTTTGTGGACCATTTTTTATGGCAATCATTTTCCAACTTCCCTTGTGCCTCTATGAACTACAGGGGTCTATGGTAGGTGTGGATGACCGTTTCCTTCCCCAGAATGTAATACTTCCATTATCAGTAGGCTTGCACAATGGAATACATCTCCTTGTCATAGGTGGGATACTTTAGGACTATGTATGAAAGTGTCTCACTATGATATGCCACAGGATGCCCCTTCTGAGGAAGAACTGCACCAATATAATAGTCTGAGGCATCTATCTCAATCTCGAATGGTTGTTACAGGTCTAGTAATGTGAGTGTTGGTTTAGGGAAGAGGAAATAATTCAACTCGAAAAACACATTCTGTTGGGATTCAGACCCAAAGAAATTTTCTTTCTCTCCTCCCTTGGTGACTTGACTCAAAGGCCAAGTTATATGAGAGAAGCCCAAAATGAACCTGTAGTAGAAGTTGGCAAGGCCCAAAATGTTTCAGAGCTCTATTAGAGTGGTTGGGGTTGGACACTCCCAAATGACTTGTATCCTGGTTGGATCCACATGCACACTCTGCTAATCAATGATGTAACCTCATATATTGAACTTGGGTCATACCAAAAAGTGCATTTCTCCAAATTGGCACACAAAATGTGTTGTCGCAAGGTTTGGAGAACCTGTCGAATATGGTGGAGGTGTTCTTCCAAACTCTGGCTAAAGATCAGAATTTCATCCATATACACCACCACAAATGGTTGGTGAGGGTCACAATATGTCATCAATCAACCTCATGAAGGTTGCAGGGACATTCGTCCCCCTGAAAGGCATGACCAGCCATTCGAAAATGCCCTCATTGGATTTGAAGGTAGTCCTCCATAGATCAAAGGGTTCAATCAATACCTGGTGATAACTCCACTTCAAGTCAATCTTGCTAAAACATTTGGCCCCCTTGAGCTAGTCCATAAGGTCATAAATCCATGGGATTGGATACCTATTCCATACAATGATATTTTTCAACACCTGATAGTCAATACAGAGTCTCCAGGTCCCGTCCTTCTTCTGTACCAACATGATCGAGCTCCCACAGGGTGAGTAACTTGGCTTGATGTGCCCTTCTACAATAACTTCTTAATCTTCCTCTTGATTTCAACATTCTCCATAGCAGATCATCGATAGATTGGTCCATTGGGTAGCGGCATGCTCGAGGTCATATCGATGGAGTGCTTAACTTGACAATGTAGAGGTACCCCCATGGGTGAGGTGAAGATGTCCCTATACTCCTCCACAACCTTGTCCATATAATGTTATTATGCAGAGGAGCCCTTTCTAGATTTTGTGGCCACAATATTCTTTTCCTAAGGGAATATCATCAGGAAAACAAATTTCCTGGTCTGGGAAATGATCTTACTGCATTGTTTCGCAGTGATCAATGAAACAGCAGTATGCAGTGCTACCTTTAGTATCCTTTACCACCTATTGCCCAAAGTAATAATAATAGTGTGAGGCATGGACTCATATAAAAAATTCAGCTTCCACAAGTATGGTTGGACTAATAAAACATCACAAACTTCAATAGGAGCAACATCACACAATACCTCATCTGTGAAGGGATTGATGTTGTAGGGAAGGCAACATTGTTGGCTGATGCAGAGATCTCGCCCTTGGTGAAGCTACCTGATGGTGTACGGTTGCGGGTGTGGTGTGGTTGGTAGGTGAAACTTCTTCATGACCTCTGTTGAAATGAGGTTCTTTTGGCTCCCACTGTCAAAAATGAACTACAACGGAGAGCCCTTCACCCACATCTATGAGTGGATGAGCCACTCCCCCTCCTCTAGATATTTGGCCTCATCCTTCTGGATCTTGGTGGTGGCAATGGTGGCACTAGGATCTGCATCAATAATATGCTTCCCTTTGTCAACCCCCTAGTCAGTTTCTGACTTAGAGTCAGAACATGCATCTGATTCGGAAGACTTCAACTCAGCCACAAGTCATTGCTTGGCTCAATTCTCACTTGTGTTGTGAGTGGGGCCCTTATGGAATTCACACCATTTCTATGTTTCCTTCTTTGTCTCTGGGTCACCCTGCCTTGGATTTATCCTTTGTTCTATGGTTTGGGGGTGCCTTTCCCTTGCTTCAGATTCGCAGATGCAAAATCTCACTTCTTCTGTTTAAATTTTTGCTCAATCTTGATAGTGTATCGATAAGCACCTCCAAGCAAGGAGATGTCTAGGAACTCCATCTCGTCCTGGATGTACTTATGTAGATAGTCACGGTACTTCAATACCAAATGATGCTTAGAATCCTTGATACCCATCTTCGTGCAAAGAGTATGGAAAACATTTGTGAACTCTAGAACACCTTGGTCCCTTCCCTGTCATAGCATGGTCCACTTTATGTATTTATCTTCATAGGTCCTGACAAGGTAATATTGTTCCTTGATGGTGTCTTGGAAAAAATTCCAAGTGGGTGTGGCTGAAAATAGTGAGGATTCCCTCTCGTCCTTTTGTTCACAGTAGGTTTCCACTAGTCCTTGACATGTGGGACGACTTTGAGGAGTGAAAAAGTAATATTTTACGGATTAGAAAACCATTGAACTAAAAAATATCCTTCCAATAGATTTAACCATATATATGCACATCTTCATCTACCTATCCTTCAAATATGGGAATGTCAAAGTTAACTTGTACCTTAAAAGGAGTGGCACCTTCAAAGTGGTTGCTGGATGAAGATGTGTCTCCTATGGGTCGTCATCGAAAGATTTGGGAAACATTATCCATCATCGTGTTCCTTTGTCGATCGAGGGATTCCTCTAGTAATATTTTGACAGAATATCTTGCCCCCTCATCTTTATTTTCTTCTTCCATGGGAGGTCGTCGAGGTTTGCGAGGCTAGCCTTGCAAAGGTTCAACTAGTTTGAGCCCTAACTCCTTATACCGTAACCTCGTTGGGGACATGCAAAGAAAAACAGAGAAAGAGAAGACCACTCTGATACCATTGATACAGAATTATGCAGTAACACAACAAAATACATATGTACACATAAACACAGAGATGCAATAGAAATAAAACTTCATTTCATTAATATCAAAGAATTGAAATATGCTTGCATACATAAATGGAAATAAACTAGCTCCGACAATGGTATCTTATCTCTGAGAAAAGATTTTGTGGCTGCATGCCTCTAAACTATGTTACAATGACGCTCAAAGGCCTATTGTTATTGAGAAGCAATGGAAAACACTAAACATCCAAAAACCTAACCCTAGGAGATCAAGCACAAAAACTGTGGACCCCATTTGGGTAAATTGGTACATCAACTTCCTAGGGTTGTAACTTTGGCATATGATCTCCATTTGGCTATCATAATACCTTGTTTCGAAGATCTCAAAGACGAGGCCAGAAAAAATTGGGATCAATTGGGGACTTTTGCAGTCTCTTCATTTTCCCTAAAAACATCTTTTAGCCCCCCAAAACGGCTCCAAAAGTTTAGGACCCAAACAACTCGCAAAAATAGTAAGTTGTGCTATAAGTAAGGAAATTGAAAATAAACAACAGTCAGGGTCCAAGTGGAATAGGAGGGTGGCAACCAATATCCACATGGATCACAAGAGGATAAAAATATCATTGGTGTGAAATGGGTGTACAAGACAAAGTTGAATGAGAAAGGAGAAATTTACATATTTAATGCAAGACTTGTAGCAAAGGGGTTCTCGCAAAAACCAGGAATAGACTTGGAGGAATGGTTCCTCTAGTATCCAGATTCGATATTGCAAGAGAAGTATTAGCAACAAAACTCATAACAAGTGGAAAGTGTATCATATGGATGTGAAATCAGTTTTCCTGAATGGAATTATAGAATAGGAAATTTATGTGCAGCAACCTCTAGGTTATGAAGATAAATTTTACAAATTGAAGAAAGGGCTCTATTGACTCAAACAAGCACCAAGATCCTAGTACAACAAAATTGACAGTTATATGATCAAGAATGGATTTTGCAGAAGCAATATTGAACACACCTTATACACAAAGGTAAATGAGCATGGTCAGATGTTGATTGTTTGCTTGTATGTGGATGACATGATTTATACTGGTAATCTAGAATTAGATGAGATTAAAGAAAAAATGAATAAATAATTTGAAATGAGAGATCTTGATCTTATGAAATATTTTCTTGGATCAAAAGTTGAGAAATCAAAGAAATGGATATTTATTTGTCAAAATAAACATGCTAAAGAATTGCTGAAAATATTCAGTATGAAAAATTGTAAACCTACTCCTACACTAGTTGCAACAAGTACAAAGTTAAGGATGATGGAGGACCAAATTTCAATCTAGCTCTATTCAAAATATTGGTTGGAACCATTATGTACGTCAAATATACAAAACCAAATATTATGCAATGAGCTAGTTTTATTTCTAGATTTATGGAATCTCCAAAAGAATTATATTGGAAAGATGGAAAAAGAATTCTAAGATACATAGCAGGAAATACAAATTTCTTTGACAGGTTTCCATGACCTTAGAACTAAACATCAAAATATTCATACCCTTGGTTGGATAGAACCACCAAATCATCCTGGCCCAGGGATTACGGAGAGAACCATCAGTTTCTAGAATCCATGGAATCAAATGTTTTGGATGCAATATTCTTCTCTACCCAATATTGCTTTTGATAATAACCATAATTGAGCCGTGTAGAAGTTGTGCGGTCAGGAAACCACTAAAAAACATTAAGAAACCATAAGAATACTAATCTTAAAATCCAAGACTCTTGAAGTCCACAAAGAAGAAGCTACCCAATAATGAGTATGAAAAGAAAACTTTAAACCTTTGTTTTTATTCGTCTTTTTTAATGCATACTGTTCATCTTCATATTCTAATTTATCTCAATCCACCATTCCATATTTAGATGATTCTACCTACATCTCGTTCATCAATTCTCCATTAAGCTCTTTAAATCGAGGCCTTCTTAAATATACTCTTTTTTTACATGCGTCCACAAGAATGATATTTTGAATATGAGAAGTATTTACCACCAAAGGAATCTAAGATAGATTCAACCTGGCCATGAACTCCAAGGCCAAGAAGTATAATGGTACCCGACTTTGATACCCACTATACTTATGCGGGGTTGCATCCGCCTCATGGATCTGGTGATAATTTCAATCAGTAACTAAGATCAATACTAGTTAGGGATGAGAATACATCTCTCATCAATAGGATCCTTAGTATTTTTCATGGTTCTCTTCAGTGTCATTTTTTGGTGTTCATGTTTTTCTTCTGATTTGTGTCTGACAATATACCAATATAAGAATTACTCCTAACATAGAGAGATTTATTACATTTTATATTTATCTTACAATAGTTTTATAGATACACTAGATAAAAATACATTTAAAAAAGTCTACTTATTAAAAACTAATTTTAATGTAAAATATAACTAATTGCACTCTCGCATGTAGACTTGTCTAAATCTAGGGCATGAGTTAATTGAGTTAAGTGTGAGTTAGTTCGAGTTTAGTATTATATTTTTTAAAGTCAAATTTAGTTTGTGGTTTCATGTCGATGCTGTTTTGAGTGAGTCACTAGTTGGAAAAGGATAAATACCCCATGATGGGCTCATTGTAATCAAGTCAAGTTTGTGAGTTTAATAGAAGTGTGGCAGCTTGTGTGTTTTGTGTGTGTCAATTGTTGTGTGAAATTTGTGCCTTTCCTCCCCTATCTTTCCAACAAATTGGTATCAAAGTGAGGTTACAAAGAGCCAAGGGATAGTGAATCGGAAACAATCCATGAGAGAGAAATACTTTTTCTCTTCATTGAAGTTATAATGCACCTTGCATGGTTTTGTTATAAATTTTTTAAAACGGTATTTATAAATATTATAAAGGGTTTTGTTGAAGTTTATTGGAACAAGGTTTATAAAGTTTCTTTATAGATAGGTGGTTTTATTATTTAAAGAATATTTCTTGAAGATATGGCTTCATCTAGTTTCTGACAACAATTTCCACCATTGACAGGGAAATATTATGATGTGTGGGCTATCAAAATGAAGACAATGTTAAAGGCCCATGATATCTGGAAGTAGGTCAGGGTTGGATTTCTAGAACCTAAGGATGAAAAATAATAACAAACCCTCACACAAGTAGAGAGGGAGCAGTTGAGGATAAACAAAAAGAAGAATGCGCAAGCATTGCAGGTTATCCAATAAGATATGGACCAAGCAGTGTTCGAGAAGATTATGACCAAATGTTTAGCAAAGACAAAATGGGAGAATCTGGAGACGAGCTATAAAGTTATGGATAAATTCAATGTTGTTAAGTTACAAAATACTAGGAGAGACTTTGAAATTCTGCAAATGAAGGAAATAGAGGATATTGATTCATTCATGAATCAGGTCTTGACTATTGTAAACCAGTTAAGGATTTATGGTTATGACATAGAAGATGAAATAGTGGTTGAGACAATCCTTAGATATTTTTATACCTAGTTTGATGTTGTAGTAGCATCCATAGAAGAACACAAGGATTTGGAAATGTTGACAATTGATGAATTCACAGGATCACTTATATCCCATGAGGTGAGGATACACAAAAATAAGTATTCCTCTTTAGAAAACACTTTTAAAGTTAGGTTTATATCTCAAGAGATAGAGGTTGAGGCATCAGTAGGTCGAGAGGCATAGGATGAGGTGAAAGAAATGGTGGTCAGAGAGATGGAAAAGAAGAGCAGGAACAAGAAAGTGGAAGCAATAGTAGAAGCTTCAACAACAATTAAAGAGTCGATAAATGAAAGGTGAGATGTTATTATTGCAATAAATTTGGTCACTATGCATGTGATTTCAAGAAGAGGATAATTGATCAAGGAAAGAAAAAAGATAATATAACTATAGAAAATAGTCACTCCATGTTCCTTGCTTTCCATACTATGCATGAACCTTATGATATTGTTTGATATCAAATAGTGGTTGCAGTAACCACATGATAGGCAATAAGAATTTGGTTGCAAATCTGGATCAATTCATGAAGATAGAGATAAATTCAGACACTAAGAATATAGTGGATGTATATGGAAAAGGAGTGGTCAACATTCTCACCAATCAAGGGGAGCCGAAGACAATTTTAGAGGTATATTATGTTCTTGGTTTAAAACATAATTTGATAAGTGTTGTTCGATTAATGTAGAAAGGAAAAAGGATTATTTTTTAGGGACAATACTGTGTTATATATGACAAACCCCTAAGCAAGAAGTTGATAGAAATGGTGCAAACGATGAGGAACAAACTCTTTCCTATGATAATGAATTACAAAGATCATGTTAGTTATTTTACAGTTGCATGTTCTGATGATTATTGGTTATGGAACTTTTGGTTTTGACAATTACATTTCTTTGGTTCAAGATCGTTGCAACAAAAACATATGGGTTATAATATTACCTCCCATCAAACAACCTTCTACCACTTGTGAGTGTTGTATCTTGGGAAAGAAACACCATGAAGGTTTTTCGAAAGGAGTTGCATACAGAGCAAAGAAACCACTAGATCTGGTTCATACAGACCTATCTGGACCTATGCCGCCACATTTGATTGGTGGAAGTTGTTACTTCCTCACTTTTATTGATGATTTTAGCATAAACACATGGGTTTATTTTTGAAGAAGAATTCTAAAACTTTTCAAATTTCAAACAATTCAAAGCCCTAGTATAGAACCAAATTGATCACCACTTCAAGGTATTGAGATCATATCACGGTGGAGAATACAATTCGAAGGAATTCCATGCTTAGTGAAAATAACATGGAACTATAACGAAGTTTACAACCAAATACGCACCCCAGTAAAATGGTGTAGCAGAGAGAATGAACAGAACAATTATGAACATGGAAATAAGCATTCTGAAAGGAAGAAACTTACCGAATGAGTATTGGGCAAAAGAAGTTGCATGTGTTATTTATGTTATAAACAAAATTCCTACAAAGAGCATGATGAAAAAAATGCCAGAAAAGGCATGGTCAGGTATGTCTTTTAGTGTGTCTAATTTCAGGGTGTTTGGATGTGTAGCATATGCACATGTACCTAAAGAGCTAAGAGGCAAGTTGGATGATAAAAGTGAAAAATGCATATTTATTGGTTATAGTGAGAAATCAAAATCTTATAAATTGTATAACCCTATCACCTAGAAGACTATAATCAACATAAATGTTGTGTTCAAAGAACAAGAGTCATGGAATGGGAATGTTGACAAAAGAGTTTATGTAAGAGTACCATTCTTTGAAGAAGAAGATGTAGCAGAAAAGGAGTTGCAAGAATCACATGAGATGACACCAAACAAAGTCACACCAGTAAGGACTCGAAGATTTTATAAAAATCATGGATCTCCAAGTATATCAGTACATCAGAATACTCCCAACTATTAGTGAAGTGATGAATCGAGAAATGGTGTTCGTCGGTCTTGGGTTGCGTTATATTCTTTCCACGACTAGCCCACATAGTTAGCCAAGGGGTTAGAGGGGGAGCAGAGCCCACCTTTCATTGCATCGATTGCGTAATGGGGGGGTCACAGGGGGGACGGCAACCCCCCTGTCCAGGGGGTTTGAAGGGGGAGGGTAGCCCCCCTCTATGCGGTCCAGGACATCGCCCCAAGGAAATTTCTTTTGGACCCTATATTAGGTTGGGTGGACCTACCTATATTTTTGTGCATGGTTTTCGCACATGGTGTTGGATGCAATGGATTTCGGTCCATGGTATTGGATGCTTCAGAATGTATAAATATGTATTGTAACATTGAAAGGAAAATAATGAAAAATCAAGCTAGTAGTCTTGGTTTTGGGATCCAAGGGAAAATATTTGTGTATATGTGTTTTATGTGTTATGCTCTTGCATTGTTTATTTTTTGTGTTTTAGAATTCATATGCATGTAATTTCTGTATGGGCTTAAAACCTACATTTGGTATTAGCACTGTTTTGGCTTCAAGGGGACTCCTTTGTTGTTGAGGGGTTTCGCTCGGGCCTGTGGTAGACCCTGTTCAGTGGGAGATATGTGGGATCGATTCTAGTGGTGAATGAAGATGGTGAGCAGTGGAAAGATAGAGATCGATAAATTTAATGGTCAAAGTTTTGAGTTATGGAAACTCAAGATGGATGATCTTTTGGTAGATAAAGATCAGTGGATCGCAGTAGATCCAGGTACTAAACCAACGGGAGTGTCCGATGAAGAATCGAAGAAGTTGGATTGAAAGGCAAAGAGCACAATACAATTGTGTGTCTCAAATTCAGTATTGCTAAATGTATCAATGGAAGCTACATCGAAGGCTTTGTGGGAAAAGTTAGGGACTTTGTACCAATCTAAGTCTCTGGTGAATAAACGTTTCCTACAGAAAACACTGTATAACCTGAGGATGAAAGATGGAGAGTCGGTGACACAGCATCTAAACGCATTTAATACTGTGGTAAGTTAGTTATTATCTGTTGATATTAAAATTTTAGATGAAGATAAGTGCATCAGTTTTTTGTGTTCTCTACCAGATTCGTGGGATAGTCTAGTTATTGCAATAGGTAGCAATGCAATTGCCTTACATTTTGATGAAATAGTCTCATCGTTGTTGACAGAGGAGATGAGGCCAAAAAATATGGAGAGCCAAAATGGTGATGCCTTGTCTGTATGAGGACGGTCCCAAAATAGAAACAAAAATATGTTATCGAGTGGGAGATCAAAATCTAGAGGGAGATCTAAATCTCCAGCAAAACCTGTACGGTGGTTTGTTGGAAATGCGGAAAGGAAGGGCATTACAAAAGGGGCTATAAATCTAAAGATTCTGACAAAGGAAAGGCATATGATGATGCTCCTTTTGCAAAGGCGAAAACCACCTCAAATGAAGGTGGGGATGTGTACTTGGCTTCTTCAAGTACACATGTAGATCATGAGGCATGGTTGATTGACTCAGGTGCATCCATTCACTTCACTCCCCATAGAGAGTGGTTCTTCGAGTATGAAAAATATGATGGTGGTGATGTCATCTTACGGGATGATAGGAAGGCTAGAATTGTTGGTCATGGAAAAGTAAGGTTGATTTGCAAGGTGGAAGGGTTAGAACACTTCCGGGTGTTATGCATATTCCTGCATTAGCCAGAAATCGGATTTTTGTAAGCAAGTTGGATGATGCAAGTATAAAGATAGTGTTCAAGAAAGATACCTGCAAGATGGTTCAGGGAGAACTAGTATTGATGTGGGGAGTTCAGATTGGAATTCTGTACAAGCTACAAGGTAGCACTGTTGTTGACGGGTGCAACAGTTCTGTGGTTCCTAAAAGAGGAGCAAAAAATATAGTGGTCTCTGGAGAGAAGACCATGTCATGGCATCAAAGGCTTGGACATATTGAAGAGAAGGGCCTTTGAATACTTCATGGTAAAGGTATGGTAGAAGGTATGAGTAATAACTGTCTAGATTTTGATTTCTGTGAAAATTGTGTATATGGGAAGCAGAATCGGGTGAGTTTCCCCTCTGGTGGTAAGAGGGAAAAACAAATATTAGAGCTTGTGCATAGTGATGTGTTTGGACATGTGAAGGTTCCATCACTGGGTAAGTCTGTGTACTATGTAGCATTTATAGATGACTTCTCAAGGAATACATGGATATATTTCCTTAAGAAGAGATCTGAAGTCTTTGATAGGTTTAAAGAATTTAAGGCTCTGGTGGAAAACTAGACAGAGAAGAAGATAAAGGTGTTGAGGACAGATAACGTTGGAGAGTTTGCAGCAAGGAATTTGAATAATTTTGTAAGAAGTGTGATATAGCACGACATAAGACTACTCCATACACACTTGAGAAAAATGGAGTTGCAGAAAGAATGAACAAGACATTGATGAAAAGGGAAAGAAGCATGCTTAGTGGTGATGGGTTAGGACAGGAATTCTGGGCAGAGGCAGTGGAGACAACATGTTACCTGGTCAACAAATCACCTTCATCAGTGTTGGAGGACAAGACTCCACAAGAGGTATGGATTGCTAAGAAACCCTCTCTTTCACATCTGAGGGTATTTGGATGTGATGCATATGTACATGTTCCAAAGGGGAAAAGAACCAAGTTGGATAGTAAATCTGAAAAGTGAATCTTTATTTGGTATAAGGATGGTTTAAAGGGTTATAAACTTTGGAACTCAGTAACAAGGAAGTTTGTGTACAACCGAGATGTGGTGTTCAAAGAGATGAAAAATGTTATTAAACATGAAGTCCTATCAAAGGAACCTGAGAAGATAGAGTTTGAGATAAAGGAGGAAGAATGAGACTCTACAGCAGAGGATGAATCAGAAGATGAAGAGCCACAAACTCCGGTTGTGAGAAGATCAATTCGAGAAATAAGGCAGCCAAAAAGGTATAGTTCATCTACTTTATGTTCAAATTTTGCTCTATCTATTAATGGTGATGATCCCAGAACTGTGAAGGAAGACGTAGATTCAGAGAAAAAGATGGAAAACTATGGAAAGAGGCCATGGTTGATGAAATGGCATCTTTGCACAAAAATGAGGCTTGGGATCTGGTGGAGTTACCGGCTGGAAGGAAACCCATTGGTAGTAAATGGGTGTTCAAGAAGAAGACAAATGCAGAACGAAAGGTGGAGAAATACAAAGCTCAGTTGGTAGCAAAAGGTTATTCCCAAGTGTCGAGAATTGATTTTAGTAATATTTTTTCTCCTGTTGCCAAGATAGCTTCTATTAGATTACTTTATCTGTTGTTGTTGCTTTTGATTTTGAGGTATAACAAATTGATGTGAAGACAACATTTCTTCACAGGGATTTGGAAGAGGAGATCTAAATGAAGAAACCTGAAGGTTTTGCAGTGAAGGGTTAGAAAGAATTGGTATGCAAGTTAAAGAAGTCTCTATATGGGTTAAAACAGTCACCAAGGATGTGGTATCAAAAATTTGATACATTTATACGGGGACTTGGCTTCACCAAAGCAACGCAGATCATTGTGTGTATTTTAAATTAATTGGTGACCATGTTATTTATCTGTTTGTGTATGTGGATGATATGTTGCTGGTTGGAAATGATAAAGAAATTATCCAGGATTTGAAGACCCAATTGTCCTCCAAATTTTACATGAAAGATCTTGGTGCTACAAACTATATTTTGGGCATGGAAATTAAAAGAGATCGGGCAAAGTGGAAGCTTTGGTTAAACTAGAGGAAGTATGTCGAGACAATACTGCAAAGGTTTAGTATGTAGGATAGTAAACCGATGAAGGTTCCTATTCCTGTAGGTGTGAAGGTATCTGCTAAACATTGTCCCAAGACACAAGAAGAGGAAGAGGACATGTCCCGTGTTCCATATGCAAGTGTAGTTAATAGCCTGATGTATGTAATGGTCTATAGTAGACCAAACATTGCACATGTAGTGGGAGTATTGAGCAGGTTTATGTCAAAACCAGGAAATGAGCATTGGACAACAGTGAAGTGGGTTTTCAGGTATTTGTGTGGAACTAGTGATTATGGTTTGTGCTACGAAGGAAGACGAGGATTGGACATAGTTTTGGATATCCATGGCTTTGTCGATGCAGAATGCGCTAGAGATATGGATCAGAGAAGATCTACAAGTGGGTATGTGTTTAACCTATTTGGAGGTGCAGTCAGCTAGGTGAGTAAGAAACAATCTATAGTGACATTATGAACTACAAAGGCAGAATACATCGCAGCTACTCATGCAAGCAAGGAAGCAGTTTGGTTGCAGAGATTGAGTTCAAGTATGGGGTTAGGATAGGGAGCTATAAGGATAGAATGTGATAGCCAAAGTGCAGTTTTCTTGGCAAAGAACCCTGCTTATAATTCAAAGATAAAGCACATTTATGTATAGTATCAATTTGTGAGGGATATGATAGAAAACAAAAAGGTGTTGCTGGTAAAGGTGGACACTTTGAAGAAAACAGTAGATACATTGACAAAATCTGTGAGCTCTGAGAAGTTCTCTTGGTGTACAGAAACAACGGGCGTTTCAGGGCTGGATAAATGACTAAGCTCTCCTATGGCCCCTTGTGGAAAGAAAACAACAAGTGGGAGAATGCTGGGTTGTACTATATTCTTTCCACGACTAACGCACATAGTTAACTGGGGGTTAGAGGGCGGCAGAGCCTCCCCTTTGTTACGCTGATTGCGTAGTGGGGGGTCATAGGGGGTTTGAGGGGGAATGGGTAGCCCCTGTCTACGGGGTCTAGGGCAGCGCCTTGGGGAAAAAAATTTTGGACCCTATATTAGGCTGGGAAAACCTACCTATGTTTTTGTGCATGGTTTTCACACATGGGTTTGGACGCGGTGGTTTTCGATCCATGGTATTGGATGCTTTGGCATGTATAAACATGTATTGTAAAATTGAAATGAACATAATAAAAAATTAATCTGGTAGTCCCAATCTTGGGATCCAGGGGAAAATCTCTGTGTATATTTGTTTTATGTGTTATGCTCTCGTATTGTTTATTTTCTATGTTTTAGAATTCTTATGTAGGTAATTTCTGTACAATGTTAAAACCTACAGTTGGTATATTTTCCTATTTTTACCTGTTAGTATCCACTTCACCTTACCCATTTCATAGATTTTGGCAAGGTTAATTGATGTCTCAACTATGAAGGTGTGATAAATTGGCATGGCTTTTTGAATATTGATTAATCAAATGTAGTCCTAAGGGGAATATTGCCTATGCGACTTTCCAACTAAATGTTTCTTGCAGAATCAAGATAATGATGACTAGCAGGCTACAAATCAGCACATGACTGTTGATGAGCTAGCGGCATTATTATGAGATAGGGAGTGTAACAACGTCCAACCAATGAGAAGCGTTATTGCTATGTTTTTCATTATGTTTCTATCTTAACAATTGTTGTATATTTGCGGGCAGACAGAGCTGCCAAACCTTTGAGTTTGTTAGTATTAGTTTTATAACAACACAAAGTATGCGTAATGATTAAGGAGGCAGAAATGTGGAGAATTGATCCGAGAATTGTAACAATAGTCTTTACTGTATTTCCTTTTGATTAATGAAATTCTAATTTTCCAGAGCACCGAATAATATGTTAAGGTCCTATAATTTATAGGATCTCAAGGAAATTGAGTATTATATCTCAGGAATATTATTTTGTAAATACTTGTCAATCTGCCAATGATTTCCAAATAAAAGGAAAAAGAATCAAAAAATAAAAAGACGGTATAAATAAGAAAAAGGGAAAAAACAAAAAAATTGAAAAAGAAGAAAAGATTGAACCACACCAAAACAAAGAAAAGCCAAAAAAGGAATAATACTGAAGGTGTTGCAAGTCTAAGTCACTACTCATAGATAAGTTTGCTTCATTACTGAAAAATAAAAGGCTATGTGCAGCATGTTCAAAATGCCACAATCACTAGCTTTTAGTTTAAACATACAGTGTAATCATGATTAAATTCCTTTAAATTTCTGTAAATTAAGTTAGAGAATAAAGACTTACCCAACAGTTTAATCTGGACAAATCACTAGTTAGGTAGAAATTGACATTCATCCAACTATTTAATCTGGATCAATAGGATAAATAAGGGATAGTTTAGATAGTTCTTTTTATTCAGTATAAGTGAAAATAAAGTTGGTCTACTAGTCTAAGTGCACCCTAAAGTGAAAAATAAAAAATGCTAGTTTAGCTAAGGGTAGGTAGATAGCATCATTGGTTAATATTTTCCTATATAATTTTTATCCAAAGTTTGATTACAAGCTAAAGAGGTAAATACGTGCGCTATGTGAATAAAGTCCTTCACATGTTTCATATTCCCTTATCCTAAGTCAGGAAGCAAAGGTTAAAAAGTGCAAGCGGACAAAGATTTATTTGTCGCTTATGATTAAAGTATTGTAGCATTGAAGGCATCAGGATGTGATCCTGCTCTTTATCAATGAAACTCATCCCTTTTAGGTCCCTCCTCTCCATTCTTCCTTTACCAACCTGGGCGGGGGGGGTTCGAGAAAGTAGTTTCTCCCACCAGGCCCCATCCCCTACGTGTTTCATCCTTGCGATTTCACACCCCCCGTCACCAAAACCATAAACCGCCTGCTACCCCCTCTGGAAACCACCTTTCCCTCATCCACTGTATCGTGCCCCACCATGTTTCCTCCACCACTCTCCGTCCGCCACATGGCATGACCGTTGAACCAATTAAATGTTTTCCTGACCAAATGACCATTCTCCATTAAATTTTATTTTCTCCCGGGTAACCGTTCAAAAAGCTAACAGTTCTGTGCCATTCTTAACGAGACTATTCTCAACGTTTAAAAGCCTATGATCCTGTCATTCTCACCCCTATTCACTCCTGTTTTTTCTTCTCACCCTTTTTCGCCCCTATTTTTTCTGTTAGTGGTAGTTCTTTTCAGCGATTACTCTCAGAACTATTCCATGACCAGATCACGACAGAAACCTGACAGTTTCCTGTTTTTTTTATTTGATAGTTGGATTACTCGAATACTTTCCCTGGTAAGCTCTTAAGTAAATCTCTCTTGTTTTTACAATCATGCCTCCCAAAATTTAGACTCAAGATAAACCCATTAATCCGTTAATTCCCCATTTTGTAGATTTTGATCATATACCTTTAGATGATATGGATCACATGATAAATGAAGCCCAATGTGGCTGTGATTTTTTGGAATTGTATTTCTGGTTAGAGGATAAACACACAAACAAAATCAATGAAATTTGGCTCTCAGAGTACAACCTCCCCCATTATATTTTACCCTTGACATTCCAAGCCCCAGAATTTACCAAAAGATGTAAAGCATGATATGTCACTACCCGAAGAGCCATCATTTCTCCTATAGGTGACATTATTTTCAAAATTACAACCCAATCGATTGACTAAATGATGTTGGCCCCCACTATGGAAAATGCTGCCCCTTTCTCCCTGTAAGCCCTCACCCAACTCTACCAAAAGCTGGATTTTCCCACCAGAGCCAGAATTTTTGAGATTTCTTGCTAGAGAATGCCCAATTACACAAAAAAAACCTCCATAGCCCATTAAATCTACACATAGCATGGAAAAATGCAGATGGCCTTTCTTGAGGCCCAGATTTCACAGTCAAAATCAACAACATACTACAGGAGCACAACTTTTGAATTCAGCACAAAGGACATACATCCCATTTATCAAATGGATATGCACAAGCAAACGGGTGAAATGATATCCTCCACTTTGACTAACACTGTTATGTCACTTTCTAAATTGTAGGTTTCTTTTGCAAATGTCTAGTCACAGTTGAAAATGGAGAAAGTGTCCTCCTTAGCCAAAGATAACAGGATCAAGTCTTTCGAAGACTTAGTGATTAAGATAGGGTATGAACCTAAAGATTTCAATGCTGCTGAGGAGATTATTAAAAAGAAAAACTTGGACATTGCAGCCTTAAGAAATCATCTCAAGCTTCCAACTACAGAGGATCTAATGACCAAGGATATTGAAGAAGGTGAATCATAGAAAGCAGATATGATGAAATTGATCATAGAACAAAATATAGAGATTAGGCATATGGAGACAGAGATAGAGAAATTGATAAAGGAGAAGGAAGATAGTATGAATATGGTCACTGTCCCCCTGGCTTCCATACCTATTTCTCAACTTCCTTCAACACAGACAACCACTGCAGCCACTTCTTCCACTCAGACTGCAAGTGCTGAACAGGTAACACAGACACTTCAAAACATATCACTCCAGTAAAAGGAGATTGAGAATTTACAGGGCCAACTTAAAGCTTTGGAAGTGCAAAAGGCCAAAGCTGAAGCGGCTTGGGTTATTGAAATGAAGAAATCCCAGAGACTATTGGAAAAGTTACAAAAGGTAGAGAGAGACACTTCGATTGGGCAGACATTGTCCCAAGCCAAGGAAACCATCTGGTTGAAAATACTGGACTCCATGAATGAGATTTGGCCTTCTATCCAAATCATATTTTAATAGAAAGAGCTAGTAGAAAAGGCTATAGAAACTATTGTGGAGGGAAGAGAGAAACTAGGAGAAATGACTACATAAGTCTCTAACATAATCATGTTCCTAAAATCTAAGTCCATGTATGAGATGGAAGAAGTAAGGATCATTGATAGGACTGCTACTATTTTGGAATTAAAGAAAGTCTTGACAAAGAGAAAAGAAATGAATACATAAGCCTCTAACTTAATCAGGTTCTCGAACTCTAAGTCCAAGTATGAGCTGGAAGAAGTAGGGATCGCTGATAGGACTGCTACTATTTTGGAATTAAAGAAAGTCTTCACAAAGAGAAATCTAATTGATCAGTTGGAAGAAAGGTGCGAAACCTTAGAGCTGCAAGTAAACAGGTTCACAAACAGAATTGAAGCATTAATCCAAAAGGGGTTGCCTAGCATTTATGTTATAAATGACAAAATTAATCACTCATGAAGATTATATCTTGAAGATGAAAGAAGTGGCTAGAACCACCATCAAGGTCAGTGGGATTAAGGGAAATGTAACAGAAAAGACCTTTTTGGAAATCATGTCAAATTATTGCTATGTACAGAATGAAGTAAAACACATTTTCAATGTGAAGCCAACCTTTGCGAAATACACAAAGGTAGATTAAATTTACCGCAGGGTAACAAAGCTGACAATACCATATGAAAAGAGATGGGAAGAATTGGTCGATTTACTGGATTGAAGGTTAATTCAAAAGCTGTAAAATAAATTTCCACCGCAGTAGGAAACACGACGGTCCGTTCAGCATTGCATCACTATTTCAAGTTGACTCAGCAACCGAAACCATCAAAACAGGGCCACCTTTCCTTTCAGTTGCCTACGTGGCCTATTTGTTTGCCAAGATTAGATTATACCATTTGTAATTAGGCTAATAATACATTGTTCGTTTAACAACGATTTTGTAAAGCATTTTTGAAATTTTCATTATAAATACTTCATTGTTTGAAGTATTAGGGTTTGATTTCCGAATGTAATTTCCTTATTCATATTGTAATTTTCAAAATGCTGGAGCATCAAAAATATAAGGACCTTTCATAGGATTCATGTGGTGCGCTAAATGGTGATGTGTCTCTTTCGTCTATTTGTTTGAACATTGTTTTTCTTCCTATGTTATTCTAAATTTTTGAATTAATCAACAGAAACTGTGATAAATAGGATTTGTTACTTCGAGCACCCTATTTTGGTTGTTGATAATTTTAATTTTTCAACTGAAGTCAGATCAAGGAATTTTTAATTTCTCCTTGGTTTTTACTGAACCTTACACTTCTGTTATTCCACAATTCATTTAATTTGTGAAAAGATCCAGTGAGTGCAACCTAGCTTGCCCTATGAGAAATCCTCTAAAAATTGATGCAAAAACTCTAATTTAATTTATAGACTCCATAGCCCAATGAAATTATAACACTCAAATCAACCAAAACTTTCAAACAAAACAAACAAGTACAATCATAACTAGCCTAAAACTTACATAAAAATAAAGCTAAATTAAACATAGAGATCCCTCTCTGAAACTGGCAGGGCTAGATTCCAACTTTCAAAGTGGTTTTGATAATATTCAATGTGTTTATTCCCTCAACATCAAAAATATAGAACGACAACATAGTGGCGACCATACTGGGGAAGAATACTTTTTAATCTAAAACATTATTATTCCTTATTTTTCAATGAGTATTTAAATAAAAAACTTGGTATATCATTATGAAATGCATGATCTGAGGTTGTTATTTTGTAAATATTTAATGTGTTATTGATTTTGATTTTTAAACAATATAAACTTTGAAACGAGAACTATAAACTCAAATGAGAACTATGCCCAAAAACTCCGAAAAAACATGAAAAACGGTGCTAAAAATGAAAAGTGTGTATACTAGAATGATGATTTTTTTTTAAGGTCAATTTTGAACATGTTTTAAAAATGGCAATGAGAACGAATTTTTTGTGCAAAAATTGTGCAAAAACCATCTTGAAAATGAAAAGTGCTAATGATGGAATGATAGATTTTTTTTTTAGGGTTCATTTTCAACATTTTAAAAAAATGCAAGTAAAACCAAATTTTTATGTGCAAAAAACACCCTCAAAACAAAAGTGTTGATGCTCGAATAACACTTTTTTTTTTGGTAAATTTTCAACATTTTGAAATAATGGTGTAAAAGATTTTGTTATGGCTCCAAAAAACATTAAAATTTCAAAAAAGTGATGAAAACATAAAATTAAAAATAAAAACAAAAATAAAAACAATGAAAAAAAGACAAAAAAAAAGTTAAAAAAAAGAATACCAAAACGTAAATAAAAATATATATTAAAAAAAAACAATTATAAAAATGTAAAAACAAAAACAAAAAACAAAAAACAAAATTAACCTATAATAAGAATTAAAAAATTAAAAAAATTTAAAGAAATAAATAATAAGAAAAACATATTTCCAAAAAAATAACATTTTTTTTTAATGTGGTAAACCATAAAAAAATTTGGAAAAAAAAAAAAAAAACTATAAAATTAAGTAAAAATAAGAAATTTTAAAAAAGCATTAACAAAAACTAAAAAAATAAAATAAAATTAAAAACAAACTAGATTAAAAAAAAAAAGAAAAATAACCAAAAAAAAAGAAAAAAATTTAAAAACTACAAAAATTAAGATTAAAAACATTTTCAAAAAACCCTAAAAAACAAAAATATGCAGAAATTAAAAATAAAATAAAAACCCGAAAAACAATTAAAATTTAAAAAAAATACATATTTTCTAATTAAACATCATTTTCAAAAAGATTGGACGCGGAGCAGTGGCGAATTGCAGGGTGCCGAAGATCAGGGTAAAGGAAAGCGCGCCTCTGGAGACTGAACAAACCAAGGATTGTAGAAAAGAAGGAACGGGAGATATAAAAATCGGAAGGAACTGATGGCCAAATGGCAAATGTAGAGGGGAGGGGAGAGATCCCCTCCTTCAAAAATATAGTAGCAGGGGAATCGAGCAGAGACGGAATGCAAGGTGGCTTAAAGAAAAACAACAGAGACACGCCAGTACTGGGAAATAGATGGCAAGCAGGACTAAACGACAGATGTCTTCCAAGAGCACTGAAAAAACCAGGTATGTAATCCCAAACAACAAACTTGAAGAATATAGGTGTTATATGAGGGATCACGCTTTAATCTGCAAATTTATAGGGTTTTGGCTGTCAGAAAAGGATCTATTTAAATGGATTCAGCAGAGGTGGAAACCTAAAGGGCATATAGACATGAAACTAGGAGCAAAGGGTTTTTTTACAGTCATATTCTCTAACCTGGAGGACAAGGAAAGAGTTTTCGAGGGAGGACCTTATTTTATGAATAGTGCGGGCCTTTTCATGCGTCATTGGGAGGACTGTTACAATCCAGACAAGGAAAAAATGTTAGCAGCCCCCATTTGGATCAGACTGTTTGGTTTACCAATAGAGTTTTGGGACCCTGAGATCTTAGAAGGAATAGGCAACACAATTGGAACATTTGTCAAAGTAGCCGAGACTACCAAAAGAGGAAGATACACATCCTATGCAAGGATATGTGTATATATGAATATAACAGAGCCGCTTCCTGAATTTATTGAACTAGAATACCATGATGAAGTGTGGCAGCAACCGGTGGATTACAAACATATTCCATTTCGCTGCAGGCGATGCCATGAATATGGGCACCTTTTCAGACAATGCCCGTTAAACAATGCATAGGAATCAATGAAGAAGAGGACTGAAAATGAGAAGTCAACAGAGGTAATGGATGGACCGGACGAGGGCTTCAAAGAAGTGCCGATAAGGAAAAAACAGGCAAAAGAAATGCCAAGGACGCAATTACCAGCCAAAACAATACCACTGGAAAATCGAAACAAGTTCAAAGCTCTCCAGGGGGAGGATGAAGAAGTCGAAAAGGAAGAAAGTGATGAGGATAACATGGAGATATTGAAAGAAACAAAAGAACAAAACCCTGTTCAGGCAAACTTGGAACAAGGAGGAGAAGAGGCAAACACAGATCTATACAACGAGCAAACTCAAATGGAGGTCGACCCTCAGAAAGATAGAGGAACTGATGAGGAGCGGATCATGAGAGGACTATTACAGGAGTGGAGGAACCTAGACGAGAGATTCATACCAGAAGAACAAAAGCAATTATATAAAGAGATGTTTCAAAAATATAAGGAGAAGGTAGGAACATGTCCGGCAAATCAACCAGAGCAAGCAGGAATGCAAGGGCCTCAGAGTATCGGAATGGGCAGCACTGGCAAAGGAGGGAGGAAAAGGGGGCGACGACCCATGAGTGAAACAATACAAGTGGTAGGAGAGATGCTGGTTAATTCAGGCAGAGTTATACCTCTCTCAGAGGTATTCCAACAACCAACAAAACTGTTAAAATGATAATAACAAGCTGGAATATCAGGGGTCTCAACAGCAAAGGAAAACAGAGATACCTGAGGGATAGGTTGAAGAGAGATAAACCTAGCATAATGATAATCCAAGAAACAAAGATTAACACACAGAAATTGGAAGAAATAATGAGAAAATTTAATACACATTATGAAGTGATGGGTCAAGATGCAGTAGGCACGGCAGGGGGGCTTGCAGTTTTATGGAACCCTGAAGAGGTTCAATTTGAAAATTGGGTCAGCCTCCCATGAATCCTTTCAGGAACCTTCAGACTAATAGGATCATCGGATTGGATAATCCTCTCAGGTGTTTATGGGCCGCACTTACCAAGCGAGCGTAGGGGCTTTCTTCAAAACATGGAGACTATGCGAAGGCTGCTTCCAGAGAAGCCATGGATAGTTGGGGGAGATTTTAATATGATTATGACACCAGTGGAAAAACGAGGAGGACTAAGAAGACCAGATCAAGATATGGAAGCCTTCAGGGAGACGATAATGGAGCAAAGACTGGTAGATATTCCCACTATAAATGGGATACATACATGGAACAACAGAAGAGGGGGAAAAAATCAAATTGCGTCGAGATTAGACAGATTTCTAATCTCGGAGCAAATTTTGAATATGGATATCTTTGTAGAAACAATGATCCTCCCTGCAATAGGCTCAGATCACTGGCCTATCAGACTTGAAATCAGCATCAACTCGACACCAAAAAGACGACCCTTTAGGTTTGAAGCGTTCTGGCTTAGGAATCAGCAATTTTTGCCAAAGGTGGAGGAATGGTGGAACCAAAGCCAACAAAGAGGGTGGAGTAAGATGCAAACCTTCCATCTAAAACTAAAAGAGATCAGAGAAAAGATAAAAATTTGGAATAAAGAGGAATTTGGGAATATATTCAGGGAGCAGCAACGGTTAGAGGACAAAATGAAAAGGCTGCAACAAGAAATTATATCTGAAGGCGGAAGCGAGGAAAGGAGCAGAGAAGAAGGGCTACTGATAAGTCAACTTGAAGAAAGGAGAAAACAGGAAGAAATATTGTGGAAACAAAAGTCTCACATAAATTGGCTCCGAGAGGGAGAAAAAAATACAAGATTCTTCCACCAGGCCATGATTCAGCATAGACATAGGAATAGAATTTTCTCCATTAAAAATGAGGAAGGGCATCGCATAACGCAGCACGAAGGAATGGAACAGACCCTAGTCAAACACTTTAAAGACATCCTTACGGAGCCTCAGGTGGACAGAGAAACAACTATAGGAAGAATATGTAATGAAATTCCAAAAATGATCACGAGGGACCAAAACTTAGCACTGATGAGAGCTGCAACTTTGGAGGAAGTGGAGGAAATTGTGAAAGGAATGAAAAAAAAAAGGCCCCAGGCCCGGATGGGTTTACCGTGGAGTTTTACCAAGCAGGCTGGCACTTTTTAGGGCAAGACATCCTGGATGTGGTAGAGGAATCGCGAAGACATCAGAAGGTATGGCATGGTCTAAACTCAACTCTTCTCTCTCTGATTCCTAAATCTGCTCACTCAGATTCGGCTCAAGGATTTCGCCCGATTGCCCTTTGTAATGTAATTTATAAAATCATTGCTACTTTAATGGCCAAAAGGCTGAAACCAATTCTCTCTAGTATAATCTCCCCGGAACAAACTGGGTTTGTGGAGGGGAGACAAATTCTTGATGGAATAGTGGTATCTCAGGAAGTGATTCATTCCCTGAAACAGAAAAAGGAAATGGGAATGATGGTAAAACTGGATCTCTCTAAGGCCTACGATCGTCTAAATTGGAATTACCTAAAATCAATTCTAATGGCATTTGGATTTTGTAATAGATGGGTGAATTGGATTTATGAGATGGTATCAACCCCAAATTTCTCCATCCTTTTAAACGGATCCACAACCTCAATGTTCAACGCTACAAGAGGATTGCGGCAGGGAGACCCTATATCACCATTCTTGTTCATAATTGCAGCAGAAGGCCTAGGAAGATATCTCAAAAAAGAACTGAGGGAAGGAAAAATCAAAGGACTGAGACCATGGGGAAATAACCTTCCAATTACACACCAGCAGTTTGTTGACGACATCATGCTTTTTTGTGCTGTTTCATTACGAGAAGTTAAGAGGATAAAACGGATTTTGGATCTTTTCATGGAAGCTTCAGGTACTGAGATTAATAGGGAGAAATCATGCACTTTCCTCTTCAACACACCTGAAGCGGTCAAAGGACATCTGACCAGAACTCTGGGATTCCGATCAGGAGAATTACCAACAAAGTATCTGGGAAATCAATTAGCCTTACACCCTCTAAGAATTGCAAACTGGCAGCAAACGGTGGAAAAGCTTAAGAGCAGATTGACAAATTGGGCATTCCGATCTTTGAACATAGCAGGCAGACTTGTTCTTCTTAAATCAACTCTCCAAGCAATTCCTATTTATCCTCTCTCGGTTATGGCAGCCCCCAAAGGAGTGTGTACAAAAATGATAGAAATTTTTAGAAAATTCATCTGGGGAGGTCCAAAACAGCAAAAAAAATGGGCTCTTATATCGTGGGAAGGCTTAACAAAGCATAAGGAAGAAGGAGGCCTAGGTCTTAGGGATCCGGGTACTATGAATAGAGTCCTGGGAGCGAAGCTATGGTGGAGGTGGATGAGGGGAGGAGAGGATCTATGGAAAAATATCTGGACACAAAAATACTCAATGCCTACATCTGTGGAGGACATTCTTAGATTAGAGGAAGTCCCAAGGGGCTCCACAGTATGGGACCTGGCAAGCCAAAACAGGGACATTATAAGCAGGCATGCTTTCTGGGAAATAAGGGATGGCAATATAGCCAAATTTTGGGAGGAAGCCTGGCAGCAAAGAGAGAGATTGGCGGGGCTCCAACTTTTGCAAGACACGTATCAAAGGGCAACAACAGAAGGGTTACATTATGTGAATGAGTATTGGAAAGAAGAAAGGCAAGATGAGACCTGGAGAATTTGGAGGAATCCAGAAGAATGGGACAATAATATAGATCCTGAACAGAGAATGGTATTTGCAAAAGAAATGGAATCAAGAAGGATAAAAATTAGAACAGGCCCGGACATTCTTCGGTGGGGAAGATCAGCAAAAGGCACTTTCACGGTAAAGGAAGCATACTATCTAACCACTCATCAGGTACAAGAAGAGGAGGAACTAGGCTGGAAACAAATATGGAAAAATAAATGGTGGCCAAAGGTAACCTTGTTCGCATGGCTGACAAGAAAAGGAAGAATCCTGACGTGGGACCAGATTCAAAAGAGAGGTTTCTATGGACCCCCCAGGTGTAGCCTTTGCAAACAAGACATAGAAACGCAGGAACACCTCCTGAATTCATGCCCAATCGCCCTACAACAATGGGTTGAAATCGAAAATCTCTTTGGAAAATCAAATAGGGATCCCCAGGACATTAAGCGAACCATCTTCCAGTGGGGAAAAGGTCAATTTTCATGCCAGGTGGTGAGGAGAGCCTGGAGTCTGGCAATGGGATTCAATATATGGCTAATATGGAAAGAAAGAAATCTAAGAATATTTCAAGACAAAGCCAACCCTCCTGAATCGATCTGGAAGCGAAACAAGATTCTCATAAGAGAGACTATTCTAGCGGAAGCTTGGGAGGAAGAGGACTGGAAAACAACCCCAGAAGAAAGTAGAATCTTAGACAGTCTAGATCTGAAGTTGAGTATGGTCCATCCTCAAAGCAAAAGAAATCAAAATACCCAGAGTAAGAGTCTGTCCAAGTTTATCTACCCTCAAGAAAACTTCATCAAACTGAATTTCGATGGGGCTTCCAAGGGAAACCCGGGGCCAGTAGGTTTCGGGGGTATATTCAGAGATAGCCAAGGACGTACCAGATGGGTCTATGCAGATCAGGGAGGTATAATGAGTAATAATGAAGCAGAATTGATGGCAGCATACCAAGGCATCAGAATAGCAATTAGAAATGGTTATACTCAGGTGGAGATTGAAGGGGACTCACAGCTAGTTATTGAAAGTCTCAGGAAATTGAATAATGGTAAAGATTGGGAACAGGTAGCGAAGAGCTGGAGGACGGCGGGGTTAATTCAAGACTTGGCAGACACCATGAAACATATAGATTACAAAATTTTTAACCATGTAAAAAGGGAAGGAAACAAAGCAGCTGACTTCCTAGCCAACTGGGGATGCAATGAACAAGATGGGAAGGTAGATAGCATATGGCCAATGCAGGTGGACAAGCCACGATGGGAGATCCTTACCTCGATTATCACTCAGGATGACAAAGAGACTACAACTGCATGAAAAAAGCTACAGATGGCCCCCGATCGGGGTGGAGAAGGTGGAGAAGCATGGAAAAATCATGAAAGTAGAGAGGAGGCAGGGCGTGCCACCACGAAACATTAAAATCATTCAAGTTGTCATGATGGCTTTCAGAACCGGCAGGATCCCGAGGCCAAGAAATGACAGGGTAATGAAGACAGTTGATGGCAAGAAGGGCAGTGATCAAGAGATGAGGGGAGAGTGTAAGACCGACGGCTTTGATGCGAGAGGACGGAAGGCAACTGGCACATGGTTAATAAGAGAAGACAAGGGCAACCCAAAATACTGCATGCGCCAAAGGGAGGAGACGCAGAGCAGTAAAGGAGGAGTGGCACCGCACCAAAGGGTGGAGTCGCAGAGTAGTAAAGAAAGAGTGGTATGCTGGGATATTCACAGCTGGAATAGGCTCGCCAAGGTGAATCAAACTTATGCTCAGACAGTGAGTACAGGCAGAAGCTTAGAAACTGTAAGACACATAACATTTGTAGAGAGTAACCAAGAGGAGAAAGGCCGGGAGCTAGGCTATCACAATATCAGTTTGAAATTAGACGAGGAGAGCGTGGGAAAGATTGAGGTTGACACGAATATGGAGGGAAGCGGGATAGGACAGGTCAGAACCAAGCGAGGAACTCGGGAGGGCATAGACCAGGGCCAGGTGGCGATAGAGGAACAAGGGTTTAATGAGGAAGTGCAGATTATAGAGAAGCCTCACCAAACGCAGGCGAGGAAAGGAGGAGAAAGGAAAATCAGGAGACCAGGGAGAGACCAGCAAGACGGAAAAACAAATCAGGAGAAGAGAACCAGAGGACAGGGAAGGGAGGATTTAACAGAGAACATAAGTTTTGAAATTGGTCAAGGAAGCGAGCCAGCAGCGAGGAAAAAACCTATGAATCCAGGCAGAGGTAGAGGACGCCGAGGCAGAGGTAGAGGGTGGAAATTTGAAAGGCAGGAACAGAGTTCAGAACCGCCAGCTGACCAGCGACGTGGACGAAGAACCATGAATCAAATGGTTCAAGAAGCAGAGAAAGCATATAATGAAGGCACAAATGCTGAGATACGTAGGATAATCCAGGAAATGGAGGCCAATGCCTTGCAGGAGGACTCAGAAACGGAGATGGAGGACTGGGGAAATTTGATTCCTGATCCAGGTAACACCAGAAGCCGCCTGTCCCTATATAAGCAGGCCCTTCATGTTTACTGGGTTGTTAAGAGAATTATGGCAAAAGCGATGGAACAAGTAGCAATGGAAATGGCAGAAATGGCTCAGGGCATCCCAAACTTAAAAAGAGAAATGAAGAACCTCCAGATCACCCTGCTCATGCAAGACAGCAAGCTGGAAGAAATTCAACAACTTCTGAAGAAGATAGTGCCAGAGATAAAAGCTGAAGATACCCCTCCTGAAAACGAGGTAGACTAGACTGTCAAGCTTCGTTCATGGATTTTGTTAGATAGTCGAGCCCTCTGTTTGTTTATAGTTTGTTTATAATGGTGAAAGGAAGCAGTTTTAGCAATTTCGGTAGTATAGTTCACCTGGCATGGATAGATAGGTTGTTACTTTTTTATTACTGGTTGGCTTTCAAAGACTTCAGGTGGCCAACAGACCCGGTTTCCCTTCGGGGCGGGTTGAGGTCACCAAATATATGTACTTATTATAACCTGCTTCAATAGAAAATGAAAGGTCTTACTTTTGCCGACAAAAAAAAACATCATTTTCAAAAAAACATTAAAATTTAAAAAAAAAAACCTAAATATATATTTGATATTTTTTAAAATAACATTTAAAATTTAAAATATATATATATATATATACAATAAACATATTTAACAAAATTTATTTTTTATTTAAAAAAAAACAATTTTATCGGCCACCGCCTCCACGGGCGGCCAGGTGGTAGCTATTCAATTCCGAGAATCGAATAGCCACTTCTCGGCCACCCCCACGGGAGGTTGGGTGGAGAATCGGATACCCAACACTCAGCCGTCTGTGGGGGTGGCCGAGTGGTGGTTATCTGATTCTCAGAATCAGATAACCACTGCTCGGCCACCCAACGTTTGCTATCCAATTCTGAGAATCGTTATCCACCTCAAGGGCGGTCAGGGGGTGGTTATCCAATTCTGAGAATCGGATAGCCACCACTTGGCCGCCGGTGGGGCTAGTTATCTAATTCTCGGAATCAAATAGCCATCGCTTGACCACCCGTGGTGGTGGCTATCTGATTCTCGCAATCGAATAGCCATCGCCTAGATGCTCATGGCGTGGTTATCCAATTCTTGAAATCGAATAACCATCGACCGGTTGCCCATGGGGGTGGCTATCCGATTCTCGGAATTAGATAGCTACTGCGCAGCCACCCGTGGGGGTGGCCGGGCGGCGGCTATCTAATTTTGAGAATCAGATAGCCACCGCCCGGCCACCCCCACTGGTGGTTGGGCGGTGGCTATCCGGCCACCCGCTCAGGTGGCTGGGCGGTGGCTATCCGATTCCGAGGGTGGCTGGTCAGTGGCTATCCGATTCTCGGAATCGGATAGCCACCTCCCAGCCACCTGAGGGGGTGGTCAGGTAGTGGCTATCCGATTTCGAGAATCGGATAGCCAACCCCATGGGCAGTTGGGCGGTGGTTATTTGATTACGATTACGGGAACATGCGTTCACTACTTTTAATATGTGATTTTCGCATTAATTTTTAAGTCAATAATTATTTTTTGAAAAAAAAAGTGATTATTATTATTTTTTTGACATAAAATTCATAAAAAACTATTATTTAACCATTTTTAGTTAAAATTTTCGTATAAAAATTGTGATTTTGACATGTCAATTCTAGCAAAAAATTAACAAAACGTGTAGCTTTTTAGTTATATTTATGTTAAAAATGGTTATTTTTATGTCCATTGTTGAAAAATATTGTTTTTTAGAAACAATTATTTCATGTGAATTGAAAAATTAATTAAGGATGTATAAATATGTAGAATATCGAAAATTCAAAATATCGACATTCTAATCTAAAAATACAAAACAATAAAAACCTCACTACAAAAAAATAAAAACAAGAAAATATGAAGAAAACGACCACTTCAAAAATTATTAAATTTACAAAATAATTAATTACATTTCATACATTATAAAATTTAAAGTCAAAAAATAGGTCTTTTCAAAAAAGGGTCTGATGCAAAATTACCACTTTTTTAAATCAGCATGAAAATCACTACCATTCTAAAATGCAATGTACATAAAAAAAATTTAAAGTGCCAAAAACTATGCTCTAAAAAAGACATGTGTGTTCTGCATCACCCCTTTTCAAAATCAGGTCACTTTTTTGCTATCTCTACGAAACGAGTAACAGTATCAGTTCCCGTTTCAAAGTTTACATTGTTTTTATTTGTGTGATGATTTTTAATAGGCCTAGCTCCCAAAATAATTTTCACTTGATCTCACCCTAACCCCAACCCTATTGAATTTGTAGATAACCCTGAGAAATTGGTGAGAAAGAAAGGTTTTACAGAGAGTCAAGGTAATAATAGTCCATTATCTATATTCAATTCTCTTCCTGAGAATCTTCCTTTATCAAGGTCTAACTCTCTTCAAAAGAAATTCAAGACTATTCAAGATATAGAGTTTGATTTGCATTTCTAGCATAGTTTGTTTAGATCAAAATATGAGGCTTTTCTAGATCAAACTATCATTGATAAAGCCCTATTTCAACCATACATACCCCAAACCGAGCTTCTTGAAACAGATCCAAACCTTGAATCCCTATAGCAAGTTGACAAATTACAAGGTCTAGTTTTGATTTTGGACAACTCTATTGAAGAAGCTTATATTCAACAATCCGTTGAATTTTCTACTTTAACAATTGAAGCAGCCTCTTTGTCTAGTCAATATTCCCAGTCTGTTCATCTACAGCCTCCCAGTCCTACTTATTCCATAGTCTCAACTTCCTCACCTGTGATATCTCAAACTGTTATTTTTACTATCCTTATAGTTATCACAACTACACCTACATCAGGTCCATCTTTCGGTCAATCTTCCAGACCAATTATGGCAGGTAGGTATGCACCTTTGGTGTTACCAAGCCAGCTAAATGCTATGCTTGGAGATTACCAATCTAAAATTGTGACCTTTGATAACACTGGTGCTTATACTGCTCAGCAGCGTGTAGATAGAATGAATGATTTGTTTGACCTTCAATAAGTAGATGATGTCGATGTTAAAATGAGATTGTTTGCTCAAAATTTAGGAGGTGATGTCAAAAAATGGTTTAGGAGTTTACCTGCAGGAAGTATAGCCAACCTTGATGATTTCCATCAAAAATTCTTAGCTAGATGGGAAATAAAGAAAAATCCACTTCAAATCCTAAATGAATATAAAGACTAAAAAGAAAACCAAATGAAAATGTGGAAGAATACTGTGAACGGATTAATATTGTTTAAAATGCCATTCCACAAGACATCAAGCCATCCCCTGCCCTAGATTTAATTGATTTTCCTAATGGTTTTGATGTAGACATGGAATATCAACTTAGAGAGAGAGAGACCCGGAAACTTTCGAAGAAATTCAAGATAATGCTATTAAAGTTGAAGCTATCATCTTAGATAAGAAGGCCAAATCAAAATCTGAACACAGGGTTGCCATAAAAGAAGAACCTTCTACTTCTTTTTTTATCATAAAATTGATAACCTAGTGAGAGTAGTGAATCAGATGATGCAAAGAGTAAACATCAATGACCACACTCAAGTAAGATTGAACCAAAATGCTCCTCAAAATAGAAACCAAAACTTTAGAAGGAATGTTCCCCAAATTAAAAAAAGAGAACAAAAGGGTCCAGACCAACAGGTTTGACCTCCTTTTGAGGAAAATTACACAAACAACGATGGAAATATTTTTGAATATGTGGATGATAACCGGATAAATTTGATGGGGATAAACGATGGTGAAATAGTTTTCCTCACTCAAGAGGAGCAGGAACTTTTTTTCCTAGCCAAAACTGAACTAGATTCTGAAGAATTAGATGAATATAAATAATGGTTTGAAAATGCCATAATGGAAGTCGATAGGCAATATAACCTTAGGCAAAAAAAGAATCCAAACACTCTCAACACCAAAAACTCAGATAATCTTGCTAAAAGCCATCTGAGGTTGAACCTAGGAAAACCACAGATGGTATTCCTAAGAAAGTCGTGGATAATTTTGGTAAGAAAAAAGTAGAAATCCCTGTCAAGAACATCATTGACAGTGTTTCTAAAACTACTCAAACAAGTATCCCAACAACCATTCAACAAAAAGAGCCTATGACAAAACAAATCACAGATCAATCTGAACTTCCCAACTTGATTATGATTCAAACGTCGTTCAACATTGAGAATGAACTGGCGAAATTGAAAATCCTTATTCCTCTCACAGAGTTAATGAGTAAAAACATGTACAAACCCCAAGTAATGAAAGCTTTAAACACAGGGGAAAACACTGACTCTGTAAATCTGAATGATGACCAGCCTAAACTCTTATTTAGACTAGAATTTGAAGGCAAACCACAAGAAGGAGGTGTTCCTCCATTCTATGTTATCCTAGATATTCATGACAAAATTCTCCATAATGTTATGCTAGATTTAGGTTCCTCCCAAAATTTAATGTCTAAAGTTGTTATGGAGAAATTAGGACTTGAAATTACTAGACCTTATAAAGACTTGCATTCCTTTGATTCCGGCAAAGTTAGATGCCTAGGTCTTATCAAAGACCTATGTGTTACTTTAGCTCAAATCCTGTCAAAAGTCTAGTAATGGACATAGTGGTTGTAGATATTCCCCCTTAGTATGGCATGTTTTTGTCATGCTCATGGGGAGAAAAATTACAAGGAACCTTACAAATGGATATGACCTTTACTACCATACTAGTTTTTGGGCAGAAAAGAAGACTATATAGGGAAACCTTGATGAAATTCATGGTGAGTGGTCAAGACAATCCTCAAAATTATCCTCTTTGATCTGTTCACTAAGATTTGGATTCCTTCATTCTTTACGATGATGGGGATATCAATGCTCAGGTGATCAATGTTGAAACTGAAAATTCTAAAACAAACCCAACCCAATCACAAATAACAGAACCAAATACTCCTCTTGAACCTCTTTGGAACATGAGTTTTGATGGCTCTTGTAGCAAAGATGGTTCCGAAGCAGGAATTTGGATAGTTAATACAGGAAATAATCATGTTGAGGGTCACTCATACAGGCTTAATTTATAATGTACCAATAACATAGAAGAGTATGAGGCCCTTATTCTAGGATTGAAGTTACTTAAAAAGTTAGGTTCTAAAAGAATCTCCATTCAAGGGGATGCTGAATTAATCATGAAACGAATTAAAGGAACATATTTAGCCAAACATCCTAGGATGAGAGCATACAGAAATGTTGTGCTTGACTTTCTAGAGTGTTTTCTTGAATATGACCTTTTTGTCATGCCAAGAAAACAAAACATCATTCCAAACAATCTGGCTTTTTCAGCTAGCTCTTGTAAAATTCCTTATCTTAATCAAGAATATGTACTATAGGTAAAAAACCGACTAGTTGTACCTGATAACATGAGGTATTGGCAGGTGTTTGGAAATGATAAACATATTGAAAGTTTTCTGCAATCCAAAGATAAATTTCAAGATGATAGTATTGATTTGGAATATCAAGTAGATAGTAAAATTGTTGAACATTCTAATCTAGAAAGTCAATTAGAAAATTCAGATGTAAATACACCCATAGATCAAGTTGTAAATAAATTAGAATTGCTTGAGATAGATCCTGAAAAAGAAGAATTTGAAACACTCCAGCTAAAAGATAATTTTTTTCCTAGAGGTCTAGTTCCTTTAGAAGAATTATTTGATTTCAATGATGTGGCTAAAAATCCTAAGATTGAGCCCTTGGGAACAATTGTTAAAGATTGTAATTTAGGTATTGAAAAAGACCCCAAAATTATAAAACTATCTAAATCAATCCCAACGGCTGAAAAAAAAAAAATATATTGCTTTATTCAAGGAATTCAGTGATGTTTTTTCCTGGAGTTATGAAGAGATTAAAACATATGATACATGAATTATACAACAGAAAATTCCAATTAAGGAAGATCAGAAACCATTTAAACAAAAACTTCGTAGAATAAATCTGGTTATGATGCCTTTAATTGAGAAGGAAATTAAAAGAATGTCTGATTATAAAATCATAGTTCCTCTTAGGTACTCTAAATGGGTTTTCAATATTGTGCCAACTAGGAAGAAAACAGGTGAAATCAGCTTGTGCATAGATTTCAGAAACCTAAACAAAGTTTCCCTAAAAGACAACTATCCCCTACCTAAAATGGATCATATTCTACAAAAGGTAGTTGGATCTTCCAGGATTTAGTTATTATATGGTTTCTCAGGTTATAATGAGGTCTTGGTTCATCCATAGGATCAAGATAAAACAAACTTTACTACTCCATGGGGCACCTTCATGTATGTGAAGATGTCTTTTGGATTAGTGAATGTTGGAGCCACATTTCAAAGAGCAATGGATATTGCTTTTACTGGTGAAATTGGCAAATTTATTGTGATCTATCTAGATGACATAACTGTATATTCTAAAACTGATGAGGAACATTTGATGCACCTGAGAAGAGTATTTGAAAAATGTAGAAGGTTTGGGATTTCATTAAATCCTAAGAAAAGAGTGTTTGGCCTTGAAGAGGGAAAACTTCTTGGTCATATCATATCTAAGAAAGGTATTAGAATTGATCCTAAAAGGATTGAAGCTATTCTGAAAACAAATCATCGAAGAAATACTAAATAACTTCAATCATTTATTAGGAGAATAAACTTCCTAAGAAGATTTATCCATAACCTTGCAGAACTTCTCAAAAACCTCACAAACATGATAAAATGAGATTCTAAAATCAAATGGAACATCAAAGCTAGGCAATTGTTTGACCAAGTTAAACAAGCATTAAAAAAGGTACCAGTCCTTATTAGTCCAAATTTTACTGAGGATTTTATAATTTTTTCATTTGCTTCTGAACATACTATTGAAGCTGTCCTTTTGCAAAAAATTGATGATGGATTTGAAAAACCTATTTCTTTATTTAACAAGGCCTTGAGGGATGTTGCACTCGAGTATAATATAATGGAGAAACAGGCTTTCGCATTGATAAAAGCAATTAAATATTTCATAGTATATATCCCTCATTCCCATATAATTCCTTATGTACCAAATGTTGTAGTTAAAGATATTTTGACACAAAATGGACAAGATGGCAAAAGAGGCAAATGGATTGCCATAATTCTAGAATATGATATGGAAATCAAGCCAACCAAGCTCATTAAAGGACATGGATTAGCCAAATTTATGGTTGAATCTAATTTTAATGCTTTAGATATCAACTTTGTAGCTAAATTGGATGATCAGAGGAACAAGTGACTCCACCACTAGATGAGGCTTTCATGACCTTACCCTGGTATGCATACCTTATTTATATTTTATTCAATTTTAATGCTCCTGGTCTAACAAAAACAAAGGCTAGATTTCTGAAGCTAAAAGAAGTTAAAAGTTTCATCATAGAAAATGTTTTATATTGGAAAGATGATGGCGGTATTCTACTAAAGTGTTTATTGAGAGATGATGCAGAAATAATGATGCATGAATTCCATGAGGGTGACTATGGTGGCCATTTGTAATGGAAAACCACTACCATAATATCCTTAGAGTTGGTTTTTAGTGGCCTACACTTTTCCCATATGTTCATAAAAAGGTAAATTCTTGCCACAAGTGTCAAATATTTGGGGGGAAAAGAAATATTTTGCCTCTACCTTTGAAACTAATGTCTATTTAAAGCCCATTCCAACAATGGGGATTGGATTTCATTGGAGAAATCCATCCACCATCCTCTGCTCAACATAAATGGATCCTTATTCTTACTGACTATTTCACCAAATGGATTGAGGCCACTCCTTCTAGACTAGACACAGATGTTGTTATCATCAAATTCTTAAAAACCAATATCCTATCTAGATTTGGCTGCCCAAACAAGCTTATTACAGACAATGTTGCAACCTTTAGATCTAAGAAAATGATAGATTTCTGCAATAAATACCATATCACTTTGGGACATTCAACTGCTTATTACCCACAGGGTAATGGGTTGGTTGAATATTCAAATAAAAGTCTAGTAAATATTATCAAGAAACTGCTAGCAGACAACAAAAACTCATGGCACAACAAGCTCGTAAATGCACTTTGGGCTGATAGTCTCACCACAAAGAAATCAATTGGCATGTCACCATACCAATTGGTTTATGAAATGGATGTTGTTTTTCCATCGTCTTTGGGAGTTCGAGTCATGAAGTTAATTCAAAAATTGCAGGCTGAGCCAAATGACATTCAAAGGAGAATTGATCAGACAATCGAGTTGAAACAATCCAAGGAAGAAGTTTAGAATAAAGCTCAAGTCATCCATGAGAATATCAAGAAAGTTTCTAACAAAAGGACAAAAGCAGATGATTTTACCTTGGGTGATAAAGTCTTAAAGTGGGATTCTAGAAGAGAAGATAAAGGGAAGCATGGAAAATTTGACAATTTATGGATTTGACGTTATGTCATTTATGATTTTAGAGGGAATAATGCATTCTTTAGTAGAAACTTAGATGGCACAGAATTACTTGGTGGACCTGTCAATGGCATGATTCTCAAACATTATTTCTCTGAGCAATAGAAGTTTTCCTAACATTTATCATTGTAAATATCATTGGCCTTATTTTTTGGATTGGGTGGCCTATTAACAAAAGTTGAAGCCCACAAAGAAGGAACTAAGCTTCTATTGATGTGTTACCATAAGTACTGCAACAAAGAAATCAGAGGTGGATATTGCTAAAATAGAACACTCAAGGCTAATGATCACATGTTATTGTCACCCCACATGGAGAGTGCCATCCCTAGCTGGAGCCACTGCTAGGGTCCTATAATTTATAGGATATCAAGGTAATTGAGTATCATATCTCACGAATCTTATTTTGTAAATACTTGTCAATCTGCCAATGATTTCCAAATAAAAGGAAAAAGAATTAAAAAATGAAAAGAGGGTATAAATAAGAAAAATAGAAAAACAAAATGATTGAAAAGGAACAAAAGATTGAACCCCACCAAAATAAAGAAAAGTCAAAAAGGGAATAATATTGAAGGTGTTGCAAGTCTAAATGCCACTACTCATAGATAGTTTTGCTTCATTACTGAAAAATAAAAGGTTGTGTGCAACTTGTTCAAAATGCCACAATCGATAGCTTTTAGTTTAATCATATAGTGTAATCATGATTAAACTCCTCTAAATTTTTGTAAATTAAGTTAGAGAATAAAGACTTACCCAACAGTTTAATCTAGGTAAATCACTAGTTAGGTAGAAAATGACATTGATCCAACTGTCAAATCTAGATCAATAGGAGAAATAAGGGATAGTTTAGATAGTTCTTTTTCTTCTGTATAAAAGGAAATAAAGTGGGTCTACTAGTCTAAGTGCACCCTAAAGTTAAAAATAAAAAAATTTAGTTTATCTAAGGGTAAGTAGATAACATCATTGGTTAATATTTTCCTATATCACTTTTATCCAAAGTTTGATTATAGGCTGAAGAGACAAATATGTGCGCTATGTGAATAAAGTCTTTCACATGTTTCATATTCCCTTATCCTAAGTCGAGAAGCAAAGGTTAAAAAGCGCGAGAGGACAAAGATTTCTTTGTCGTTTATGGTTAAAGTACTGTAGCATTGAAGACATCGGGATGTGATCCCGCTCTTGATCAACTGACCTCATCTGTTTTCGGCCCCCCCTCTCCATTCTTCCTTTACCACTACGGGGGGTCTAGAAAGTAGTTTCTCCCACTAGGCCCCATCCCCTACGTGTCGCATGCTTGTGATTTCGCACCCCCCCCCCCCCCAACCAGAACCATAAACTGCCCGGTACCCCCTCCAGAAACCACCTTTCCCTCATCTGCTCTATCACGCCCCACCATGTTTCCTCCACCACTCTCTGCCCGCCACATGGCATGACAATTGAACCAATTAAATGTTTTCCTGGCCAAACGACCATTCTCCAAATGTCATTTTCTCTCTAGTAACCGTTAAAAAAACTTACGGTCCCACGCCATTCTTAACAGACTATTCTTAGAATTTAAAAGCCTCTAAGTCTATCATTCTCACCCATTTTCACTCCTATTTTTTCTTCTCACCCTTTTTCACTCCTGTTTTTTCTGTTATTGACAATTCTGCTCAGCGATTAATCTTAGAACTATTCCTCGACCAGATTATGACAAAAACCTGACAGTTCCATGTTTTTTATTTGATAGTTGGATTACTCAAATACTTTCCCCAGTAAGCGCTGATGTAAATCTCTCATGTTCTCTTACTTTTACAGTCATGCCTCCCAAAACTAAGACTCAAGATAAGCCCATTAATCCTTTAGTTACCCCTTCTATAGATTTTGATCATATAACTTTAGTTGATAGGGATTACAAGATAAATGAAGCCCAATGTGACTGTGATTTTCTGGAATTTTATTGTTGGTTAGAGGATAAACACACAAACAAAACCGATGAAATTGGGCTTTGGGAGTCCAACCTCTCCCATTATATTTTCCCCTTGACATTCCAAGCCCTAGAATTTACTAGAAGATGTCAAGCATGCTATGTCCCTACCCAAAGAGCCACCATTGCTCCTACAGGTGACATTATTTTCACAATTACAGCCCAATCCATTGACCAAATGATGCTGGCCCCCACTGTGGAAAATGTTTCCCCTTTCTCCCTAGAAGCTCTCACCCATATTTATTAAAATCTAGATTTTCCCATGAGAGCCACAATTTTTGAGATTTTCTTGTCAAAGAATGCCCAATTACCCAAAAAAGATCTTCCATATCCTTCTTCCATCTTCCGTGATCAAGCCAAGCATATTATTTTCATGATTTCTTACATTTTAGGCTATTATTCCGATCAGTGGTTAGATGAGCCCATTTTAGGATTCCTCTTTATATTTTCCATAGATAGAAAACCCTCCTTGGTGTTCAAATTCATTCAATTCTTGGCTGATAATATCCATGAAAAGTTCGTGAAATTTCCTATAGAACAAGTGTTCAATTATACCTCAATTTTGGTTTATATGTTCCTCTACTATCAGGCAGACAAAGTCAATTTTGCATTGCAAAAGCTTGATGATGCAGGGAACCAACAGCCAGTTATCTTTTGGACCTCATTGGTCATCAGAGAACATGAAGAATTCACATATACGCAGTTTATTGAAGACTTTTTTCATCCAGCCATGAACATTCTTAATAGTGCAGTACAACTCAGGATTAGTGAGGAAATCAAGAGAATTATGCACCTAACAGATTAGGAAAAGGCTCGGGATTGGTATCTATACCAAAATTACACAGAAATTAGGGTGTATGGATGTGAATTGGCACCTTATAAACTCCCCAAATACCTCCCAATGAAGATATTTTCCCTTCAGTATATCAGACAGATGTTGAATTCGACTAACATCCACTATGTAGTGGCCAAGAAGAAGTCATGATTTAGGATAAAGACACGGGTGGGCCCATTTGTGTGCAGCACAAGGACAGTAGGTGAAGAGGAATATAGAATGCTGGAAGAAATGAAGTTCACTCTGAGCTTTACATGGCCTTATGACCCCAGTGGTGTCATTTCAAGGCTCAAAGTAGAGAACAAAAATACTCCTTACATTCATTCTCCGAGACTAGAAATATAGCAGTATTCCAATCAGCAGGACTAGACAAAAAATACCTTATAGGAAGTTGAAGAAAAACTTGTTTTTACTTCTAGTTTGCAGACTTCCATTCCTTGGGAAAAATTAAGAAAAACGCTGAGGGATGAAGGATCATCATCGACAACTAGGAGTGAAGCTAAAGAATTCAGGATCAGCTACATGAAAATACCAAAGGTGACTCCTAGAGTAGAACTGGACAAAGAAACTGAGGAGAAGGCTTACATTATTATCATAAATTCACCACCTACAACCAACAAAGTCATAACATCTCCTAATGAACCTTCATCTTGACAAGGTCACAAGGAAACTTAGCTAGAACCACAAAATGTCCAAAAAGAAAAAAAGAAGACAGTCTTTGACAGTTTTAGGGAGATAAAACTCAAGAATGAAATTCTAAAAACTATCACTTATAACCAATTCTCGAAGTAGACCTCCATCTCACAGAGTAGGTTTCTGTCAGTCTTTGACACAGAGCATGGAAAAATGCATATGGCCTTTCTTGAGGCCCAAATTCAACAACCAAAATCAATAGAAGACTACAAGAGCATCACTTTTGAATTCAGCACAAAGGACATACATCCCATTGATCAAATGGAGATGCACAAGCAAACGGGTCAAATGATATCCTCCACTTTGACTAACATTGCTATGTCACTTTCTAAATTGCAGGTTTCTTTTGCAAATGTCCAGTCATAGTTGAAAATGGAGAAAGTGTCCTCCTTATCCAAAGATAACAGGATCAAGTCTTTGGAAGACTTGGTGATTAAGATAGGGTATGACCCTAAATATGTCAATGCTGCTGAGGATATTATTAAAAATAAGAACTTGGACATTGTCGCCTTAAGAAAGCATCTCAAGCTACTAGCTACAGAGGATCCAATAACCAAGGATATTGAAGAAGGTGAAGCACAGAAAGAAGATATGATGAATTTGATGATAGAACAGAATATACAGATTGGGAAGATGGAGGAATAGATGGAGAAATTGATAAAGGAGAAGGAAGATAGTCTACAGATGGTCATTGTCCCCCTGGATGCCATACTTATTTCTCAACTTCCATCAACATGGACAACCATTACAGCCACTTGTTCCACTAAGACCGCATGTGATGAACAAGTAACTCGAACACTTCAGAACATGTCATTCTAGTCATAGGATATTGATACTTTACAGGGCCAGCTCAAAGATTTGGAAGTGAAAAAGGACAAAGATGAAGCAACTCGGGTTACTAAAATGCAAAAATCCCAAAGACTATTGGAAAAGTTACAGAAGGTAGAGAGAGACACTTTGATTGGTCAGAGCATAGCCCAAGCCAAGGAAACCATCTGGTTTAACGTACTGGACACCATGAATGAGATTTCACCTTCTATCCAAATCATATTTGAACAGAAAGAGCTAATAGAAAAGGCTACAAAAACTATTGTGCAGGGAAGAGAGAAACTAGGAGAAATGCCTACATAAGCCTCTAACATAATCAAGTTCTTGAACTCTAAGTCCAAGTATGAGCTGGAAGAAGTAGGGATCACTGACAAGACTACTACTATTTTGGAAGTCAAGAAAGTCTTGACAAAGAGAAATCTCATTGATCAGTTGGAAGAAAGGTGTGAAACCTTGGAGCTGCAAGTAAACAAGTTCATAAACAAAATTGAAGCATTAATCCAAAAGCGACTGCAAAGCATTTATGTTATAAATGACAAATTAATCACTTAGGAAGATTATATCCCGAATATGAAAGAAGTGGCTAGAACCACCATTAAGGTCAGTGGGATTAAGGGCAGTGTAATAGCAATGACCTTTTTGGAAATCATGTCAAATTATTTCTATGTACAAAACGAAGTAAAACACATTTTCACTATGAAGCCAACCTTTTCCAAATACACAGAGGTAGATGAAATTTAATGTAGGGTAACAAAGCTGACAATACCAGATGAAAAGAGATGGGAAGAATTGGTCGATTTATTGGATTGAAGGATAATTAAGGAGATGTAAAATAAATTGCCAGCGCAACATCTAGCACGTTGGTAAGTTTAGCATCGCAATATTGTTTTGAGTTGACTCAGCAATTGAAACCATCAAAATGGGGCCACCTTTCCTTTCAATTGCCTACGTGGCATATTTGTCAACCAAGATTAGATTATACCGTTTGTAATTAGGATAATATTACATTGTCGATCTGACAACGATTTTGTAAAGCATTTTTGTAATTTTCATTATAAATACTTCATTATTTGAAGTATTAGGGGTTGATTTCCAAATGTAATTTCCTTATGCATATTGTAATTTTCAAAATATTGGAGCATCAATAATACAACGAACTTTCACAGGATTCAAGTAGTGTGCTAAATAGTGATGTGTCTCTTCCATCTATTTGTTTAAACATTGTTTTTCTTCCTCTATTATTCTAAATTTATGAATTAATCAGCAGAAACTGTGATAAATAGGATTTGTTACTTAGAGCACCCTATTTTGGATGTTGATAATTTTAATTTTTTCCACTGAAGTCAGATCAATGAATTCTTAATTTCTCTGTAGTTTCTACTGAACCTTACACTTATGCTATTCCACAATTCATTTAATTTCTGAAAAGATCCAATGAGTGAAACCTAGCTTGCCCTGTGAGAACTCCTCTAACAATTGATGCAAAAAATGCAGTTTAGTTTATAGACTCCATAGCCTAATGGAATTATAACACTCAAATCAACCAAACCTTTCAAACAAGAAAAACAAGTACAATCATAACTAGCCTAAGGCTTACATAAAAACAAAGCTAAATTAAATAAAGAGATCCCTCTCTGAAGCTGGCAGGGCTAAATCCCATCTTCCAAAGTCGTTTTGATGTTGTCCAATGTGTTTACTCTCTCATCCTAAAAAATACACAATGACAACATAATCTTCGATATTTTTCCACAACCCTGATTGAAGAGTCGGGCCCACTCTCCTGATTAGGTGTTTTTGGATTAGTTGTGCATGTAGATTTATGTTGCTTGTGTTCACTTGATTTATTGTTGTAATGATTTCTTGATCACATTACTGTGAATTTAGATTGTTGTTACTATAGTTTGTTGTTATTTTTATTTACTAGTTCTTACTTTTATTTTCCTGTTCTTATTCAATTATTATGCTTGATTGACTGCTCAATACTGGGTAGGGAACACGTGGCCTGCATAGACTTTGCAGAGTGTCCTTGAAACAATCAACGAGCCCTGAGTTCCCAATTAATGTGGGGAACGATGAATTCCATAATTGATATCTAAACACAAAATTTTTGGTGTCGTTGCCGACGAGGATGAGATTTATGATATTCTAAAAGTTGTCCATGATGGTCCTTGTGGAGGGCGTTTTGCAGATAAGTCAACTCGTTATAAGGTGTTGCATATGGGATACTATTGGCCTTCTAATTTTCGTGATGCTAGGAAATATGTTCGCAGGTATGACAACTGCCAATGGATAGGTTAGCCTGGTCGGTCAGATGAAGTGTCATTACAAACCCAATTAGTCTTGGAGCCTTTTGAAAAGTGGCCGATTGATTTTGTCGGGTCATTTAACCCTCCTCAGTAGAAAGTCCACATTCTTGTCTACACAGATTACATGACAGAATGGGTGGAAGCCAAAGCTATCGCAAAATCCATAGAACAGGTCATCTCAGACCTTTTTATTGGAAGAAAATTTTCACTCAATATGGAGCTCCTAAAGAGATAGTGTCATATGGAGGGGCACAGTCCACATCACATTTAATAACAACGCTTATGGACAAATATGGGATCAAACATAGGGTGACATCTTCATATCATCCTCAAGTGAATGGTCAAGTTGAGAGAAGAAATAAGGTACTGGAGAATATTCTCACAAAGACTACAGCAACCCATCGCCAAAACTTGGCGGAATTCCTCCTTAAGCACTTTGGGCGTATACAACGACATGGCAGAATAATATAGGATTTCCACCATATGATCTTGTGTATGGAAAATCTCCTTTGTTTCTAGTTGTATTCGAAATTAAGACACTTAGGACAACTCTTGAAGTAGGTTTGGATCTTTCTGTAGCCTAGAAACACCAACTGGAACAACTAAATGAGTTAGATGAAATTTTTTTAATGGTTGAACAGAATATTGCTGCAATTCAGCAGCCGCAAACCAAGTGGCATGACAAATTCATCAAGAAAAAGGTGTTTCAAAAAGGTGATTGGGCATTACTCTATGACTCTTGATTCAAGGACTTCAAGGGAAAGCTCTGCTCTAGATGGATGGGACCTTAAGAAATTGATGCAGTATTAGACAATGGGACTATTAGACTTCCAATGATAGATGAGGCACACACTCCTTTATTTGTAAATGGACATCACCTCAGATTATATCACCGCTAGACCTTTAGGGACTCCTTTATTAAGCATATTTCTGATAACCCTGGTTTTGAAATGACTTTTGCAGAGAACACTTCCTTTGTACCACACATTGAATAATATATATATATATATATATATATATATATATATATATATATATATATATATATATATATATATATATATATATATATATTACTCAATGTGCAGTACAAAGGAAAAGTGTGCTTCTACGTCATTAGTAGCACTCTTTTTCCTGTAGGTGTTGTTACCCTATTGATGCGGATGCTCCACTGGTGTTGTTACTTCACAGATGTTGATACTCCACTGGTTTTGTTACTTCACCGATGTTGATAGTCCACTGGTGTTGTTACTTCACCGATGTTAATACTCTACTGGTGATGTTACCTCACCGATATTGGTACTCTAGTGGTGTTATTACTTCACCGATGCTGATACTTCACTAGTGTTGTTACTTCACCAATGTTGATGCTCCACTGGTGTTTTTACTTCACCGATGTTGATACTCCACTGGTGTTGTTACTCCATCGATGTTGATACTCCACTGGTGTTGTTACTCCACCAATGTTGTTACTCCACCAATGCTGGCACTTCGCTAAGGTAAGTCGCCAAGTATGTCCCCAAACGACTCCGTGGATTTGATTGGTATTTCATTTATGAAATGACATATCATGACCGAGGAGGGTCATACCTTAGTTGGGAGGAGATATCGTATTTAATAATAATGATGTCATTTCATCACTATTATTAAACCTCACTTTAATCGCTCATCATTACGATGAAATATTGCTTTAACCGCTCATCATCACCACGATCCATTTCTTTAATCACTCATCATTACCACGATCCATTTATATTCTCATCGTACCCTTCACATATATCCATGCACATATGAAATGGAATTTTGTATGAAAATGGAGGCCTCAATTAATCTGCGGTCTTTTCCAATGTGACAAAGTAATTACCCTAATTATAACATATTTACCATCAACCTTGTCATAACCCTCACCCAGATTTCCCTTCATCATTATTACTGAAAACCTTTACTATCTAACAACCCATCCCAATGACTTGTTGCTACAAAGTGACAGGGAGATGGGCGGTCAGGCCATTAGACACGAGCCAAAAATTATAGTGTAGGTTCATTGGTAAGTAGATGTATGGAAGATTTTTCAAGACTGTTAGAATATTATATATTATGGAGCAATGGAACACATAAAATATTGCAGAAATATAAACATAGAAAATGCATAAAACAAGAGAGACACAGATATACGTGGTTCACCCAGTCTGGGCTACGCCCACCCCGAACAACCAATCATTCCTTTCTATTATCTAGTAAAATGAAGAGACACAACCTACAGCAGATCCATTGTAATATCATATGTTTTGTCTCACAGTCTCACCTCTCTGCTTCTCGCTCAAAGGATACACTTCTATTACATAGCTTCAAATACAATGCCCTCATACAAAGAGAGGGGTTGCCTTCTAGGGCAAAAAACCCTAAACTAAACATAAGTTCTACCGTCAGATCATCCGCCTAATGAATGACCCAGATTGACTAGAAATTACTATACTTTTACAAGGCAATTTTACATCTGTTTTTAGCTTTGGGGGCGCTGCCCTCGAGCCCCCACCGGGGGACTGCTGGCCCCAGGACCCCCCAGCTGAGGGGGATCGGCCCCCCTAAACCCCCATGGGGGGAACAAGTCCCCCCTTCACCCCCCCGCGTGGAGGGGTGTACAAACTTCCTGGGGTATACAACCGGCTGAAACAAAGACCTCTGAACAATCATGCTCCATACACAACAATCTCCCACTTGGAGAATGATTGTAGCAACTCCATCGCTTCTTCATTTGCTGGACAATCACTCCTCTTTGTACCTAGCTATTTCTCATCTTCATCGTCATCCTTGAATACCAATTGAAACTGAGCATATTCTCAGTTTCTCCCTAGTTACAACTTTTGTTAGCATATCTGCAGGGTTCTGGCTATTGTGTATCTTTTCCAGCTTCAACTCTCCATCTTCCAACACTAATCGTATGAAATAGTACTTGAGCTGTATGTGTTGAGTCCTGGAATGAAATGTTGAGTTCTTTGCAAGATGAATGGCACTTTGGCTATCACTGTATAACGTGCCCATATCATGCTCCTTACCCAATTCACCCATAAACCTTTGTAACCAAATCATTTCTTTACTAGCCTTTGTAGCAGCAACATACTCTGCTTCTGTTTTTGAAAGTGCAACAACACTTTGGATTTTTGAAACCCAATTGACAGTTGTTCCACCTACAGTAAATAGATATCCTGTAGTGCTCCTTCTGTTATCTTTATCACCTGCCATATCTGCATCAACATATCCCTGTAGAGAAATGTTTGAACCACCAAAACATAATGCTTGATTTGTGGTGCCTTTCAAATATCTGAGAATCCATTTCACTGCCATCCAATGTTCCTTTCCTGGATTTTTCATGTACCTGCTTACAACTCCCACTACATGTGCAATATCAGATCTTGTGCAGACCATTGCATACATTAAGCTTCCAACTGCTGATGCATATGGAACTTTAGACATATAATCCATGTCTTCTTGGGTCTTTGGGCACATTTCCTTACTAAGTTTGAAATGGCTAGCAAAAGGTGTACTAACTGGTTTTGCATTGTGCATATTAAATCTTTTCAATGCATTCTGTATGTACTCATTCCGAGACAATGTTAATTTGCGATTTTTCCTGTCTCTAGTGATTCTCATACCAAGGATTTGTTTTGCAGCTCCCAAATCCTTCATTGCAAATGAATTTTCCAATTTTATTTTGAATACATTTATTTCCTGCATGTTAGACCCTGCAACAAGCATGTCATCTACATACAATAACAACATAATATAGCTGCCATCATTTTGCTTTTTCAGATAAACACAATGATCAGAGTAACATCTAGTATAACCTTGTTCAGACATAAAATTGTCAAATTTTAGATACCACTGCCTCGGAGTCTGTTTTAAGCCATACAAGCTCTTCTTCAACCTACACACCAGTTTCTCCTTCCCTTTCACCTCATATCCTTGTTGCTTCTGCATATATATCTCTTTCTCCAAATCCCCATGGAGAAAGGTTGTCTTACATATAACTACTCAAGATGCAAATCTTTAGCTGCTACTTGACTTAAAATAGTTTTAATTGAAGTCATTTTTAACAACAGGAGAAAATATTTCATCAAAATCAATACCTTTCTTCTGTGGAAACCCCTTCACCACAACTCTAGCTTTGTACCTCTGTTTTCCTCCATCTTCTTCCTTTAGCCTATAAACCCATTTATTTTTCAATGTAGTTTTTCCTGCAGGCAACCTGACTAAGTCCCAAGTCTGGTTATGCATTAAGGAGTCCATCTCTTCTTCCATGGCTACCTCCCACTTCTTCTTGCTTTCGACCTACATTGCTTCTTCATAACATTCGGGTTCACCAGAATCAGTCAACAATAAATAATATAATGAAGGAGAGTATCGTTCAGGGGGTCTACTTATCCTAGTATATCTTCTAACACCACTTTCAGGTGTTTGGGGTGCCTGATGCTGTTGTGGTGGTTGCTATTGTTGTGGTTGTTGATTATTATTATTTTCAGGCACTTTTATTTTTTAGTGATCTCATCAAGAACTGAGTATTCCTTGTTTTCTTTTTCCTGTTTCTTTTCCTGCAACTGATTCTTATACAAGACCTTTTCATTGAATTTTACATCTCTGCTCCTAATGATTTTGTGATTTTTGTAATCATATAAGCAATAACAAAAATCAGTAACGCCATATCCAATAAAGGTACATTTCTTTGACTTTGCCTCAAGCTTTGTTCTATTTTCTTTATCAATATGGACAAATGCCTCACAACCAAAAGGCTTTAAAAAGGAGTAGTTTACCTTTTTACCTGTCCATGCTTCCTCTGGAACACCACCATCCAAGGAACTTGAAGGCCTTCTGTTTATTAGATAAACAACAGTGTCTACAACATCTTCCCAAAACTGTAAAGGCAATCCTGCATGCAATATCATGCACCTTGCACGCTCCATGATTGTTCTATTCATCCTTTCTGACACACCGTTTTCTTGTGGTGTTCTTGGAACTTTCTTCTCTCTGCGAATTCCATGCTTTGGACAGCTGCTATCAAACTCTTTGCTGCAATATTCACCTCCATTGTCTGATCTAAGACACTTCAATTTCTTTCCTGTCTCAATCTCAACCAAAGCTTTCCATTTCTTGAAAGTATCAAATACATCAAACTTATTCTTAATACAATAAATCCAAGTTTTTCTAGTTGCATCAACAATAAAAGTAACATAATAATGAGAGCCACCGAGAGATGATACCTGAGTAGGTCCCCATACATCTGTATGCACAAGCTCTAATTTTTCGCTCTTCTTTTCTTTCCCAACTCTGAGAAATCTGACTCTCTTCTGTTTTCCATAAATGCAATTCTCACAAAAGTCCAAATCAACATTCTTCAAACCTAGCAACAAATTCCTTGAGTGAAGAATCTTCATCCCCTTTTTACTCATGTGTCTGAGCCTATGATGCCATAATGTTGCATTTGCTCCTTTGGTAGTTAAAGCATTAACAGAGTTAGAAATACCATTGCATAAATACAATGTACCAACCTTTTCACCTTTTGCTATTACTAGGGCTCCTTTGGTGACCTTCCAAGATTTATCTATGAAAGTTTTCACACAACCTTCATCACCTAACTGCCCTGTTGAAATTAGATTTTTATTTAGATCTAGAACATGCCTTACCTCCTTTAGTATCCACTAGTTTCCATTCTGCTATTTTACAAGAACCTTACCCATTCCAACAATTTTATAGGGTTTATCATCACCCAAACGAACTTGTCCAAAATCTCCTTGAACATAGTCATGAAAGTATTTCTTATCAGGTGTGGCAGGGAATGAGGCCCCTGAATTTACCACCAAGGAATCATTAATATTTTCGAAAGAAAGAATCAAAGCATCTTGTAACACCTCACCTGTCACATTTGCTTCATGATTTTTTTCTTGCTGTGCATCTCCTTCTTTTCCCTTCTGAGATCTACAGTCTTTCTTTAGGTGTCCTTTCTTTCCACATTTCCAGCACACTATCCCCGATCTAAACTTAGATCTGCCTTTCCTTGATTTACTGCAATATCCTGAGCTCTTTCCTCTTTCCATTTTTCTTCCCCTAGACTCTGCACTCAAAGCATTACAGGATGTCTCACCAGAGCTTTTTCGTCGCATTTCCTTGCTAAGGATAGCATCAACAACATCATCAAACTTTAAAGTACTAGATCCAGAAACAGAGTTACTAATGGCCATTACTAAACCATTCCAACTTTCTAGTAATGAGCACAACAATAACAGAGCTCTAACTTCATCATCGAAGTTTACCCCTACAGAACATAACTGACTTGTAACAGTATTAAAATCATTTAAATGGTCTACAACAGATCCACCTTCCGACATCTTCATATTAAATAACCGTTTCATAAGAAATACCTTGTTTGAGGTCGAGTGCTTTTCATATAGTTTCTCCAACGCCTTAATCAAACCCTCTATCGTTGTTTCCTTCGAAATGTTGAAGGCGACCGATGCTGTGAGCCAGAACCGTACTCCTCTGAGTGCATTTCTATCGAGAAGGTTCCATTCTTCATCTATCATACCCGTCAGCATCTTTGTTTTTCCACCCAATGGTAGGTATAGATCTTTCTGATACAGATAATCTTCTATCTGCATCTTCCGTAGCGAGAAGTTTTGGCTGTTAAATCTCTCAACCCTAAACTTACCATCTTCCGCCATTGCTCCCACTCGAACGAGGAACCCTTCTTTCCTGTGAGTTTATCAGCCAAATAGACCTTCGGCTCTGATACCAGTTGTTAGAAATTATATATTATGGAGCAATGGAACTCATAAAACATTGCAGAAATATAAACACAGAAAATGCATAAAACAAGAGAGACATAGATATACGTGGTTCACCCAATTTGGGCTACATCCACCCCGAACAGCCAGTCCTTCCTTTCGATTTTCCAGCAAAATGAAGAGACACAACCTACAGTAGATCCGCTGTAATATCCTATGTTTTCTCTCACAATCTCACCTTTATACTTCTCGCTTAGAGAATACACTTCTATTACACAGCCTCAAATACAATGCCCTCATACAAAGAGAGGGGTTGCCTTCTAGGGCAAAAAACCCTAAACTAAACATAAGATCTATCGTCAGATCATCCGCCTAATGAACGACCCAGATTGACTAGAAATTACTATACTTTTACAAGGCAATTTTACATCTGTTTTTAGCTTTGGGGGTGCTGCCCCCAATCCCTTGCCAGGGGGCCGCTGGCCCCCGGACCTCCTAGCTGAGGGGTATCGGCCCCCCTGGAACCCTGCGAGGGGGACAAGTCCCCCCCGCACCCCCCCACGTGGAGGGGTGTACAAACTTCCTGGGGTATACAACCAGCCGAAACAAAGACCTCTCAAAAATCATACTCCACACACAACAAAGACATAGGATGGAATGTATATTTTGAAAGGTTACAAAGATTTCACAAAGGGGTAACAATTGAGTTCGCACTGAACTTGGAAGGGAATCATTCTAGAGTTCGCACACTAGAAATTCAAGTGGCAAAAGAAGTTATTTCAACTGTTAGTGGATTTCCACAAGGAGGACAGAAGTGGTTCGCCCGAAAAACACCCATGCCAGATGGTGAGCTCCAGTATTGTAGCAATGATGCTGCAACTCCTGGGACTCCCTACTTTACTTTTATCAACCCGATAGTTCATAACAAACTTGGAAGCGACAGTGCTATATGCACAAGTATTAGCTCTTACTGCACGTTGTCACTTGATCAGCTGGAACAAGATCTCTAGGAGCTCAAGCCAACGTCTATGAGTTCTCAAAAGAAGCTTTTAACTATGATGGAAGGGAGCTAACTCAAAAGAGGCTAGTCTACTTGCAGAAAGAAGATGAAAGCCGAAAAGAAATGCAAACCCTAGCAAACCCTAGTTTTACCGACGAACACTACTTATGCAAGAAAAGAGATGTAAACTACTGAACTGGATGCCATTGACTCTTAAAAAGGTAAAATGCATGTGTTTAAGCTACTTCTAAAGGAAAATATGGAAAAATCATGTTTTTGTATTTTTGAGCAATTTTATGCAGAATTATTATGCATGTGTTTTAGCTATTTGTTACTGGGTAGAGGTTTATTGGCGAAAAGAAATGGAGTGGGCGTTTGCAAGAGGTTGGGAAGGTTTGGAGAGGACCTAAGGAGTCCCTAACACCCTTCTGGAAATTTCCACTGCGATTGGACTTTGAAAAATCGCTCACATGAACTTCTACAGGAGGCTGCAGGGGATCTATAGGAAATTCTACAAGAAGTTCTATAGGAACAGGCCGAAAGTGGTTTTGAGAGGGTTGAAGGTGGAAAAATGGTGGGAAAGTGGAAATGAAGGATGGATATAGATGTTAAGGGGTCTAGGACTTTGTGAATGAAGCTCAAGAGTGAAGAAGATGGTTGGATTTGTTCAAAGGTGAAGAAAGCATTGTTGCACAAAAATGTAGAAATTAGGGCAAGCTGGGAAAGTGTGGCGAATGAGTGAACGAAATATTGAAAGAGGGGCTAGAATAGGTTCTATGATGGAGGAAGGATAGGCTGGAGTGTCTTACATGTGTTCTGCACACTTCTTTCCAAAATTGACCCAATCAAAAACTAAGAAAACAGAGTTTTATCTATTTTGACCTAATTCTAACCTAGAAACCAGAAAAGTGGTGAACAGAAATTTATAGACAGGACGTTATGCAAGAAAGCGATGGAAACTGAGCAAGAATAGATCTAAACATGAAATCACAACTGATATCAATTTTTCAAACTCAAAATCTAACACTAGTAATTGCATTGGACGACAAAAACAATGTTTTTGTGGCAGCAAGTGTAACTTGGTCTCAATTCATCGTCCCAAGGAGGGAGAAAGGAGATCAAGGACTGCTTGGTAGCCTTTTTGTGGATCTTTTCTGTTATCAAACTATCAAATCAACCTGAAGCAAAAACAACTATCTTAATAATCAAAAACAACCTAAGTAACAAAGTAAGATTTAACCTAAATAACATAAATTATTCTGTGAATGCAATAAAAAAACATAGAAGTACACAAAGGAGGTACTAGGCACTTTGGTTGGGCCCAACCCCAAGAGCTACAGCCCCCTAGGAAATATCAAAACTAGTTCAAAGCTGGATTCATCTTCATTGATCAAAAAATAATAGTTACATCACAAAACTGTCTGCAAGAAGAAGCTCGAAAATGAGCTAATTACAAGGCTGCACTAAAGTGAAAAAATAGACTATCAAATGGCTAAAATACTAAGGCTTGAAGCCTTCCTATTTATGAAATTGAGGACTCCCAACAGTCCTCCAAAACTTTAGGAGCTTGGCTGCCCAAAACTGCAAATAACAACGACTTCGCTAGACCTGCTCAGTTGCCCCTTGCGTCTTTGGTGGGTTGTTGAACTTCGAGCTGTTGGTGGAGAACTCAAGGAAGGGGTCATTTAGTGCATGAGACACCCTTCCTATAAATCCTCAGCCTTGTTTCTTTGAATTTGGCTACCAATCTTCTCATAAATGTTTGGTCTTGGTCCAAAAATGTCCAAAAATCTGCAATAAACACGTATTAGACTTTGTGGTAAAGTGACTATTCCCATTCACTCAATTAACATAAATATATTCAAAAGCATGCATAAAACTATGAAGAATGGTGGATTAAATGAGAATAATAGGCAAAATGAGCCCATATAGTTACCCATTTCCGAGGCTCATCATCACCCCCCTGTTGAATGTGTTGCTCATCCTCTGAGCAACTAATCCAGTTCATCATCTTTGATTGTTTTGACTACCTCTCTGACATCCCAAGCCTTTGAGGTGATGTCCTCTTCTCTGTCATGAAAACTTGCCTTTCTATCCACTTCCTCCCATTGTTTTTGTTCCTCTTCTTCCTTGACCCCTTCTAAGAGCCCTAGTAGTAGTGGAGGGCTGAACTTAAGGCCAATCCAATTGGCTTTCAAGTTCTACATTGATTTTTTGTATAGGGGTACTCTTCTCACATCCTCCCTCATTCTGGTTGGGGAGTGATACTCTCTTATTTTCATACTATGGGACAATGTGTTCCATCTTCTTGGACAAGGTAGTTATCACCAAATAGTCTTTATGTATCTTCAAAGTGAGCAATGGCTTGTGCTTGCCTTTCAACATAGTCAGGTGCAATGTGAGGGTTGTCTGCAAGGTACTGATGGGCATATATGAGAGTTGAGGGATATTTTGGTTCTGCTCTTATCATGAGTGGCTCACTTAGCTCCCTGGTCATAATCTTCTGAATCTCTACTACCCTCTTTTCCTCATGGCTTAACCAAGAAGCCATGACCATGAGTTGTAGGTCTCCTAATGCAGTGTTTGGGTCCCATAGATTCATGTTAGGAAGTGCCAAGTTATGTAAATAAAATTCTGCTAACTTGGCCTTATCTTCAGCTGAGCTACTATCACACAAATGCATAAACTGATTGTAATTCTGGAACTGGATGGTGCCTCTTTGGGCCAATGTTTTAATTTGATATTTCAGCCATTGGTCTTTAACATATATTGCATAGGATTTAGCAGGTTGCCTACATTGCAAGGCTTCTATTGCCCAACTGGCCATGTAGGCCATTTGGGCTTCTTTTTCTTGTAACTGTTGTTTTAAAACCTGCACTTCTTCTGCTGCCTGAGACTCCTTTTCTTGCAGCAGTTTCATTAGCATCTCAACATCAGCTTGTGGCTCTCCCTCTTTCTGTTGTTTCTCGGTTGTTTCCTTGTCTGTTGGAGGACCTTCTTGCTACTGCTGCCCTCCCAAAATGGACAGCCTATCTCCCTTATGAACTTCTTATAGTTGTAACTTCTTTTTCAGCAGTTCATTCTCTTCCTATAGCTGGGCTCTTTTACTGCTTTCTATGTGCCTTACCATGGCCAACTCCCCTCTTAATTCTTTTAGCTTGTCCTCCATGTGGCCTATGTCCTCAACTCCTTTAGATTTAATGATTTGCATCCATGTGTGGGTTCTAACCCTCTCTTTTTCCAATTCGAAGAATAAAGGTACAAAAAAATTATATGGGATGATTTTCCCACCCTTTAGCAGATTGTAATAAGAGCCTAAATTAGGCTGAGGGGTTGGTTCAGGTATTTCTTTGGCCTTGTTCTCCCCCTGTGACTGTTTAGCTACCTTCTCCTCCAATTTCTCAGTTTCTTTTAACTTGGCTAGAGTTTCCTGTAGAGATGTTTCAGCTTCCTGTAGAACTACCTTTGAGTCCATCAACTTAATTCTCTTTTTCCATGTGGAGGTTTTTGGGCTTCCTCTTTCATAGGTGATAGATATCTTGGAAGGAGACTCTTCCTTATTTTTAGTGGGTGTGTCCTCAATGACAATTGGTTCCTTTGATGGTGGCTAGGGTTTGCCCATTTTGATCCTTATGCTTTTTCTAGCTTTAAAATACATGGAGATTTGCCTTTTTCTTTTTCCTTTTTGTTTTGTAGGTGTGCTTAATGCAACAAGCATAGTTGTTTCTTCCCTTGCCAACATTTCAGGGGATGTTTCTTTCTGTTGTTCTTTTCCTTCACTTCCTATAGCCTTGTCTATGTCCACTATTTTTGCTTGTGTCACTGATATCTTAGGGTGTGTCTTTTCTTTTTCTTGTTGGGTCCCTGCCTTGGCTGTGGCAGTCTTCTTTTGGGCTTTCTTGGCCTTTTTCTTCCCAACCTTTGTCCTTTTTCCCTTCTCTGTTTTTGATGTTGTCTCCTTTTCTGCCTTAGGCTCAATAGTCTTGTCAAATTCCTCTTTTTCCTCCTGTTCTTCCTCTGTTTTTCCCTCTACTTGAATGTCTTGTGCTCCCTCATCATTGTTCTTCTCAATTTCTTCAGTTTGCTCCTCCTCATCACTGCTGGATGGGCTAATGTCCTCAGTCAAAGTTCTGATGTCATCATCCCTGGACATATTTCTGAAGATTTCCCAAGCTATGGGTATAGCTATGTATGGCATCTTCCACCAATAGTTTGATGAGCCCATGGTGGGCCAACTGATCTGGGACACCTGCATTTAGCTTTGTACCACATTCAATTAAAGACTGAAGGAGGAAATATGGGATGCTCAGTTTTCTAGCTGGAGGCAAGTCCATCCCATACCTCAATTCATGTAACAACCTAAAATGATAACCATAAATGATGTTGAACCTCCCTTCACATGTGATATACTTCATTATTTGGTAACTGATTTCACTCCAGAGAGGAGGAAAGCTTGTCCTTCTGACCCCATTTTTATCTTCTACAGGATGCTCCTCAGGCTGAAAAAATGTCTTCTTAGCAACTTGTCCCAATGATTTCTCCTCCTTTCTCCAAGGGAGCCCCAATGGGAGAACAATGATTCTACTGATGAAATCAGGTGTAAGTTCTAGGGTCAAACCCTTAAAACTAACTGTGGCATGTGTCTTTGAATGTGGTCTTAAGGACATAAAACATTATTGAGTCACCTCCTCATCATATCCCAGAATTTTGTCAAAAAAGGATATCCAGTTTTCCCTGGTGAAGAGGGCCACCACCTCAGGGTGTTCATGTAATTTGCTAGAGTTTAAAGGTTCTTTTCTCATGAATCCTCCTCGCATGGTGTTGAGTGCTTCTTTTTTGTGTTTTAACCAGAGAAAAAATATGCTCAGGTGAGAAAAATAGTCAAAACTAAAACAAAAGATAGTTGAATTCTGTCTTTTCCTGAAATCATAGAAGGAATTTCTCATGTGCTTCTCCTTACAACATAAAATTGCAATAATTCCCCTATTTTAAATTGCTATTATCCTGAATTTGACTTTCTGTTTTTGAAAAATAATTTTTTTTTACAGAACAGAGGATAAGGACACAGGTTCTTTCAGCAAGTAGATAGATATGCAAATTCATTTTTTTCACACACACAGGCTGGCCTCTACTGTTGCATGCATCTTCCTTACAGTAGAATTTGAAAAAGGATGAGGAGATTTTGGATGCAGAGAAGAAAACAGAAAACTGTGTAGACTCAGGGAAAATATGCAGGTAGACTTTCACTTTTTCAATGTGCAGGCATACTTTGACTCTCTTTCTTCAATCTAATGCCATGTTTAATTCACCACCTTACTCAGACAAGTTATATGCAGAGAGTTTTTCCTGAGCCTACCTCATTTTGAGCTTGAATTTAGACAAAAATCTTGGGTTTTCCTTCTGTAGAGCTGTTCTCTGCCTTTCCTATAGAAACCTTCCTGTAGAAATCTCCCGGCTCCTGTAGAATGAAACTGTGCTCCTGTAGAGCCCAATAGGCAGGAGGTTTTTAAAAAAACTGGCAGAAAACTGGCGGAGGATGACTGGTTAGCTGCTTTGGAAGTGGTAGGTGCGTACTCCAGTCGAGAACGTCGTGAATGAAAAATGAAAAAAGGGTGGCGAAGGTTTCAACTGAGCTGTCTTTCAACTGTTGGCATGAACCGTGGTGAGGAGATGAGGCGGCCGGATGGGTACGTTATCCCCATCCGGACTGTTGGTCCTACGTCACAGTCATAATGTTTCTACATGTCGTCTAACCACCATCACCTCCCTTACTTCCGTTATCCGCCACCACCACTACCAGTCCCGAATGTTTTTTCTTAAATGGATATACCACACGTGCTGGTTGCATATCTGATCGGTAGTTTTGAATTTGACGGGGCTCGTTTGAATTCCATGAGGATGTGTAACTGAATGAGGGTGGCCAGTTAATTGGCCACCGATTCCATTCAATCGTAACCATTTCCATAGTCATGCAGTCTTGAAATATGATTCATGCAACCGAGGAATAGGTTTAGGCACTTACCTGCTCAGTCGCAGCTGTGTTATGCATATTTCAGATTTTGGAACCCATTTCTTCACTGTTATTGCTACTTGCACTCTACATGCTCGGCCTCGGGCTTTTGCTGATGTTCTCACGTTCAAACAGAGCTCCTTGCATGTTTCATATGCCCTACTTTGCTGACCCTGTCTCTGGAGTATGCTTTTCAGAGGGATCAACTGCTACAGGAATCATGTAGGATTTCCTATAGCTGCTTCTCCTTCTGAAATTCAAGAAAATATTTGAGTAGGGTTACAACTGCTGAAGAAGAACTCAGCTGACAAAGAATCACAGATGGAAGGTATCAGGTAGGGGTGAGTGAAAAGGCTATTGCTTTTATTTGTCATTAAAAAAAAATTGTTTGCAACATGAAGGAAACAAAATTTTTGTGTGTGACTGTGCAAGGACATAAAAACGAGTGCAATGAAGGTGTATAGAGATGGAGTGGTGACATAGGGCGATGGATGGAGGCAGGGAGGTTCACAGGCCTCATAGATAGATTTCCAACCTTCAGGTCCTCTTCTGAGATTGATTTTGGCTTTTCTGTAGTTTCTACATGATCCTCCTGTACAAGATATAGAGTTTCCTATAGGATGTGAAATTTCAAACCAAATGAGACCAAATCTTGGGAAAGGGTAACGGTGATGGAGGAATGGATGGTGAGGGATGCATGCAGCCTGGTCATGTCCTTTGTTTTTGTCTTGTGCGATCATCCTACAACCTACAATGACCTTCCTGCAACCTGCAACTTATTCAAAATGAGTTGGGTTTATTTTTCGTTTTTTTTTTTTTTTTTTTTTTAGTCTAAGACAGCTGGGGTGCCTCCAAGAGGTTTTCACCATCACTGTCTGCCCTGGGCACCTCCAAGAGGTTTTCACCCATGGATCTTTTATTCCATTTTCTTTTTTCTCTGCTTTTTCTATTTTTAATTTTTCTTTCTCTTTCTTTTTTTTGTTTTTCTCATGTTGTAGGTGGAGTGGAGACAGAGACCTGCTCCACTACCAATACTGATTTACCCAGAGTCTCAATGAACTCCTGCTTGGAAAGGGGCTTCCTATAGATCTTCAATCTATGCCCATTGACGAGCATGGTGATGGATTCTTCATCAATGGTCCAAATAAGGGTTGAACCATTGTCATTGCATGTTTCCACTGTATATGGTCCCAGCCATCTTGTCCTCAGCTTTCCCTTGAAATCCTTGTATCTTGAATCATATAGCAGTGCCCAATCCCCTGGCCGAAATTGCTTTTCTTTAAGGTGCTGGTCATGCCATATCTTTCTTTGAAGTTGGACTACCTCTGAGTGGAGAAGGGCCTGTATTCTTTGTTCATCTAATCCATTCATCTGAAGCAATCTTTCATGTTGTGCATGGCTGAGATCTAGGTCTCGCTGAGCTGCCAACCTCAATGTCTTATATTCAAATTCTATGGATAGCAAAGCCTTCTTCTCGTTGACCAGCTCATAGGGTGTGAAACTTGTTGTAGTTTTCCAAGTAGTGTTATAGGCATAGATGGCCTCAACCAAGCGATCTGCCCAATCTTTTATGCTGCTACTCACTACCTTAGTCAAAATCCCTTCCAAAGCTCTGTTAGTAACTTCCACCTGTCCATTTGCTTGTGGATGATAAGAGGTGGAAGTTCTATGCTTAATCTTGTGATGGGTGAGTAGGTCTTCAAGCAAGTAATAGGTAAATTGACTTCCTTGATCTGTGACTAATTCTCTTGGGTAGCCAAACTTGTAGAAGATATTTTCCCTCAAAAACTCAACTAATTTTTCTTCTGTTGTTGCTTTGATTGCCTTTGTTTCTACCCACTTTGTCAGGTAATCCGTGCACACAATGATGTAGGACTTCTGTTTTGAAGGAGGGTTGATAGGACCCACAATTCCATGCCTCAATTCTCAAATGGCTCAAAAGTCACTTGAGGCTGCAAGGGCATCTCATCCTTTGGAGTAGGTTTCCCCATCCTTTAACATCTGTCACATTCACTGATGTATCTCCTGACATCTTGATGAAGAGTGGGCCAATAGTACCCTGCCTGCAGAATTTTGAAGGCAGTTCTCTTTGCTGCAAAGTGGCCCCCACAGGGCCCATCATGACAGGTTAGGAGGATGTCAAAAAATTCCTCCTCCCTGACACATCGCCTCAAAATCTGATCTGGGCCAAGTTTAAAAAGATTTCCCCCAATCCAAGTGAATGGGGCACTTTTCCTCATGATCTTGCTCTTCTCTTTTGAGGACAAGTATGGCAGAAACTATGCTAAAACCAAATAATTTGCTATATCATCAAACCATGGAAAGAGTACTGAAATAGCAAACAGGTGTTCATCTAGCATTTGATCATCCACCATCCCTTCTTCACCTGCAAGCATATCTAGTCTAGACAGAAAATCATCAACAACATTTTCCTTACCTGGCTTATCGACAATGGTCAAATCAAATTACTGCAATAAAAGTAACCATCTAATGATACAAGCGTTTACATCAAGTTTATTCATCAAATACCTAATTGCAACATGATCAGTATGCACAAATGTTTGATAGCCAGTGATGTAGTGTCTAAACTTGTTTAGGGAATGGACTACAACTAGGAGCTCTTTCTCGGTTGCCGTGTCGTTTAACTTTGCCTTGGACAGGTTTTTACTGACAAAATATATGGCATACGGTAGCTTCTCTTCAACTTGTCCTAAGGCTACTCCTATAGCTTTGTTTGAGGCATCTATGTGAATGTGGAAATGTAGGGTCCAGTTTGGACCTCTCAAGATTGGGGCAGTTATCAGCTTACCTTTCAAAGCATCCAGAGCCTCTTGACAGTTGTCAGTCCATATGAACTCAACATCTTTTCCCAAAAGACCAAACAATGGAGAGGCTAGATTACTAAAATCTTTAATGAATCTTCTATAATACCCTGCTAAGCCTAGAAAGCTCCGAACATATCTTACCTTTTGAGGAGGCGGGACCCTTTGGATGATAGCAATCTTGTTGGTATCCACCTGTAAACCTTGCTGAGAAATTGTATGACCTAGCATAGTCCCTTTAGTCATTAGGAATTCACATTTATCAGGACTGAGGGATAGGTTCATTTCAATACACTCTAAAACTTTCCTCAGGTTAGTCAAAGCTTCTTAGAAGTTAGAACCATAAGGGGTAAAGTCATCCATATATATTTCCACTAAGTCATGAACCAGCTCAGCGAATATACTTAGTACTGCTCTCTGGAAAGTGGGAGGAGCGTTGCACAACCCAAAGGGAAGGACCCAGTAGGCAAAGGTACCCCATGGACAAGTGAAAGTGGTCTTGTCTTGGTCTTCTGGGCTGATTTGGATCTGATTGTACCCGCTAAACCCATCTGGGAAGGAAAAGAACTTCTTCCCTCCCAGGTCATTTAACACTTGATCTATGAAAGGCAAAGGGAAATGGTCCTTCTTGGTGGCTTTGTTAAGTTCTCGATAATCTACACAAATTCTCCACTTCCCATTTCTCTTGGGCATAAGCACCAAAGGAGAAACCCACTCGTTGTCAGAGATGGGGTAGATGAATCCTACATCCAACAACTTTTGTAGTTCTTCTTTGACAATGTCCTTAAGGGCTGAATTCATCCTCCTTTGAGGCTACCTGACTGGTTTACAATCCTCTTTAATGTAAATGTGATGAGTACAAACTAAAGGGTGGACTCCTTTCATCTCCTTATAGCTCCAAGCAAAAGCATCCAAATGGTTGTTCAATAAGCTACACAACTCTTTCTCCTGAGAGGTGGATAGGGATGAGTTGATCTTCAAGGTTCTTTTAGGGCCAAATTCCACATTCTTAACTCGGAGAGAGGTCAGATCAGCCACACAGAGATCAACTAAAGCATTGGCTTGGGTTTCTTCCACCAACTCTTCTAATGGCAACACATTGGGGGGTGGATTTTGAATCAAATTCTCAATAAGATCATCCTCGGTTTGAGGACCTCCCTTGGTGGCTTCCACTGTGCACAATGGTGCGGAGTAGACTTCATCCTCATCTTCCTCCTCCAACCAGAGAGGTAAGTCATGTTCTAGCAGAGGTTGGGCAGGAGGATATAGGCTAGCTATTTGGACATATGCCCATTCTTGATGGTCATGCTCCTAGCTCGACAACTGATGTAAGCATCTGAAGTAGCTAACTAAGGACTTCCAAAGATGAGGGGATACCCAGTGAGCTTTGCCTTTGGCTGAAGAACCAAGAAGTTAGCAGGGTACTCCCAGGAATCAACGAAGACCATGACATCTTCCACAATCCCCTCAGGAGTCACAGTGGAGCGGTCTGCCAACTACAATACTGTTGAGGTCTTTCTTAGGGAAATTTGAAGGTTGAGTTTAAGCATAGTGTCCCTGGTCATTACGTTAATGACAGCGCCTAAATCAATCAAGGTGTGGGGGATTATGGTTCCATTGATGTGGACATCGACTACAGGATTCCCAGGGTCCAGATATTTTGGACAGATTACTTGTCCCAACATTAGGTCAGATAGTTGTCCTGTGACATTGATAGTTGGGGCATCTCTCTTGTGCCTACCTGGGTGCCTGAAACACTTCTCTTTGATCAACTTATTGTAGATTGGTACATCTTTTATGGCCTGGAGAAGTGGTATTTTCACACATAACTGTTTAAGTTTTCCCAAAAGTTCAATTTCTTCTAGGCTTGGTTGCCTGGTTCCAGATAGTCTCTTAGGAAAGGGTGGAATGGCTTTGGGTTCACTTTCCTATTTTTCTTCCTTATCCTCCTTAGAAAGAGGTTGGCTATTTGGGAGGACCTTCCCAGATTGTAGGCTGATCTCCTGAATCTCCACAGCATAGGGAGGGTATGTTGTTTCTCCAGTATATACCTGCTGGCCCTGTCTATTATTGGGGTTCAAGTTCGGTTGAGCAGGTATCTGGGGTTGCCTTGGACGAGCAAGAGGTAATGGTTGTGTTTTCACAGGTGGTGGAGGCAAAAGAGCGGGAGGAGAGTTGTATTGGGGCCTCCACCCCTGATGAGGTGCATTCCACTGAGGTTGTGGCAGGGCATGAGAATGAAACAAGTGAGCAGTTGGTTGAGTATGGTATTTTGATGGATACGACCAAGGAGGGGATGTGGACCAGGAAGGATGAGTAGGGGGACCCCAAGAAGGCATGGAAGTGGCTTGATTGGGGTTGTAATAGGTCTGGGATGTCCCTTGCATTCCCTGTTGGTAAGGTCTAGGTCCATGTGGCCTCCTTTGGTTCATGAAGTAGAGTGGTTCAGTGGCTCCTTCACCCCCTTGGTACATAGCTTTAAATCCGGGCAAGGAAGGGCACTGATTTGTAAGATGGTCTTCTTCACAGAAAAAACACACTTCTACAAAGTGCAATGGACATTCGTTCCTAGGATGCTTTCTAGTGCACCTGGGACAAAAGATGGCCAAAGCTCTTTCAGCTTCCTTTGGCTTCTTTTGGATTCGCAAGGTATCCATTTGCATGGCAATAGTCTGTCTCATCTCGCTTTTGAAATATTCCATCTGATTTGCAAACTAATTTTTAAGGAATGAACTAGGTAAGGGGGTACTGGTTAAGATTTGACTTCCCCTACCTCTCTTTCTAGCTACCCTAGAATGGTTTCTAAACATAGTCTTTATGTCATCATAAGGTAGCTAGTAGATGTCTCCCCCAGCCAGCAAATGGAGGGTATCTAGAAGGTCTTCAGGGAATCCTCTGAGCAGGACCAACTTCAGAGATTCGAGATCAAGTGTGCACCTGGCCCTTTTATAACTGAGTTGAAACCTCTCTTGATAGTCTTCTAAAGATTCATCACTTCCCATGGTCATTCAAAAGATTTCTTCCTTTGTATCCTTTGACCTACAGTAGTCCCAGTATTTGTTGTTAAAGGCTTGCTGCATCTGAGCCCAAGTTGGGATACTGTTTCCAGGCAGCCCCATGAACCAACATAGTGTTGCATCCTTGAGGGTGGAGGGAAAGAGTTTCAACTTTTGCTCGTCTTCTACATAGTCATAAGTTCGACAAAGGACAACAAACTCAAACAAGAAGGTATCAGGGTCTTCAGTAGTCAATCCATGGAAGTGAGGTAAAGCTGAGGGACTTATGTTTTTCATTTTTGTGTCCCCATTAGTCTCTCAGATGGGAAAGGAAACTTCTATTCTCTCCCTATTTCCTCTACCCTTTCTATTTTTAGCCATGGTCTCAGGAGGAATGGTTTCTTGCTCTTCTTCTGTTATAGGATCTTCGTATATCTTTTGAGGTTCACCTATAGGTTCTTCTGAATCACTGCCACCAAAGAAGAGAGAAGGGTGACTTAGTGATGTGGTGGGGGTGTTGGGTAGGAATTTTCCTGAATTGTCTCTATTCCTATGAGGCATGAAAGGAAATCTCTTTTTTGGGTGATTTTTGTTTCTTTTCTCTGCTTGTACCTGCAAAAACTGAAATAGATTGAATTGCAACTAACTAAAATCTATCTTGCTGAAATGAAAATGCAGAATTGAAATGAAAGCAGGAAATGACTAATCTATTTTGCTGAAATGAAATTGTAGAATTGGAATGAAAGTAGGAAATGACTAATCTATTTTGCTGAAATGAAATTGTAGAATTGGAATGAAAGCAGGAAATGCTAATCTATGCTTGCTGAAATGAAATTACGGAATTGAAATGAAAGCAGGAAATGCTAATCTACGCTTGCTGAAATGAAATTGCGGAATTGAAATGAAAGCAGGAAATGGTCTAATCTACTTTTGCAGAATTGAAATGAAATGACTACTCTACTCTTGCTTAAATAAACTACTTTAGCAGAAGGTTGTAGTAGAAAATAGAAGAAAAGTAGTAATCACAAAATACTTTGATGCTTCCCCAGCAACGGCACCAAAACGATTGTGAGCTCCAACATTGTAGCAATGATGGTGAAACTCCTGGGATTCCCTTCTTTACATTTATCAGCCCGGTAGTTCATAACAAACTTGGAAGCGACGGTGCTATATGCACAAGTACTAGCTCTTACTGCAAGCTGTCACTTGATCAGCTGTCACAAGATCGCTAGGAGCTCAAGACAACTTCTATGAGTTCTTAAAAGAAGCGTTTAACTATGATGGAAGGGAGCTAACTCAAAGGAGGCTAGTTTACTTGCAGAAAGAAGATGAAAGCTGAAAAGAAATGCAAACCCTCGCAAACCCTAGTTTTACCAACAAACACTACTTCTGCAAGAAAAGAGATGTAAACTACTGAAATGGATGCCATTGACTCTTGAAAAGGTAAAATGCATGTGTTTAAGCTACTTCCGAAGGAAAATACGGAAAAATCAACTTTTTGTATTTTTGAGAAATTTTATGCAGAATTATTATGCATGTGTTTTAGCTAATTGTGATTGTGCAGAGGTTTATTGGTGAAAGGAAATGGAGTGGGAATTTGCAGGAGGTTGGGAAGGTGTGGAAAGGAACTAAGTAGTCCCTAGCACCCTTCTGCAGATTTTCACCACGATTGGACTTAGAAAAATCACTCGCATGAACTTCTACAGGAGGCTGCAGGGGATCTACAGGAAATTCTATAGTAAGTTCTACAGGAACAGGCCGAAAGTGGTTTTTAGAGGGTTGAAGGTGGAAAAACAGTGGGAAAGTCGAAATGAAGGATGGATAGAGATGTTAAGGGGTCTAGGACTTTGTGAATGAAGCTCAGGAGTGAAGAAGATGTTTGGATTTGTTCAAAGGTGAAGGAAGCAGTGTTGCACAAAAATGTAGAAATTAGGGCAAGTTGGGAAAGTGTGGCGAATGAGTGAAGGAAATCTTGAGAGAGGGGCAAGAGCAGGTTGTATGATGGAGGACGCATAGGCTGGAGTGTATTACAGGTGTTTTGCACACTTCTTTCCAAAACTAACCCAAGAAAAAACTAAGAAAACAGAGTTTTATCTAATTTGACCTAATTCTGACCTAGAAACTAGAAAAGTGATGAACAGAAATTTATAGACAAGAATTTATGTAAGAAAGTGATAGAAATTGAGCAAGAACAGATCTAAACATGAAATCACAACTGATATCAATTTTTCCAACTCAAAATCTAACACTAGTAATTGCATTGGACGGCAAAAACAGTGTTTTTGTGGCAGCAAGTGTACCTTGGTCTCAATTCATGGTCCCAAGGAGGGAGAAAGGAGATCAAGGACTGCTTGGTAGCCTTTTTGTGGATCTTCTTTGTTATCAAACTATCAAATCAACCTGAGGCAAGAACAACTATCTTAATCATCAGAAACAACCTAAGTAACAAAGCAAAATTTAACCTCAATAACAGAAATTATTCTGTGAATGCAATAAAAACACATAGAAGTACACAAAGGAGGTACTGGGCACTTGGGTTGGGCCCAACCCCAAGAGCTAAAGCCTCCTAGGAAAGATTAGAACTAGTTCAAAGCTGGATTCATCTTCATTGATAAAAAAAATAATAGTTACATCACAAAACTGTCTGCAAGAAGAAGCTCGAAAATGAGTTGATTAAAAGGCTGCACTAAAGTGCAAAAATAGACTATCAAATGGCTAAACTACTAAGGCTTGAAGCCTTCCTATTTATGCAAGTGAGGACTCCCAACATTCCTCCTAAACTTTAGGAGCTTGGCTGCCCAAAACCACACATAACAGGCACTTCACTAGACCTGCTCGGCTGCTCCTTGAAATCATCTTTGGTGGGCTGTTGAACTCTGAGCTGTTGGTGGAGAACTTGAGGAAGGGGTCATTTAGTGCAGGAGACACCCTTCCTATAAGTCCTCAGCCTTTTTTCTTCGAAGTTGGCTGCCAATCTACTCATAAATGCCTGGTCTTGGTCAAAAAATGTCCAAAAATCTGCAATAAACACGTATTAGACTTTGTGTTAAAGTGACCATTCCCATTCACTCAATTAACATAAATATATTCAAAAGCATGCATAAAACTATGGAGAATGGTGGATTACATGAGAATCATAGGCAAAATGAGTCCATATAGTTACCCATTTCTGGGGCTCATCACCAGAATTTCCAGAGTTATTTCTCCAGGTAGGAGAAAATATGGTATAGAAGGGGAAAGGATATGATTGAAAATCGTTGCCAAAACCATAGGCCGAGGTTGCATACTTCGTAATGAGGTACATTACCTATGAAGGTTGCCTCTCTACCCTTTTTAAGTATAATTTTAAGCTTTTGGCATGTCTCCGGTTTCATTAAGTTCATCCTTTAGATATTTCGTTCTTTCTTTGGAATAATCTTCAATTAATGGCACAGTCTACGCGTCAATCATGCCAAGCATTAGCAGTCCTCAAAAATCATGGACTCGTTAGATTGTTAGTGATGCATGCCCTATCACAAACTCCTATGACTTGGAAATCGATGGTTGAGATAGCAGAAGAAGAGGTTGCAGCTATGATTCCAATAAGGGTTGAAGATGAATTGTTGGAGGAAGAGGGAATCATTGTCGGGACTGCACCACAAGAACCAGCGTCAACTGTTGGAACTATGGAGTAAGTAACAAAACAATCACCGAAGGGAGTCGAGAAAGAAAGGGAAGAAAAGACGATAAACTAGTCAGATGATATGGGGGATAGGTATGAAGCTAAGGATATTGAGGTAGAAAGCGTTATTGGGGTGCGAATTGAAGATGTTACTCCTCATTCTCCACTCCCCAATTCCCTACCAAAGGGGGGAAAGGAAATTCCATTCTCCTACTCGCGTAGTAAAAGAAAAAAAAAATTCCTCCAGAATTGAGATTTGTTGGAGTAATTACAGAGGAAGGGGCCATTGTTGACATTGTACCACAAGAACATGTGTCAATGATCGAACAAATAGAAGAGGGAGCCACTGTTGTCACTATTCCACAAGAACCATTGTTTATTGTTGGAAAAACGGAGAAAGAAGTGACTATTGAACTAATGGAGGAGGAAGCTACCCTTGACACTGCCCCACAAGAACTGGTGTTAACTAGTGAACCAATAGATGAGGAAGTTACTCTCGACACTGTTCCATAAGAGCTAGTGTCTAATTCTAAGAAAATAGAATGGGATGTTGCAGGTGAGATTGCTCCATAGGAACCCGTGTCAACCGGTTACCCATTTCATAGCTTTTTGCAAGGTTAATTCATGTATCAACCATGAAGGTATGATAAATTGGCATGTCTTTTTGAATACTTATTAATGAAACGTATTCCTAAGGGGAACACTGCCTATGCAACTTGCTAACTAAAGCTTTATTACAGAATCGAGATAATGATGACCAACGGGCTACAAATTAGCACACGACTGTTGATGAGTTGGCAATGCTATTCTGGGACAGGGATTGTAACGACGTCCAACCAACAAGAAGCTGATGGACCGACATTATTGTTATCTTTTGCTTTATGTTTATGCCTTAATGGTTGTTATATATTTGCAGGTATACAGAGTCGCTGAACCTTTGAGTTTGTTAGTATTATTTTTATAACAATGCAATGTATAAGTAATGGTTGAGGTAGAAATGTAGACAATTGATTTGAGAAGTGTAACAACAAATTTTACTGTATTTCACTTGCTTTATTTCTGTAATGATTTATTGATCACATTACAATGAAGTTAGATTGTTGTTACTCTGATTTGGTGTTATTGTTATTTACTTGTCATTACCGTTATTTGCTTGTTGTTATTCAATTATTATGCTTGAATGACTACTTAATACTGGGTAGGGAACATGTGGTCTGCATAGACTTTGCATGGTAGCCTTGAAACAATTAACGAGCCTCGGGTTGAAAATTAATGTGGGGAAGGGTGAATTCCATAATTCATATCTGAACACCAACAAATGGTAAGAGAAAAATGAGAATTTTGCAAAATATTCATGATGATTTGGATGTTAGTTAAAATTTTACATTGTTGTCTTTTCAACTTTCATTATTTGAAGAAGCTATTAAACATGAGAATTGGGTGAAAGTTATGGATGAAGAAATATTATCTATAGAAAATAATAATACTTGGGATTTGGTTGACTTACAAAAAGATAAAAATATCATTGGTGTTAAATGGGTGTACAAGACAAAGTTGAATGAGAAAGGATAAATCAATAGATTTAAAGAAAGACTTGTAGCAAAAGGGTTCTCGCGACAATCGGGAATAGGATTTGGAAAAATGGTTTCCTAGATAGCCAAATTGGATGTTGTAAGAGAAGTCTTAATAAAAACATCTCAGAACAAGTGGAAGGTGTATCAGATGGATGTTAAATTAGATTTCTTGAATGGAATTCTAGAAGAGGGAATTTATGTGTAGCAGCCTCCTAGTTATGAAGTTGAACTTCATGAAGATAAAGTTTACATATTGAAGAAAGTGCTCTATTGACTCAAACAAGTGCAAAGAGCCCAGTATAGTGGAATTGATAGTTACATGATCAAGAATGGATTTTGCAAAAGCAACGTTGAACCCACCTTGTACACAAAGGTAAATGAGTATGGTTAGATTTTGATTGTTTGCTTGTATGTGGATGACATGATTTAGAATGGTAATCTAAAATTAGATGAGTTTAAAACAACAATGAAGGAATAATTTGAATTGAAATAACTTGGTCTTATGAGATATTTTCTTGGCATAAAAGTTCAGCAATCAAAGAGAGGGATTTTTTTTTGTCAAAATTAATATGCTAAAGAATCATTGAAAAGATCTGGGATGGAAAATTGTAAACTTATTACACCAGTTGCAATAGGCACAAAGTTAAGTAAGAATGACGGAGGATCAAATGGTCAATCCAACTCAATTCAAAATATTGGTTGGAACCATTATGTATCACACAACTACAAGACTAGATATTATGCAAGGAGTTAGCTTGATATCTAGATTTTTGGAGTCTCCAAAGACTCACATTGGAAATATGGGAAAATAATTCTAAGATACATAACAAGAACTATAGATTATAGCATATTTTATTAAAATAAAAAGAAGAAATATTCGGTTGGATATGCTGACAATGATTTTTTAGGAAGTTTGGATGATAGGGAAAGCACTTCTAGTTATGTATTTCATCTTGGTTTAGGTGTCATAGCATGGGAATCTAAGAAGTGGCCTATTATGACATTGTCATCAGTAGAAGTAGAACATGTAGCAGCAACATAAGAAGCATGTCAAGTAGTATGGTTACAAAGAGTTTTGGATGGACTTCTACAGAAAGGAGGAGGCTCAACAAAAATCTATTGTGACAATACCTCAGTCATTGTACTATCTAAGCATAGCTTGTTTCCAAAAAAGAGAAAACATATTGATACAAGATATCATTTTATTAGAGAACTTGTGAGAAATGGAGAATTTTATTTAAATCCTTGTAAATCGAGTGATCAATTGGCTCATATATTCACTAAGCCATTAGAAAAAGATGTATTTGAGTTTCATAGAGGAAACTTAGGTGTTGTAAGCCTAGCTAAGACTTAGACCAACAAGCATGTTTGATTTGTCATGAGTCATGTCTTAGTTCAATGGTCATAATTAGGGGGGAGTGTTAAAGATAGATAATTACTCCTACATGCAGAGTAGTCTAAATTTAGAGTGTCAGTTAACTAAGTCAAGTTTGAGTTACTCCTAATTTAGTATTATATTTGGTAAATTCAAATTTTAGAGCGTAAGTTAACTAAGTCAAGTTTGAGTTACTTCGAATTTAGTATTATATTTGGTAAAGTCAAATTTAGTATGTGATTTCATGTTAAAGTTATTTTGGTTGAGTCACTAGTTGAAAATGAATAAGTACCCCCATGATGGGTTCATTGTAATCAAGTCAAGTTTGTGAATTTAATAGAAGAGAAATAACTTGTGTGTTTTGTCTATGTGAATTGTTGTCTGAAATTTGTTCCTTTCCTCCTCTGTCTTTCCAACAATATAAAAAAATCATTTTCAAATTCATTTTTGTATTTCCTATAACATCGTTATTGATCCTAAAGGCTCATTGTACAACCCAGTATGAGGGTGATGTGTAAGTATGTTCACGTGTCCCTCTTAAAATAAAAATAAAATATTATCTAAATAGAAAAGCTATGTAGGTTATAATGTGAAACAAAAATGAGAATATTATGCATGTTTAGTTAGTTTTCCATATGACATAATATAATTTCAAGTAAAGTAAAAAAAAAAAGTTAAAAAAAAGTGTAATAATTTAAACCTTATACTTTTCAACAATATTTCAACACTAGATTTTAATAAACTTAAAAATATATTAATAACAAAAAATAACTATTTTAATGTGCGCCGATGCATATGTTATGTAAAATATTTTAATATCAAAGATGTAGATATTATATTTTGTATTAAAAGAATTATGTATATATCATATAAATGTATTGAAAAAAATATTTATAATTAAAATGTTTGAAGTAGTCTAAATATTTTAGAATTTGATCATTAAAAATATGTTTGTATATGTAGAGGAATAGCTATAGTTATGATTAACTATTCCAAAGAGATTAAAAGAAACTCAACCAATTATTAAGACCATGTGTAGTTCCATGCTGCTCCATTTTAAAATAACACTTTAAAACGGTTAATTTCCTTTTGGTTTGTTGATTAAAACTTATTTCAACCTTCAATAATTACGAAGTGAGCATTACCTAAAGAAGATCTTGGAAATAACTAAATATTGATAAAATGATGATAATAAACAACTCTCTTAGCTAAGGGTGTCCTCGCAAGAGTCAAATAAGTTAAATTCGTCACACCAAAAGAAATATTAAAAACAAATTAACCTATGATGCGTATGGGAGGATATTTTCTCAAGGCATTGATGTAGTGGTGAAATATCACTATGAGTGGTTTTAGCAGTAGTCTTTAAAGTTTCATTACCATAAATATCATAATTTTAGGATCATTCTTCATCAATGTTTTAATATATATATAGATATAGATATATTGGTTTTTCTCGTTGATCATTTGATCCATGGGATTTGGGAATATTTTCTAAAGGCATTAATGTAGCGACGAACTATCATTGTGACTAGTTTTAGTAATGGTATTTAAAATTTCATTATCATAAATATCATAATTTTAGGATTATTTTTCATTAATGTTGTAGTAGTTTTTTTTATTAGTTTGATTAATGAGATTTGGATCTTGTATTTTTTATATATATATAATACTTTATAATATGGTGATCGCTTCATAAACATTTTAATAATTTAATTAATAATCATTTTTTTAAAGTCTTAATTTGTTCATATTTTTATAATTAAATATGATGATAGTAATAACGACATTTAATCATTATTTTAAAATATTTTATTTGATATATATAATTATATTTTATTTCCAATAAACTTTGATTACATTAAAGATATATATATATATTTTAAATTTTAGTTAAATATTAATATTTTTTATATTACTGTTAATATTTATCTTATTTATTTATATGTTGAATAAAATTTAATGTTTACAACAATTGCACTAATAAATGTGGTTGATATACGCTGATAGGTTTATATCAATCACATGCACAACCACATTGGTATATGTGGTGGATATATGTGGATAGGAATACATCAACAACATTAATAATTAAGATTTAGTATTATTGTATTATAATTATAATATATTAATATTTTCATACTAATGTTATAAAATATATATTATTTAATATATAATTATAATACAAGTATGAGGTTTTAGTATTCCATATTAGTATTGAGTTTTAATATAAGTAGTGATAAGTTAAGTATTCAACTAAGTGAGTATGTTTAATTTAACAATGTGACCCTATATTAAACCTTAATATTAAACTCAATGTTACAAATCCAATATAAAACTCAATATTATAAACCCTAATACAAAACCCAATATTATAAACCCAATTCTAAACTCTAATATTTAATAAATTGCAATATAATGTGACATTGCAACAATCATTGTTAGATTGATTACATCACTTTATAACAATGTTTGTCATCATACGACATTGGATAGACTACCGTGTAATTTCAACATCACAATATTAAACTATAATATTAATCCAAATATTATAACCCCTAACATTTAACCAAAACTTATAAACCACACTATTAAACTCAATATTTTAACCCAAAATATCAAACCTAATATTAAACATAATATTATAAAACCTAATATTATAAACCTTAATATTAAATATGATATTATAAACCATAATATTACACCCAATATTATAAACTCTAATATCAAACCTTATGTTAAAAAAGGTAGCAAGAAATTCTCAATTTGATTTTGCCTTGATTTAATTGAGAAAAGTTGAATTTCCACATCAACAGACAATGTGGATGATGTTAACTTGTGTGACATGGCTTGTGTCACCCAGTCTACTCAGTAAATTTTATTTGGAGGAATTAGAGTTAATTTCGACATGTGTGATTACTAATTTGTAGCAATCAAGGTCAATTACCTCAAGTTGTTTTCAGTTAAACTAGTTCTAACTTTTGGAGGAACTAGTGGAAGGTCAGTTAAATAGTGGGACTATAGTCAAACTTAGTGATCATCCAATTAACTAATCAATCAGCCCAAAGTAGCTAGTGCATGAAGAGAATTCGAGTTACCCAATTGAGGTGGAGATCCCAAGGCAGTGTAACATCAGTTGTAGACTAGTATTTAGTGTATAGGTGTTGCATGCAGCCAGATGATCAACCTAAGGAATTGTATAATTCAATTAAAGGAATTTCCTAAATAATAGGGGCTAATTCCTCAAGTAAAAGTGTAAGGAAATAAGAGCTTAAGCAGAGGCAAAAATTGACTAAGTCTGGGTCAGAGGCCTTCAGTGAGAAAAGAGATAGGTTATGCACTTGGAGGTTGTGCTCAACTGAGGAAAGCAATTGCAATACATATTAATTTGATTAACGCAAGCATAAATTCAGGGTTTTAGTAGATTTCTTTCCACAGTTAAAAATAGTTTTTTTCATGTGTGTTATTTCATCTTGCATGTCTACGATTTTTGTTCTAAATTGTGAATTATTGTCCGCAGAGCAGTGGAGTAGGTTTGTGTCTTGTGATTTTGATTCAAGCTTCATGAGAAGTTGCAAATATATAGCCTAATTTCTACATGGTATCGGAGAAGGATTCACATTAGAGCAGGAAGTTCAAAGTTGATTCTCTGAGGTTCAAATTTGGAGATCACTGTACCAGGATTTCTTTAGAGATGGGAAGATGGCCTTCAATGGACTAATTCTAGAGTATTACTTGGAAGGCACCTCTAATTTTGTTGCATGGAAGGATTGCATGGAGGTGATATTGGATGACAATGGATTGATAGAATACATCAAGATAGATGTTGTAAAACCTCAAGTATCTCATACCCAAAACCTTATTCAGTGGAAGAAAGATGTAGTCAAGGAGAGGAGAATGATATTGGAGGGAGTACGAGATCATATTCTTTCGAAACTCCAAGGAAAAGAAATCCCACTCACGATGTGGAAAGAATTGACATAATTTTTCGAGAATAGTAGTGACCACAAGAAGCCGGTGGTCAAGGATAAACTTCAAAGTATCAAGATGCAAAATAATGACCCAACTCCATAGTATCTGAGAAAGTTTACACAGTGTCATGATGAAATTCACAAGGTCGATCTTAATGTCCCTGAAGAAGACTTGGTAAGTCAAGCCCTTCTGGGCCTTCCCAAGAGTTGTCATATCTATCAAGATTCGGTGAACGAGAGGGAGAAACTACCAAATTTGGAGCACTTATGGTTTGATTTGGTAGAGGAGGAAGTAAGGCGGAATACCAGAGATGGGACTTCATCTAAGGGTGAGGATGAAGAAAACATTGCATTTGATGGAAATGAAAATCGAAGAAATCCCAATCAAAACCAGAATCTAGTCAAGAGGGCAAAAAGAAAGATTTGTCAAAAAAATGCTTCCATTGTCATGAATTTGGGCACTATGCCACGAACTATCCACACAAGAAGGAAAGAAATAAGACCTTGGGAGGAGTAGCAGGTGAAGCTTTGGATTCAAAGTTCAAGCTTGAATTTACCCTCATTCCATGCATGTCCAACACAATGATGGGGAGTGTGTGGTACTTGGACTAAGGTGCATCATTCCACATGACAGGGAATAGAGACTTTTTCAGTGACCTAGAAGAAAAATATTTGCATATGCACATCAAGATGGGGGACAGCAGAAGGTATAACATGACTGGTATTGGCATATTCACTTTTCAGAAGGAGTCTAGCTCCCCCCTTAGGCTCAAGGATGTCATGTTCGTTCCGAGCCTAAAGAAAAATTTCGTCTCTGTTGCAGTTTTAGAAGACCATGGTTATGAGGTGATCTTCGGCAAAGGAAAGGCATTCTTGAGACACATAGCCATGGGACAGGTGAAGCATATTAGGGTTCATGTGAAGAACCTATACAAACTATATGCGGAGGATTATGTTGCATTGAGCATAAAGCTGGAGAAGGTGTAGAACTACGATGTTGGTGAACTTTGGCATAGAAGACTTGGTTATTTGCATCATGGTGCTTTGAATATCATGCAGTAGATAACTGCCTCCACAAAGGAGCACTTGATCAAAAGGATGTATGCAAAGGATGTACCTTGGGGAAGTACACAAAATCCACATTCCATGATCGGGACAAAAAATCACATGTAGTCCTTGAAAGGATCCACTCTAATGTTTGTGGACCTTTCTTGACAGCCTCCACTACCAGACATGAATATTTTGTCATTTTTATTGATGACTTCTCACAAAAGTGTTGGATCTTCTTCATGCGGAAGAAGGATGATATCTTCTCCAAGTTCATAGAATTGAAGGAATTGGTTGAGAAAGAAATAAGAAAGAAGGTGAAGGCTCTTAGGAGTGATAATGGAGGTGAGTATGTGTTGAATGAATTTTTTTTTTTTTTTTGCAAAATAAGGCATTCGACAATAGTTGATAACACCCCACAAACTATAGTAGAATGAGGTGTCTGAGAGAAAGAATTGTAGAATTGTGGGATCAATGGTGGAAATGTTGCATGATCAAGGCCTACCTCTACATTTGTGGGTCGAGGCATGCATCACACCAATCTATTTTCATAACTGGAGTCCTCATCGTATTATGGGCATGATTACACCAGAGGATGCTTTCTCGGGGAGAAAGCCAGATGTGTCGCACTTTAATATTTTTGTAGCCTTTATTTCCTTCCATGTCTCCAAATAATCAAGGAAGAAGCTAGATCCAAAAACAGAATTGGAGGTATTTTTTGGTTACACAAAAACTCCCCACAACTACCATGTGTACTTTCCATCCCTTAGAGTGACTTATGTTTGAAGGGATGTAAAATTTGATGAAGATAAATCCATATGGTGCTCTCTCGAAAGGGGGCTTTAGATCCAACCTGAAGAGGAGTTTTAAGATCCAAAGGAGGAGACTCAGGATGTTTTGGAGTAGCCAGAAGTTGAGGAGAAGAGAGTGGAAACATACACTCAATAAGAACCATCTAGAGAAGTCTAAAAAAAGACCAGGGAAGCTGAGAGACTTGTGCAGGATGTGAGGGAGTATGTGGGTGCTCCTTCAAATCAGTGCAAGCAAATAACACCAGATTGATACATTGGCTACATGGCTCTAATGACAGATCTTGTAGAGACTGAGCCATCCTCTATCAAGGAATCAGTAGAGAAAATTATATGGGTCGATACAATGGTGGAGGAATATGAATCCATTGTAAAGAACAGTCTTTGGGAAGTGGTCCCAAGACTAGCAGACAAATCATTTGTGGGTTTAATATGGATCTTCAAGGTAAATCATGCAGTAAATGGAAGCATAGAAAAGTACAAGATGATATTTGTGGCCAAGGAGTACTCTCAAGTTTAGGGGACTAACTATGAGGAGACCTTTGCTCCTATAGCAAGGTACTAATTCATCAAATCAAATATTGGTTTGGATGAACATATGGGTGGAAGATCCACCAAATGGATGTGAAAACAACATTTCTCAATGGAGTTATTGAGGAGAAGGTGTAGATTGAAAAACCAGAAGGCTTCGAGAATTTTGATCGGGAGTCTTGTGTGTGTAGACTAAAGCCAAAATTGTATGGTCTTAAGAAAGAACCTTGTGCTTGGTACACTAGGATTGATAGTTATCTCACCAGTTTGGGCTTCACCAAAAAAGAAGCGGATGTAAATCTCTATCTTATCTTGGTAGAAAGTCAATTGTTGATTATTGTCTTATATGTTGATGACTTGATTTTCAATGGTGATGAGGAGTTTATCACATCTTGCAAGGAGGAGCTTTCAAGAGAGTTTGAAATGAAGTACATGGGTCTCATGCACTACTTCCTCATATTGGAAGTATGGTGAGGCAATGGGGAACTTTTTGTCTCTTAGGGAAATTATGCCAATGAGATACTTCAGAGGTTTTGCATGGATAGTTGCAAAATAATGGAGACACCTCTAGCAACAAACTAGAGAAAAGAGGATTCCACTTTAGGTGAGGAAGTGGATGCTACTATTTACCGATAGTTGGTGGGTTCACTAATGTATCTTGTGAACACACAACTAAATATATGCTATGCAGTCAACCAGCTGAGCCAAGCTATGGTTAGGCCAACCAAATTATTTTGGAGACCAGCTAAGCATGTTCTACAGTACCTCAGAGGCACTACCTAGTTTGGACTATCATACAGATGAACACAAGGAGTGAAGTTGTGTTGCTTCGTAGATGCAGATTAGGTGAGGAGTCCATCAAACTAAAAGAGTGCATCAGGTGGAATTTTTAATGTTGGGTCCATAGAGGTTTCTTAGTAGAGCGGGAAGCCAATATTTGTGGCACTCAGCTTAGTAAAAGCAGAATACATGGTTGTCAGTCAAGCAGCATGTGAGGCGATCTGGATGAGAAATATATTTATTGGATTGTTTGGTCAAATAGTGGATCCAACTATGATCTATTGTTATAATCATAGTTACATCAAGCTCTCTAAAAATCCTATTTTTCATAATTGATCCAAGCATATACATATCTGGTATCACCATTTATAGGATTGTGTGTGGATAATGTTATTGTAGTACATATTGATAGAGGAAAAATATGTTGACATTTTGAAAAAGGCCTTGTTAAGAGGGAAGCTTGATTCCTATAGGTGTCGGATAGGGGTGGTTGATAATCCCTTTCTTACTAAGAGGGAGTGTTGAAAAATGCAGCAATAAATTCTCAATTTGATTTTACATTGATTAAATTAAGAAAATTCAAAGTTCCACATCGGCAGACAAGTTGGATTATGTTAACTTGTGTGACATGGCTTGTGTTGCCTTGTCTACTCAGTAAATTCAATTTGGAGGAGTTAGCTTTCAGTTCTGCATGTGTGATTGCGAATTTGTAGCAATCAAGGTCAGTTATCTCAGGTTGTTTTCAGTTAAACTAGTTCAAACTTTTAGAAGAACTAGTGGAAGGTCAGTTAAGCAATGGGACTTCATTCAAACTCAATGATCATCTAGTTAAAAAATCAATGAGTGGAGAGATAGGTTATGAACTTGTAGGTTGTGCTCAGTTGAGCAAAGAAATTGTAGTATATATCTATTCATTTGGTTAATGCAAGAAAGAATTCGGGTTTTTAGCAGATTGCTTTCCCTAGATAAAAATACTTGTTGCATGTGTGTTATTTCATCTTCCGTGTCTGAGATTTTTATTCTAAATTGTGAATTAATATATGCAAAGCAATAGAGTAGGTTTGTATCTTGTGATTTCAATTAAAATTTCATGAGTAGTTGTAAAATCTACAGCCTAATTTCTACACATTAATTTTTTAATATCTCAATGCAACATTGAATAGATTGCAATGTAATGTATCATTGTGACATTGATTGTCAAATTGATTATCATTTTGTGACAATGTTTGTCACAATGCAATGTTTGATAGATTTCTATACCATTCCAACCTTACAATATTAAACTATAAAATCAAATAGAATATTATATACCATAAGGTTATAAAACCTAATAATATGGACCAAATATTATGAATCATAGTATTAAACCCAATATTATAAACCCTAATATAAAACCTTAATTTTTGAAAGGTTGTAATGTGACATTAAATAAATTGCAATTTAATGTAACAATATGACAATGCTTTTCACACTGCAATGTAGGATATATTTGCATACCATTCCAACATCAGAATATTAAACCAAATATTATAAACCCTAACATTATGAAACTAATATTATAACTCGTAATATTAAATCCAATATTGTAAATGCTAACAAAAAACCATAATATTAAACTGAATGTTATAAATCCAATATTATAAACACTAATATTAAAGTCAATATTAAAAATCATAATAGTTAACCAAATATTATAAACCCTAATATTAAACCTTAATATTATAAAATCAAGATCAAACCTCAATATTAAACCCCAATTTTGTAATGATGTAATGCAACGTTGAATATATCGCAATGTAGTGTAACATTGGTACAATTATTGTGATATTTGATTGTCACATTAAGACAATGTTTGTCACAATGCAACGTTGGATAGATTTCTGCATCATTCCAACATCACAATATTAAACCCTAATATTAAACAAAATATTATAAACCCTAAGAATAATAAATTAAACCCTAAGTTTAATATATTAAACTCAAGGATCAATTCAGAAACCTAAAATTAAAATATTAAACCCTAAGATTGATATTATAAATCATAAGTTTATTATATTAATATTAATGTATTATTAAAGCTTAATTTTAATATAATAATCTTATAATTTAACCCTAACATTATAAAACCCAATATTATAACCTTAAGATTAATATTATAAACCCTAAAATTAATATATAAACCCCTATGTTTACAAATCATAATATTAATATTATAAACCCAAAGATTACAAAACTAAAGTTAATATATTATATCCTAAGTTTAATATATTAAATCCTAAGACTAATATTATAAACCTCAATATTAATATTATAAACCCTAATAATATTTTTTGTAAGTTGGTGGTATTTCCTTCTATTATGCAAAAGATATTACATGATCACACCAGGTAACCAAATGATCTCAACTTGCCCTCAACTTGCCTAGTGGGCAACCACATTTGTTGACCATCTAGTTGGTGAATAAGCAATCCAATATTTAAAAAATTGCAGTAGTTTAGTAAAATAAAAGGAGAGACCATATCATCAAAATACATATCACCAGAAAGCCTACAATAAACATCTTCCAACATAGAGTAAAACACATTATTCATCAAAAGATTCAATTTGGGTTAGGACCTTTGCATTGGAACCTAGTGGGAATGTAGGAGGATTACATAAAATGTGCCTCTCTATTCTTTCCAGACTACTATCTAGTTGAAGCATATGAAATCGCAAGTGTTGTTGATCTCTATTAATTCTTGTTACTACCTCTAGAATGTTGATTCGTCTCATTTTCATTCGTGTAGTTATCTTTCTAGAAGTGTTTTGATTTGCAAGTATAATAATAATGTCTAAACATACAGGGTGTGTCTCCCTTTGGTCTGGTCAGGGCCACAGACTATTATAAACTCTAATATTATAAACCCTAAGTTTAACGTATTAAAACATATGATTTTAAACCCTAATATTAATATTATAAATCTTAATATTAATATATTAAATTCTAAGTTTAATTTATTAGAAACCCTAAATTTATAAACCCTAACCATAATATACTAATATTATAAGACCCTAACATTATAAAACCCAATAGTATAAACCTTAAGATTAATAATATAAACCTTAAAATTAATATTAAAGGCTAAAGTTAATACATTAAACCCTAAGCTTAATATATTAAACCTTAGTATTATAAAACCTGAGGTCAATATTATAAACCTTAAGATTAATATATTAAAACCTAAAATTAATATTATAAACCCTAAGATTAATATATAAACCCCAAGTTTAATATATTAAAGGCTAGGATAATAAAACCTAAGAGTAATATATTAAACTATGTTTAATATATTAAATGCTAAGTTATTCCTAGGAGGCAGCTCAATTGGTGATTGAAGCAATGTGAAAACAGAGAAAATTGAGAGATCGAATGTTCAAATTCCCTAGTTTTGACCCGGTTTATGGAGAGGAGGATGGGTTGTAGACCTCTAGAGGTTTATTAGTAGCTACATGACGGCAAGTTGTTGGGTTCCTCTAAGATATATATATATATATATATATATATATATATATATATATATATATATATATATATATATATATATATATATATAACCATAGGTTTATAAATCATAGGATTAATATTATAAACCATAAGATTAATATTATAAACAATCAAATTAATATTATGAATGTTAGTTTAATATTTCAAGCCCTAGAATTAGAAACTCTAATATTGATATTATAAAACCTAATTTTAATACATTAAATCCTAAAAATAATGTTATGAACACTAAAATTAATATATCAAACATAAGTTTAATATGTTAAACCTAAGATTATAAACCATAAGGTTAATGTTAAACCATAAGATTAATATTAAACACTAAGATTAATATTATAAACCCTAGGATTAATACTAAATTGTAGGATTAATGTTTTTTTCCCCTTGGAAAAATCATAATTTTGATTAAGAAAGGATAAATACATGTTGTAGATGCTATGAGAATATGCATGATTTAGTAGGTTGTGTGCCTCTCAAAAATTAAAAACAAAATATGTTCTCCACGCAGGGAGACAGTCCTTGAAATAGTGGTGATTAATAAACTCAAAAATTTGTTTACTCTACACATAGAGTATTCCTGTAAACATGTACTTTTTATGCATAAGAAAATAAATATAGATGAAAATAACAGGTCGCATATCAAATCATATCAGGGTCCTGTTGAGCATGTGCTGTATGGTCCATGTATGAGTGGTGGTTTTGTAGGATTAATATTGTAAACCCTATGGTTAATATCAGAAAACTTAAAATTATAAACAATTTCACACATTCATTCCACTTGAACAAACAATTTCACATTAAATTTAAAAGTTAACGCATATGTTAAAATTTTGAAAACCAAATCCGTTCACACATGGAATGAAATGCAAATTATTATATTAAAATTGTTGGGTAATGTGGTTTGACTCTATTGACTAATGTACTAGTTGCAAGTAGAGGTATAGGTATATTAGAAACTTAAGTTTTTCAAGGACATGTATCCCAAACTTTCCACCAATAAATCATTGTAATTATATGTATTACTTTCCAATATTAATTGAAAAACACATATAACTTGTTTGTTTGGTACAAGTGGCTAATTGGTAGTGCAAGATGCGGGAGAAGCTCGGGATGAAGGAATCCAAATTTTAAATCTTTCTCTGACGACATTGTGAGGACATTTTATGAGATGAATGCTTCGTCCATAATCCTGTGATCTCTGGGATTCTAGGTGGTTCACATGAATGAATTTGACTATGTTCAAGGTGAAATCAATTTGTATTGACCGATGCATAAACTTAAGAGCTTTGCCAATGAGCTTCTCAGTGTCCTTGGTGAGGATTGATGGTAATCTCCACAAAACCAGACCACTCCATCTCCTCGCCTGATGGTGATTTCCTGAACTAGAATTAGTTATTAGATTTTAGATTTCATAGGGGTGGTAAATAATGTTTAAAGTCTGTGACGGAACTGAATACCACTTTTTCCTGGAATATACATTGGATTGTTGTTGGTGAGAACCTGAAACGGGCCGGAAACAACATAGTTGTCGCATAAAAAGGAAAAAGGTATGCCTTCTAGCGACTAAAGCACAAATTTATGTTGTTTTAATGGGTATGGGTTGAATTATTTGAATCTGGACATTTTCTAGTTAATTAGGAATTAAATCTCGTTCGTTTGCTAAAAATAGGACATGCTGTAGTTTTCATATGTCTGTATTTCCTAAGGGTGGTTTACAATTAAATGATTTAAAAATTATGTTGTATATTTTCTAAAACCTCCTTGTCTCTGGTTATCGTATGTTTGTCTTTCCCAACGATGGTTTATATTCAATGATGTAACAAAGCTGTTATGAAATACCACCGGCTCTGGTTATAATGGTAGTATAATGCATTCCCCTTTTTATTCTCTCGGCTATTGGCATTCTAAAAGGCATTTACTAGTTATTCTCCTTTCTCTCCTCTCGCAGTCCGAATGCCAGCCTGCAATTATCTTATAGCTCCCACATGCCCATCCTTTCTCCAGATAGAAACCTCATGTTTACAGTCACATTCCCTGGACACATTTTGGTTTAAGTGGAATAACATTTTCTTTGTATCTCGTCCCTGCAAAAGCTTTGCCATTAGAATTTGTTATAGGTGGTGGTTTTGCCAAGGCTGGTACTATATTTTATGTTGTGAGGATCTTGAGTCCTGAACCGGATGGGAAGATAGCTTTTCATTTACTAGTTTTTCCGGGAAGTTGTTGTTACCGGATTCCGTTTCTGGGAAGTCCGGCTGATATTCAAAATTATTAAGTTTTAAAACATATTCCAACCTTTTGCTGGCACTCGTTGGAGGTGACGGGTGTCCTCGCCCTTACACTTAGAACACCCCTCCTAACGTCTGCCTTTGTCCCTCATATGTGTAATATTACTGTTTTCAGACAATCTACGTTTCCGAGGCGGTATCTTCCCAATTCAGGCACTCGTTTCGGTGATGTTGACATTCTCTTGGGTGATGAGTTCCAGGAGGGTTGAGGCATGGGAACTGCCGTGAATGCATGCAGTCAGGTGATCTTTATTGTCTGTCGTAGCCTGACCTGTAGAAGGGATGATACATATTCTAAGGGGATGTACCTGCCTTCACGTTTATCCTACCTCGCGACGTTGACATTCTCTCCGGAGGTGGTCTCCAAGTGGATTTGGACGTGGGAATTGATCTGACTGCTATAGTTTGTCTTGGTTTGTGGGATTTCATGAAGTCCTAAAGGGAGTACCAGTTATTCCATTTGTGTCGATGGACCCTTTCGAGCCTGACACATGCTTACACGAAGCCTTCATCCAAGCCACATTGGTGGCTCAGTCACAATGCCATGCAAACTTGGACATGAATTGGGATGTGGCACACTCCCCTTGGTTGGCAACCCTGGGTGATAGAAGAGACATGTGGGCAGATGTTGGCTGTCAGCTTCAGAGTAATTTGGTGGAAGGGAAAAAAAGTGGCAGAAGGCGATGCGGTAAAAAAAAATGTACTATCACGATAGCAACACCTGCACCTATACTTTCTTTTGGTCACGATGTTCTCCTCAACATAGTAATGAGTCTCCAGAAGAGAGCCTTAGTAGGAAGGTCGTATTTTACAGAGATAGATGAAGTCGAGATGAGGCAGTGACTGGCAAAAAAATGGAAAGCCTTGTTGGGATATGTCCCCATGGTGGTGAGGCTCATGGGAGGCTAGTACAACTTTCATTTTCTGAGCGAAGAGGATCTCAGAAAGATCATTGCAATGCCATGGGTCAAGGACCGCGAATTTTTGGCAATGTATGCATGGTACGTAGGCTTTAATTCGTTGAAGAAAACGCTAAAAAACAATATTATCTGGGTTAAATTGCCCGGATTACCTTTAGAATTTTAGATGAAGGAAGTATTTACTAATATTGGCAATGCAATTGGTAAGTTCATATATGTTGATCCTCGATGTCTGGGAGCCAGGGATAAAACGATAGCATGGGTCCTTATAGAAAAAGATTTTGGCAAGGCCTTTCCGGATCACATTGAGATAAGGTGGGAGGACATAAATCTCACATAGTGCTTGGATTTTTGGGGAATTCCATTTTGGTGCCTCAATTGTCACCAAAATGGACATTTAATAGCTAATTGTCCCAAAGAAAGAGGAGGGTGGTGGACTTCGTGGGAACATAAAGGGACTCATCAAAGCCTAAAAAAGGAGAACAAGTCAGAATGCCTCTCTCCACATCATGGATATGCCATGAAACATATTGAAAGAAATTCGGGTTCAGGTAACTCCATTCACACTAATCAGGTTTTTTCTGAGCCCTCTCCAGGATTTATGAAAAATGTCTCTGTTCCTATTCCTATTCATGCTCATTCCTCCTCCCCGATGTTAGAACAACTCGGCTCTCATATTTCTGCTGACTCTCCATATAAGGAGTATTGTTGGATGTGGAGCCTGATTATCTTCTATAGTACCGGCATATTGGACCCCAGTTCAAAATGGGGCGGCAACGCCGCCCGTAAAATGATCGCTGCCGTGGGGGGTCTAGGGGGGGGCGACAGCGACTTTATGGAGCCCCCCCCCTGGCGGGGGGTTTCGGGGGCAGCGCCCCCGAAGCTAAAAACAGCTGTAAAATTGCCTTGTAAAAGTATAGTAATTTCTAGTCAATCTGGGCCGTTCATTAGGCGGATGATCTGACGGTAGAACTTATGTTTAGTTTAGGGTTTTTTTGCCCTAGAAGGCAACCCCTCTCTTTATATGAGGGCACTGTATTTGAGGCTGATATATAGATGTGTATTCGGTGAGCGAGAAACATAGAGGTGAGACTGTGAGAGAAAACAGAGGATATTACAGCGATTTTTGCTGTAGGTTGTATCTCTTCATTTTGCTGGATAATAGAAAGGAAGGACTGGCTGTTCGGGGTGGACGTAGCCCAAACTGGGTGAACCACGTATATCTGTGTCTCTCTTGTTTTGTGCGTTTTCTGTGTTTATATTTCTGCAATATTATATGTGTTCCATTGCTCCGTAATATATAATTTTCTAACAAGTATCACCAGCTTCTTTCCACTCTAGTCATGCCTCCTCCATCGGTACTGCCACAACACACTATGACAGATATACCATGTGTTGGGTGCTAAAAGGTGTCTTTTAAAAATCCTAATTGCCTCACATTAATTATCAACTTGGGAAAGTCCTTTTAAAGAGTGTACACATTATGTGCAAGCTATAAATCCAGAGAGTAATTCTTTTTAAAATGAAATATGAAACTTTTATATATAAGAGTAAATGAATGCATTTATAAAACTCAAACTACAACTGTTAATGGAAATATTACATCTAAGCATCAAGACTTAATCCTGAACTGAAATCGTAATCAACTCTCAAACAAGCAATTCAATTGACAATAGCAGCAACCAAGAGCATAGTAGCATTAACCAATCTCTTCTAGCTAATTCTATCTAAATCACACTCAATCTCAATTAAGCAATTCAAATGGAAATGATGTCAACCGAGAGTTTAGTAGCATTAACCAATCTCTTTCAGCTGATTCTATAATAACCACACTCTTATTGTAATCAACAAGATTCAATGCCTTAACTGATAATCAATTTAATCTACAGTAAGCATAAATGGAATCAAATGACAAAGTTGCAAAGTACATAAGGTCAGAATAAAGGAAAGTAAACTAACTGCAATACAGGAAATTGGAAAATAGAAAACAAGATAAACTAGCAGAGAATGGAAAAACATCAAACCAATTAAACTTGCATGAATTAGAAATATATAACACAAAGGATAGCAGTTTGATCCACCAGAGGTCGGGCCCTTAGCCACCAGCAAATACTGTTGAGCTACTTCAAAGAATACGAATGAATAGCAACGTAAATTATGTATTAACCATTGAACTCAATCCTCATTACAATACGATCAGGTTCCTTAAAAGCATGAGTCTGTAAATTACATTTTGAAATAACAGAGATTGATCCCCTTTCCTTCTACAATTTCCACTTTTATAGTCAAAAAGGGTAAAAGATAAATGTGATCCCTCAGGATCGCGAGATCCTGAGGGATTCACAACTGAATGCTATCTTCTAACATTCTTCTTATTTAGCGTTGATCCTCCTAATTCGTCCTCCGGCCTGACTGCAACTGACATGCCTTATTCCTCCTTTGTTAGTTTATGTTGTTCTGTCTCGAGGGAACAACAATTGTTCCTTTTGTCGTTTTTCTGCATAAAAAAGAATAAGAGTTAGTTATGGTAGCTAAATATTAATCGAGAGTAGTTCATTCATTTCTTATCATAATCCATCAATATGTTAGTGTATCAAGGTATGAAAGACATAAGAAAAGAGGAAAAATTTAATGTAATTGAGAGTAGATACATACCCATTGCATAACTCAACATACTCCCCTGCTTACCCTGTTTCATGTCCTCATGAAAAGTAAATAGTTCTTATGCAATATATTTAAAGAGTAGGCTGGAGGGAAAGCTTCAAAAATTGGCCTAAAGCCATTATGTTGAGCCAAGAGTGCAAAGGCGGGCCTTTCTTTCCCTTCAGGCAACTCGTAGGCAGCCCAATACCCTTTACGAGGATACCAAATAATGGGACTCCGAAACCAGCATCCCAACCAACAAGGTCCTTCTCTCAAAATAATAATTTTGTAGGTGATCATCTAGGCTGCAGCAGCTTTAAAATTCCTATAATTAAATGGTTCCCTTTATCTCACATTATTAGTGGAGATCGTCCATCTGAGCTTAGATGAAATCAAGGATCTTTCTTGAATGGAGAAGAAATATGATATTCCTTTCTGCAAAATCTCCCTATGTATGGGCCCTAATGTTTTAATCATCCCCTCTCATTTCATCAGCTTTTTATGGTTCGAAAAAATTTGTAAAGGGTGTTTAGGTTCACTCCTCACCCAAAGATCCAACCCATCTTCCTGTTTTTGGAATGCATTATAAGCTTTAAACCATTTGAGTTGGTTAACTACAAAAGAGATAAAAGCCTCGAATTGAACGTCTCCAACAAAAAGATTAGGGTTATTTTCCACCTCGTTTTCTAATATGAAATTATGCAGATAGAATTCACAAAGAAGCCTCTGGACCTTTGCACCATGTTCCATGTAGCAATTTATAAAATCTTCAATTGTCCCTAATTCAATTGTTTTACTAGCTCTTATGGCTTTGATTTTTAATAATAGATACCGTTCTAAAAAGAAGAAGGCATAGTTCGTGGTGGGAGACCTACATGTCAAGACATCTGAATACAGCGAGCAGATGGTGTTTGTCTGACTTATGACTCTGTCTAGATTGAGTTTCACCTTCTCCAGCTTTTCTTCCCCCTTTCTACACCTGTCAAAGGTCTCGTTCTCCATTATAGTTATTTCCCTAAGTTGTTTCTACAGATCGTGATATCTCTACAGGGGAACTGTCTCTTGTTCATATCGTTCTAAAGCGAGCCATGCTTGTGTCAATTCCTCCTTAAGATTTAGTAAAATAGTGTCATGGTGCATCAGGATGTCTTTGGCTTGTATGTCTATCTGAGTGCCTATGCTACAAGAGGGGATATCCTCTGTCTGCACTTATTTATTATGGGAGGTCCAATCCTCCATCTGAACAACTACATATACTAAATATGCATGCAATCACGCTTGAGTGGCGATTATTCGAGTAGGTATGGGCTCAGTTTCAGTCCCTATAGCCTTACCTTCACATAATTCCGTTTGCACGGCCACATTGGCTACCTCAGGGGTATTGTTCGTATTTTTTCCCATTGTAATTTGTTTTATTTTTCATCGGAGCCTCTTGACCGTCTTACGAAGCTTTTGGTGTTCTTTTCTTAGCTTCCTCAATTTCATTCTGGCTCCGTGCCCCTTCTAAGGAGTAACTAATCTGCTAATGGTCTCGTTAATAGCCTCTGTCTCTAAAGAGCCTCGTTGTTCACCCTGGCTTTTCTCCAATAAGACTGTGTCTCTAGATTGATTAGTGGACTCCCGAATAACCTCTGTGTCTGCTTCCTCTTCTTGGCTTGCGACTTTTGTGTCTAGACCTTCTTGTTGTTGATCATGACTATTTTCCAATGGGAGCGTCTCACCAGATTGGTTCTTTGATTCCTGAATAGCCTCTGTATCTACTTCCTCTTCTCAGTTTGTATCTTTTGGGGAAGGCAAAATTCCGGTATATCCAGAATTCCCTGGAGATTGGGCTTTTCCTAAGTTAGGATTAAGAGGTTCTTCAAGCTGCATGTAGATGTTCATATTGGCCAGGACTTGGGCCATCCCTGCCTCAAAATCCTACAAAAGATCATTTTGAGAACTCATATTTGGTGTTGGAGGAGGCCTTACTTCGTTTTCTCATTCATCGTTGGAATGCCCTGCTCCTTCCTACACTAAGTCCAGTCTATCTCCTCCCTCGGGTTTTGATTCAGGATTATCTTGTCCATGCAAGTCCTGTACATTTACTGGGCTAGATGATTTTGTTGGTTGACTAGCACTTCCTTGAGGATTTTCAGACGTTCCCTGGTCTGAATTCAACCTTGTAGATTGTCTACGCTTGTGAGGTCTGCTTCCTGAAGGGGCAGTCCTTTTTCTTTTTGGAACAGGGTTAGGTGTTGGAAAGTTTTCACCTCTTTTGAGGGCTGATATGAGATCATCCCATGTTGATTGTTGTTGGGCAAGGTTGTGACTAACTATTAACCTGATCAAACAATGGTGGCTAACTACTATCTCTGGGTGTTGAGCCCATCTCAGCCTCTCGGCAGTGTCATGCAATAATGAATTCAACAGTGTAGGCAAATTAACAGAGCATTTTTGTTTTAAGACTGCTAAAAGTTTGAGTTGCCACGGCCTTACCACGTCTCGACACCCATCGCAGGTAATATAGTTCTAGAAAATTCGTGCCAATTATCCCCATGGCTCTTTGAGAGAAGATGGCCCAATGCCTTTTCCCTTCTTGATTAGATCTTGTCCTTTGTCCCTAAAAATCTCCATAGCATCATGTAGCTTTAGTCACTTGTCATCCCATACTAGTCCTTTTGCCGGCAACCCAGACACCTCTACTATCATAGCATCTGATATGGTGATTTTCCTACCTATCCCCAAGGATTGTCCATTCTGTAGATGCTGTAGAAATTCAATGGCGATTTTCTCACTGGGGGGTTGAAATCTTGTAAAATATGTTATCCATCCTGCACGAGCTAGAATTTCCCTGGCTCCATCGGAGACAACCAGTATTAAAGGTTCTTGACGCACGGTTTTACCTCCCATGATGTTTGGTTTCTTCCTACTCCTGCAAACAATTAATGTAGTGGAGAAAACATAGCAACGAGTAGCAGACAAGAGATGGAAAGAAAGCAGTTGTAACAACACTGTGAGGTGATGTTTTATGAAAATAATACTATTAAATTGAGGACGGTTATAATGCCACACGCTCTGTGATTATGGGATTTCGTATTATCCTACAAAATCCAATAAAATGATGACAATGCATGCATGAGTGTACTGGGGGTCCCCGCCCCCTCTCGAAATTAAAGGTTGCCTACGACCGAATGGACCAAAAGATGACGTTTTGGCGGTGAAGTACATGGGTGATGGATTGGGAAGTAAAGGCGGTAGAGTACATATATTAATGAAAGGATCGTAAAAGGATATTGCAGTAATGAAAATTAGGCGTGTAACGAGAATCATTAATAAGTGATAAGATGTCGTGAGGTGATGCGATAAGTAAAAATGACAGCATATGTAAGAGATAATACCTTACCGCCATTATTCCACTTGAAAATGATGTGATTGATTTAGAAAAAAAATAAATCATGCATAAAGGTTCAAGGTAAGGTAAGTTAGGGAAATAATCTCTTCGTAGAAAAAAAATAGAAAAATAAGAAGAGGGCATTGTAATAATTATTTATGTAGGAAATAAAACTTCAATACCATAAGCAGAGCTTCTGCTACTTGTAGGCGTCCATACCCTCGATAGAGTTGCTTTCTAGACCATAGGAGCCAAGATCCTCTATCTATAGTTTGGGAAGTGAATTATGATATCCACAGTGGAGATCAATGTGTTGGCATGGTAACCAGATGAACACATTGCCATTCATTGGGAAGTAGCGAAAGTGGTCAGACCAGCTCGTGATGAGACCTCTTGTTCCAAGGATTTTGTTTCTTGAGACATCCATTGGATCATATCCCTGGTGTGGTGGCCATATTGGGAATGTCACTTCACCACATCCCTATGAACATGGTAGGCTGGATCGTGATGAGACCCCCTATCCTCCATCTGTAGATCAAAAAAAAAAAAATGTTAGTGAATTTTATTTTATTTATTTATTTATTTTACACTCTCCATTTTACATATAGAGGGTGGCTCAGTACTCCTTAAGAGTAGGGATGGTGGAAGAAGTTTGAACATATTAATAGAAAAAAAGTATACCCATAATCTTATTGATAATAAGCAGAGAGAATTATACTAGAGGGAGTAGAACCAACATGGTGAAGATAATCAATCAATATCATTTATAGCATAAATGAGGACAGTAAAGTGATATAGATAATTGTGTCCTTTCTTTTTCGATCATCACAAAGAAGTCTTGTTAGAGATAATAATTTTAAGGATATTCGCCTACTTTAATAGACTCCATACTTGTTGTCCTCATATATGTATTGTACTTTATGCCATAAAGAGGATTAAACAAATGAGCTGGCATGGGATAGGAATGATCATGCAAGGGGAAGAAAAAGGTTGTTCTCGAAAATACTCCCAAAGTGTTATTCCCTTGAGGGAACAGAAAAAACACTTGAAAAAGTGTTGTTCCCTTGAGGGAATAGTAAAAAAACTCGAAAAAGTGTTGTTCCCTTTAGGGAACAGCATTTGTTCCTTGGAGGGAACAACAAAAAAACACTCGGAAAAAGTGTTGTTCCCTTTAGGGAACAGCAGATGTTCCCTGGAGGGAACAAAAAAAAAAACACTTTGAAAAAGTGTTGTTCCCTTTAGGGAATAGTAGCTGTTCCCTGGAGGGAACAACAAAAAAACACTCGGAAAAGTGTTGTTCCCTTTAGGGAACAACAACTGTTCCCTAGAGGGAACAACAAAAAAATCACTCAAAAAAAAATGTGTTGTTCCCTGGAGGGAATAACAGCTATTCCTTGGAGGTAACAACAAAGGAAAATATACAAAAAAGTGTTGTTCCCTTTAGGGAACATCAAAAAAAAATACTCGCAGAAATTTTTGTTCCTTGGAGGGAACAGTAGTTGTTCCCTGTAGGGAACAGTGAAAACACACGAAAAAAGTGTTGTTCCCTTTAGGGAACAGCAACTATTCCCTGTAGGGAACAACAAATCAACACACACGAAAAAGTGCTATTCCCTAGAGGAAACAACAAAAGAAATCAGGGAGAGAAAAAACCCAGACAAGCAATCATCCATAATGCTCTAAACAACAAAAGGGAAATCATACAAAAGAAAGAAAAACAATAGAAAAAGTAGAAAGAAACAATTGTATTTACAAGTCTCAAAAATAACTTTTTACAGAACTGGTGCTGCCGAAGAGTTGCCTTCTACAGCAAGAATTTGTATCATAGAATCTTTGCGTATCTATTGGTAAAATGATTCCCTTGTAAGCGTTTTGTGGTAGAGGTGTACTTGATGCTCATTTTCTTTAAAGGAGTAGTCAGGCCCATCAATGGTGGCCAATGTAAGGGTGCCATTATTGTGCACTTCTTTTATCTCGTAGGGACCTAACCACCAAGTCTGGATTTTGCCCGGGAGGTCTTGGAACCTGGAATCATAGAGAAGCGCCCAGTCACCCTCATGGAATGTCTTTTTATTAATGAGGGCATCATGCCATTTTTCTCTTTGTTGTTGAATAATTGCCGTATGATGAAGAGACAATAGTCGGATTTCATATAATTCATTTATTTGTTGTAGTCTATTAATTTGTGCTTCATTCAAATCTGGCCCCACTTCTTGGGCTATCCTTAATGTCTGAATTCCAAATTCTATGGGGAAGATAGGTTCCTTACCAAACACCAACAGATATGGGGAATGTCCTGTTGTATTCCTCCAAGTCGTGTGATATTGCCATAGGGCTTCTGACAATCAGGTAGTTCAGTCACATCTGTGCGAGGCGACTGTCTTTGTTAGAATGTCCTCGATTACCTTGTTGGTACTCTCTACCTAACCATTTGCCTGCGGGTGGTACAGAGAGGTGATTCTGTGCAAAATGTGATGATTTTTTAGTGTAGCAGCAATCTTATGGCCTACAAATTGTGGCCCTCCATCTGTAATTATTTCTCTGGGTAAACCATACCGCACGAAAATTTCAAAGAGAAAATTGATTACTATTTCCTCTGTTGCTCTTGGTAACGCTACTGCCTCCACCCATTTAGTCACGTATTCCGTTGCAACCAGTATATATGATTTTTGATTAGATGATGGATTTGTTGGGTCGATGAAATCTAACGCCCAACAGTCGAAGGGTTCAATGACTAGCTGTGGGTGTAGGGGCATCTCGTCAGACTGGCCAGGGCAGCTCATTCTTTGGCAGCGATCACATGCCTGGACAAATTTCTTAGCATCCTTAAAAATCGTGGGCCAATAATTGCCCATCTGTAATATTTTATGTCCAGTCCTGCGGTCTGCAAAGTGTCCACCGCAAGGTCCATCGTGGTAGGCTTTTAGGATATCGTAAATTTTTCCTTCCCTGATACACCTACAGATATGCATATCGGCTCCTGTGTGAAAGAGGTATCCTCCACTCTAGGAGAACCGAGTGTTGCATTGCACTATCAATTTCCTTTCTCTAGGTGTCAGGTGTTTGGGTAGTTTTCCCACTGCTAAGTAATTAGCCACATCCACGTACCATGGTGTTTTCATGGTCATAGCGAACAGGTGTTCATCAGGGAACTTGTCTTCTACTGCCACTGAATCATCTGTTCTTGGCACTCGAGAGAGGAAGTCTACCACCAAATTTTACTTTCTTGATTGATCCTTGATTGTTATGTCAAATTCCTGCAAAAGGATTAACCATCGTGTCACTCTTCCATTCGTAATAGGTTTATTAGCTAAATATTTGATAGCAGAGTGATCAGTACATAGGACTACAGGGTATCCTGTTATATAGTGTCTGAATTTATTAATAGCGTAGATTACAGCTAGAAACTCCTTCTCTATTACTGTGTAATTCAATTCAGCAAGAATTAAATTTTTCCTGTGTAGTATATCACATAGGGTTTCTTGTCTTCTTCTTGGCCAATAACTGCTCCAATGCCTGCATCTGATGTGTCTGATGAAATCTGGAATGGTATATCCCAGTTCAGGCCTTGTAATACTAGTGCCGTTGATACTAGCCATTTTAATTCTGCAAAGGCAATGCCACATTTGTCAATCCATATAAAATCAATATTCCCTGTCAAAGCATATAACGATGCAGCAATTTGTGAAATTCTTTTTATAAATCTCTAATAATATCCAGAAAATCCCAAAAAACTACGTACCTCTGTTTGAGTGCAGGGGGTAGCTAGTAAGAGGATTACCTGTATTTTTGATGGATATACCTAAATTCTAGCTCCTGAGATGTAATGAGCCAAGATCAGGCCCTCTGTCATCATCATATGGAATTTCTCATGGCTCAAGCAAAGACTAGTAGCAATGCATCTTTCCAAGACCTTCTCCAATGTCTGTAATGTCTGCTCAAAGTCATCTCCATAGGGTGTGAAATTGTCCATGTGTACCTCTAATCCCTCATTTATCAAGTCTGCAAAAATACTGAGTATGGCTCTTTGGAATGTAGCGGGTGTGTTGCACAATCCAAAGGGAAATACCCTGTAAGTAAACGTTCCCCAAGGGCAAGTGAAAGTAGTCTTATCTTGGTCTTCGAGGGATATTTGGATTTGGTCGTAGCCACTAAAGCCATCTAGGAAAGAGAAGAAATTTTTTCCTGCCAATGTATCTAGGTCTTGGTCAATAAATGGAAGGGGAAGTGGTATTTTTGTGTTTCTTTGTTGAGCTCTCTGTAATCGACGCATATACACCATTTCCCATTCTTTTTGGGAACCACAACTAATGGAGAGACCCATTTATTGTTAGATGGAGGATAGATAAAATTCACATCTAATAGTTTCTGCAGTTTGTCTTTAACAATATCCTTTAGATGAGGGTTTAATCTATGCTAAGGTTGTCAAATGGGTCTTGCATCTTTTTTAGTGCAGATGTGGTGTATACATAACTGAGGGTCAACCCCTTTCATATCTGGGTAGTCCCAAGCGAAATCCCCTTTATATTTCCTAAGGATTTGAATAAGCTTCTGCTACTGGTCATCACTCAAGTTATTGTTAATGTTAAGGATTTTCCCTGGCTGAATTTCAATAGGTTTTCTATTATAGACAGTAGTCGTTGGTATTTTTTGGTCATTGATATCTCTTAAAGGTTCTTCTTTAGTTTCATTATCAAGGACTACTTCAATCATGTGACATTTTAGATTAGATACTACAGTAGGGTGGTTAATGAAAGTGTTAATAATATCTTCTTCTGTTTGGTTTTTAAATTCAAGAGCATCTGCTATAGTTAATGGTGATCGAATATTTTCTGTTAAATATGTTGTAGGTTGCTTCCTAGTTTTTATTATGGTTAGGCTTGGCTAAGATGGAGGGTATAAAGCTAGGTTCTTCACATCATTCCCTCTAGTTATAGTCATACTACTTGTTCGGCAGCTTATATAAGCATCTGCAGTCGCTAGCCAAGGTCTTCCTAATATTAAAGGATGTCCATCTAGCCGGTTTCTAGGGTTAATAATCAAAAAATCTGCCAGGTATTCCCAAGAGTCTATAGACACCATCACATCATGTAATGTCCCTTCCGGTTTAATAACTGAATGGTAGGAAAGCTCCAGCAAAGTTGTAGTTGGATCTAAGGCTGTGATGCCAAGCCTCTCGCAGGTTGTTTTTGTGAGAATATTAATGGCTAGCCCTAAATCGACTAACGCATTGGAAAAGGAGCATCCATTTATTTGTATTGTGACAATAGGGTTTCCTCGATCTTCATATTTCACCAGTTTGTCTTTGCCTAATAATAGATCAGACAAAGTTTCGACTACATGGATAGTTTGTGTTATCTTTGTTTTCCTCATAGACTTTTTGGCACACAATTCCTTAATGGTTTTTTCATAGATTGGAATGTCTTGAATAACCTAGAGGAGGGGTATTTTTATGCAAATATTTTTTAGTTCTTCCAGGAGATCGAAGTTGGGATATTCAATTGGACAAGGTATAATCAATCTCTCTAGGAATGGTGGAGAAGAGGTAATGATCTGTTCATGACTTTTCTGCTTGATTGTATTGTCCCTTTGAGGTGTTTGTTCTACAGTCAATGGCTTATTTGGGTATGGTTCTTCAAGTTGCAGATTTTTATCATAATTTGGCACGATTATTCATCCAGACCTCAATTTGAGTTCATTACATTCTCTTAACTCAGTTTCTGGATCCATACCTTCAATAGTTTATATCGACTGGACTAGTTTCTTGTTAGGATTTGGGTTGGGATGGGCTGGGAGTTGTGGTCGTAGATTGGATTGAGGATTCTGCTGTAATGTATAAGGTGTTGGTAGCATGGGTTGAGGCAGGGGGACTGTCCCTACTAGCTGGTTCGTGGGTCTTTTCCAACTTGATTGCCAATTTTGGTTTTGTTAAGTGTAGGGGGACCATTGAGATGGATATGGGTTGTTCTGCTAGAATTATGGAAGGTAAGAGGGATTTGGCCAACTATTTTTCGAGTTTAGCTGATTAGAGCAAGGTGGCATGGAGAATGATTGTTGTGGCCAATTAGGAAAGGGTGGCTGGTTCTGCCATGTAGCTCCTGTATATTGCTGGGAATTATATTGTGAAGGCTAAGAGAATGAAGATGGGTTGGTAGGCATACCTGTTTGCATGCTTGCCATTGGCAACGCTAGTTTAACAAGTATATTGGTTATGTTTCTTCCTCTACCTCCTTGAAGACCACTTTTAATCCTAGGAGCGATGGACAATTTTTTGTGGCATGTTGGATGTGGAGCATGATTGTTCAAAGGTCTTTGTTTCAGCCGGATGCATACCCCAGGAAGTTTGTACACCCCTCCATGCAGTGGGGTGCGGGGGGGACTTGTCCCCCCTGCTGGGGGGTCCGGGGGCCAGCAGTCCCTCGGCGGGGGCTCGGGGTAGTGCCCCCGAAGCTAAAAACATATGTAAAATTGCCTTTGAAAAGTATATTAATTTCTAGTCGATCTAGGCCGTTCATTAGGCGGATGATCTGACAGTAGAACTTATGTTTAGTTTAGGGTTTTTTGCCTTAGAAGGCAACCCATCTCTTTGTAGGAGGGCATTGTATTGAGTCTGTGAAATATATGTGTATTCTCCGAGTGAGAAACAGAGAGGTGAGACTGTGAGAGAAAATAGAGGATATTACAGTGGATCTGCTGTAGGTTGTGTCTCTTCATTTTGCTGGATAATAGAAAGGAAGGACTGGCTGTTCGGGGTGGACGTAGCCCAAACTAGGTGAACCATGTATATTTGCATCTCTCTTGTTTTATGTGTTTTCTGTGTTTATATTTCTACAATATTTATGTGTTCCATTGCTTCGTAATATATAATTTTCTAACAGTAATGATCTATTCGTGACTTTTCTGCTTGATTGTATTGTCCCTTTGAGGTGTTTGTTCTACAGTCAATGGCTTATTTGGATATGGTTCCTCAAGTTGCATATTTTTATCATCCTCCGGCGCAATTATTCGTCCAGACCTCAATTTGAGTTCATTACATTCTCTCAACTCAGTTTCCGGATCCAGACCTTCAATAATTTATACCGACTGGACTGGTCTATTATTAGGATTTGGGTTGGGATGGTCTAGGAATTGTGGTCGTAGATTGGATTGAGGATTCTGCTGTAACATATAAGGTGTTGGTAACATGGGTTGAGGCAGGGGGACTGTCCCTACTATCTGGTTCGTGGGTCTTTTCCAACTTGATTTCCAGTTTTGGTTTTGTGAAGTGGAGGGGGACCATTGAGATGGATATGGGTTGTTCTGCCAGAATTATGGAAGGTAAGAGGGATTTGGCCAACTATTGTTTGGGTTTGGCTGATTAGACCAAGGTGGCATGGAGAATGCTTATGGTGGCCAATTAGGAAAAGGTGGCTAGTTCTGCCATGTAGCTTCTATATATTGCTGGGAATTATATTGTGAAGGCTAAAAGAATGAAGATGGGTCGGTAGGTATACCTGTTTGCCATGCTTGCCATTGGCGACGCTAGTTTAACAAGTATATTGGTTCTGTTTCTTCCTCTACCTCCTTGAAGACCACTTTTAATCCTGGGAGCGATGGAAAATTTTCTGTGGCATGTTCCTTAGTGCATATGGCACAGGTCTGTACCATATCTAGTGGGCATTCTTTATGACTATGTTTCTTTCTACATCGAGGGCAAAAAATAACCAAGTTTTGCTCTGCTTCGACCTGCTTCTGCTTGGCTTGCATGATGTCTAACTATGTTGTCAAGGTTCCTAGGATATCCGTTTTGAAATCTTCCAGCAGGTTGTCAATTTCAGCACGAGTAACACTTCCTCTAGAGACTTTGTTGTCCCTGGTGATTGCATCGTGTCCAACTGGTTTCAGTCTTGTACTGCCCCTCGAGCACCTGATGCACAAATCAATAATATTAGCATAGTATTCTTGATAAATATCACCTTTACCCATGATATTTAGTGTCTCTATCCACTGGTCTTTCATCCCTTTAATCATCGTGGTTTTTAGAACATTATCAGGCAAATTTACATAAGGAGACCTTTGGAGGTTATATCGGAAACGCTCCACATATTCTTCCAAAGTTTCGCTAGGCTTTGCTACCATTTGGAATATCTCATCTTTTAGTTCTCTAGATCTGCAATAATCTTGATATTTTTTAAGGAAGGCAGTTTTCATTTGGTCCCAATCATTGATGGTGCCTCCACCCAGTCCCATAAACCAACACAGGGTTGCTCCCTTTAAAGTGGAGGGAAACGACTTCAGTTTCATGGGGCCGGTGGTGTAATCATAACCCCTACATAGGACATCGAATTCAAACAGGAATGCATCCAGATCTTCTGAAGTGAGTCCATGAAAGGTGGGAATGTTTTGTAATGAGATAGCTTTTATTGGGGCATTGACAGCTGTGTCAACAATAGGATACTGTAGTGGAGAGGTCTGGGGTGGTTGCGGATTATTGGCCATTTGGTCAAAAATATGCCAACATCCTTCTCGGATCCCCAGAGCTAGAGAGTTGTTCCTAGGATGTCCAGAAGAGGTGAGAATGATTTTAACATCACTCCCTTGATTTAGGACACTGGGTGTCCTCTGCTCAATTACTACCTCGGGAGATCTTGGTTCTGTTAATTTAACCACAGATTTACCTGTTTCTCCTTCTCCTTCACGGAGGTTGCAATAATTCCCTTCTTGTGAGGGAATTGACCATGAATTTTCAATATGTTGAAAACTATGTTCAATCCCTTCAGTTTTACTGTGAACCTCAGTGTAGGCTACAGATGGTGATCTTGTGGCCTGAAGGGAGACAGTAGGGTGTCTAGAAGCAATAGTTCGGGGTCCTACTGATGGCTGAGACTCAACTTTCCTTATGATTTTGTCGATAAAAGTTGATCGTCCAAGGGTCATCGGTCCCTTAGATTTTTCAGGTTTGGGATGTGGGATTATATCGTTTTCTGGTCTTTTCTTCTTAGTCATTCATGCAAAAATTCAAACGTTTATTTCTACCTTAAATTCCTAGAAATTTTGTTGGAAAGTGAGTGGGGGAGCAGGAATTTTACTTTCTCCTTACGCAGGTTCTTACCTTTCATTTTTAATACCCAGTTCTCCCTCAACAGACAAACATCAAACACCTACTTCACTTCTATGCAATTGTGTTGAAAAGCGGGTGGAGGAGCAAGCACTTTACTTGCTCGTTACGTAGGTTCTTACCTCCTATTTTCAATACCCAATTCTTTCCCAGCAGCAATTATCAAATAGACATTACTCTTTGTAAAATGGCAACACTCTCCCCAGCAATAGCACCAAAATGTTGGGTGCTAAAAGGTGTATTTTAAAACTCCTAATTGCCTCACATTAATTATCAACCCGGGCAAGTCCTTTTATTCCAAGAGTGTACACAATATGTGCAAGCTATAAATCCAGAGAATAATGCTTTTTAAAATGAAATATAAAACTTTGATACAAGGGTAAACGGATACATTTATAAAACTCAAACTGCAACTGTTAACGGAAATATTACATCTAAGCATCAAGACTTAATCCTCAACTGAAATTGTAATCAAATCTCAAACAAGCAATTCAATTGACAATAACAGCAACCGAGAGCATAGTAGCATTAACCAGTCTCTTCTAGCTGATTCTATCTAAATCACACTCAATCTCAATTAAGAAATTCAAATGGAAATGATGTCAACCGAGATTTCAGTAGCATTAACCAATCTCTTTCAGTTGATTCTATAATAACCACACTCTTATCGTAATCAACAAGATTCAATTCCTTAAATAATAATCAATTTAATCTACAGTAAGCATAAATGGAATCAAATGACAAAGCTACGAAGTACATAAGGTCATAATAAAGGAAAGTAAAGTAATTGCAATATAGGAAATCGGAAAATAAAAAACAAGATAAACTAGAAGAGAATGGAAAAACATCAAACCAATTAAACTTGCATGAATTAAAAAGATATAACACAAAGGATAGCAGTTTGATCCACCAGAGGCTGGGCCCTTAGCCACCAGCGAATACTGCTAAGCTATTCAGAGAATACAAATGAACAACAATGTAAATTATGTATTAACCATTGAACTCAATCATCATTACATTACAGTCATGTTCCTCAAAAGCACAAGTCTGCAAATTAAAATTACAATTTGAAATAACAAAGATTTATTCCCTTTCCTCCTACAGTTTCCACTTTTATAGTAAAAAAGGGTAAAAGATAAATGTGATCCCTCAGGATCGGGAGATCTTGAGGGATTCACAACTGAATGCTATCTTCTGACATTCTTCTTATTTAGCATTGATCCTCCTGATTCGTCCTCCGGCCTGACCGCAACCGACGCACCTTATTCCTCCTTTGTTAGTTTACGTTGTTCCGTCTCTAGGGAACAACAGTTGTTCCTTTCATCATTTTTCTGCATAAAAAGGAATAAGAGTTAGTTATGGTGGCTAAATCTTAATTGAGAGTAGTTCATTCATTTCTTATCATAATCCATCAATATGTTAGCGTATCAAGGTATGAAAGAGATAAGAAAATAGGAAAAAGGAAATGTAATTGAGAGTAAATACATACCCATTTCATAACTCGAAACCATATACCTCATATGCCACATATACTCAAGCCCAAAGGCTCCATTTGCCGGCTACACAACCAAACTCTCCCATTTATAAATCTCCCACTCAAATATTTCTAGTCTCATCACCAAATAACTCTATGGACAACGATCTTGACTTCCTACTATAAAGGAAAATCCTTGACTTTAAATCGCTCACTATTCATAAGCCAAAGGGTTCTGGATCTCCTGTAATATGTCCCTCCTCTTCAAGGAACATAACTATGATACGTACAAACAACACAGGCAGTAGACACTTCAGAGGTCGCATGTGCCAAACACATACAACCCTGACAAACTCGTCGTCTCTCATTGATATCCCCCTTTCCTCACCCATCTCTCCCAAGGCACTTAGAGCATGTATGCCCTCTAATAGGCTCAAATGAACTCCATCCTTTCACTGAATATAAGGGGTTTGGGGGCCCTTCCAAAATTCCTCGCATTAAGAGACCTGTTTATTTCATCTCATTCCAATATTATTCTCATCCAAGAATAAATGCATTCTGCATCACAAACTATAGACTATTTTAGGAGGATGTTTCCAGCATGGTATATTGTGGCAATTGATGCCACAGGAATATCAGGGGGTTTAGCAGCTTTCTAGGACCCAAGGTGGGCAAAAATAAAGGCATTTTCCTGCTCGACGGGTATTTTTATGGCTGGTAGCATTAGAGTTATCCCGCGAAGAACGCACATCCTTAATGTATATGCTCCTTACAAAGAGTGGGAATGTTTTTGGGATACAATGGAGGCTACTGGGATTCTTCATTCATCCTCTTTGATTTTGGCTGGGGATCTTAATTATACCCTAGGGATCGAGGAGGTGTGGGGACAATCTAGGGTGGTGGATAAGATGACACAGAAGCTAAGGGACATTATTTTCTCCCACAACTTAATCGATATTTGTCTGCCAAATAATGCTCCCACCTGGGACAATGGAAGAAGTGGAAACAACTATATAGCAAAGAGACTTGATAGATTCCTTGTACAAGAAAATATGGTGGAAAATATGAGGTATGTAAGATCTCACATTATTGAAAACTATGTTTCATATGATCGCCCAATTACTCTCTTTTGGTGCAACAGTGATATAACAGTTGGTTTGCCTTTCAAGTTTAATAAAGTTTTGCTTGAAGGTATAGATTTTGATTCTCTTGTCCAATCATTCTGGCAGGAAAGAAGAGATACAGAGGAAGACCTCTCATATATTGAAAAGTTTATGAGTAGGCTTCGAATTCTTAAAACAAAGGTAAAAACATAGGAGCGGAAGAAGAAGGAAAATTTGAGAAGGGAGTTGACAGATATTAAGGAGGCCTTAAAGACACTGCATAGCCAAATGGCCACCCATTCCCCTCCTCCCAAAGTAAGGGAGAGGATCCATGCACTAGAAGTAGAAAAGAAGAATATTCTTCAAGTAAGAGAGACGACATGGAGATTGAAAAGACGAGCCATCTGGATTAGTGAAGGGGATAAAAATACCAAGTTCTTTCATCGCTTTACCAACCACAGAAGGAAACAAAATACAATTTGGCAGATGAATGATGGTGAAGGGAAATTTTATAAGAAACAATCAGAAATTACAGCCTTGGCAGTTTCATATTTCCAAAAAGCATATAAAAGAATGGTAGTGGAGGAAGCGGACTCACAAGTATGGGCAGTAAATGAATACCCTACAATGTTTAATGAGGAGGATAATGTGGAGTTGTATAAGGAGGTCAAGGTGGAGGAATTGATCTGGGCTATCAAATCAATGAAAGGAGACGACAACCCAAGTCGAGATGGATGGACTGTGGACTTTTTTGTCCACTTCATAGACATCTTTCAGGAGGACCTTCTACAGATTATTGAAGAATTGAGAATGAAGGGATCCATACATCCCCATCTAAATTCAACCTATATATCCCTTATTCCAAATAAAACAGAGGCAGAAACCTTTGTTGATTTTCATGCAATATCACTGTGCAATCTAACGTATAAGATTATATCCAAGATAATTGCCAACAGAATAAAGGCATCCATATAAAAATTCATTTCACCAGAGCAATATGGTTTTCTAAAAAACAAAATAATTCATGATGTAATGGCTGTACCACAAGAATGCATGCACGGTATTAGGACAAAAAATATGATTGCAGCAGTAATGAATGTGAATCTTAAAAAGGATTATGACTGCTTAGATTGGGGTTATCTCAGACTGGTCCTTCCTAAAGTTGGCATAAAAACAAACATGCTAGAATAGATTATGGGATGTGTAACAACAGTTCATTATGTTGTGATAATTAATGGATACCCATCAAAGTTTTTCGTTGCGGGCAGGGGACTTAAACTGGGATGTGCTTTATCCCCCCTTCTTTTCATACTGGTGATGGATGGCCTAAGTTTTAAAATTAAAAAAGCTATGAGCACATGTAAATTTGAAGCGCTAAAAATCAACAATCAAATTTATATCTCTCATAGTTTCTTCGTTGATGATATCTTGTTGATGGGTATGTTAAATAGACTTAAGTGGTAGGCACTTTCATTAATTCTAAAGAAGTTTGGAAAAGCTACCGGTCTTGTTCAAAATGAACACAAATCCATCATCTTATATGGATCCTGTAACCATGATGATATCAGATATATCCATAGGTGCTTTGGGGTAAATGCAGTAACTTTAGACATTGGAATGAAATATCTAGGGTACCGCCTAAAGCTAGGAAACTACAAAAATGCTGACTGGATGTGGTTAGTGGAAAGATTTCACTCCAGGATTAAGGGGTGGGAACACAGATGTTTATCAATGGGAGGTCGTATCACCCTCACACAGTCAGTTCTTACGTCGTTGGGGATATATTCAACTCACTTTTTCCACATCCCACAGATGATAATAAAACTACTGAAATGCATAATGGAAAACTATATTTGGTCAGGTGAAAGAAGGAGTTGCAAATATCACTTGGTTAAGTTGGAGAGGATTACTAGACCAAAAAAGCTGGGTGGATGGGGTGTTTTAAATCTAAATTTTTTTGGATGGGCACTGATTTTAAGATCATTATGGCAGGGCATCAACAGTATGGGAATAGGGCGAAAATTGATTCGGTTTAAGTACATGAAGAATAAGGATTTTACCTTTTGGATGAGACAAGGTGCAATTGGAAAAAAGTGTGGTTCTTAGATATGGAATAGTTTTAACAGGGTCAAGAATATCCTACTCTAGAACATCTCTTGGATATTTGGATCTGGTAATAGTATTATTTTGGGTAAAGACAACATTATAAGATCCGGTGAGATTCCACTTGGTACAGTGGAATTAATAAACCACTTGAATAGAAAGGGCATATTCATCCTGAGTCAGATGATCTGTGACTGGAATGGTAATATTCCAATTTGGCTTGATTCCATCCAACTGAATCTTACAGGATAGTATGAATTGGATTGGTTCCAGCTTGTGAAATCACTAAAAGATGCAAGGATATGTTATGACAGCAAAGGTGATTGCATCACATGGGTTGGTAAAAAGAAGAAATCTAGAGAGATAGAAGTGGCGAACTGTTATCTCAAATTATGTTTGAAGGAGCTATAATATGTGGAATAGTGACGATTTACAAGTTTTGGCAAATTAATATCCCCATAAAGATCATCATTTTCCTTTGGTTAAAATGGAAGAATAAGAATCTTACATGGGAAAATTTACAAAAGAAGAATCATCATGGACCTGGGATTTGTTCCCTGTGTAGGAAAGATGGTGAGGATAATTGTCACTTATTCTTACACTGTCCAAGATCTATAAGCATATGGAAGTACTTCACTACCAAGATGCAAATCCCATACATACAGTTTACTACAATTGAGGAATCTTTAAAATGGTGGAGTACAGAAAGGAAAAATTGTCGATCGCTCACTTTGGTTGTCTTCTGGGAGATATGGAAAGGTCGAAATCAATTGATTTTTGGATCCAATAAATGGAGAGAGGATGTAATCTGTGATTCCATAGAATAGCGGTTTATATCAGATTAGAGAGATGACACCAAACAAAAAGAGAAGGCAGAAAAGGGGAAGGTATAGATTACCAAATACCAGTGTGGTTTTTTGATGGGGCAACACAAGGAGGGAGATGTGGGTGTGGAATTTGGTTAATGGTAACAAAAGAACAAGAGTAATTGATTCACTGGAATGTGGGAGAGGGAAAAAATATGAAAGCAGAAGCAATGGCCTTATGGGGATTACTATGGTTTATCAAATTTTTGGATATCCCACAAATGCAAATATATGGGGATTCCAGATGTATGATTGATCACATTTTAGGGAAGAAAATTATTAAACAAAATTATCTATAAGGTTGGCTGAGATGTATACACAACCTATGGAGCACTCTTCATCAATCTTCCATTGATCACATTAGTAGGGTACACAACAAGAACGCGGATGAAATGTCGAAGAAAGGATTACTAGCCACAGAAGAAGGTATGCATATCCAAATAAAAATGGGAATAGTTGTGACACCAGTAGGAAACTTTAAGCTGTCGGGATAGAGTTTTGAAGATCAACACAAAGGAGAAGAACATCACCACAGATAAGTACCTTACAAATTTTTTGTACCATTTTTTGTAAAAGTTTTGTATATGGTCTTGTATAAAAAAGACAAAAGAAAGATTACTTATATGTAGCTATATGTAGAACATGTTTAAGATCAGATGTGCATCTAATATTTCTCATTTCCATTGTGTGATCTAAGAAATATTTTGGAAGGGGCAGAGCAATTGTAGAAATCTATATTTCTGTTGCATATTAGGATATGGTTATAGCTGTTGTATGTTGTGAAGTTATAATTCCCTGTGTAGTCATATTGTGGATACAATATCAGATTTATGATGAAATTTTGTCCATCATATATATTTATTGTTTTAATCATAATATGTTGGCTTGTTGGGGCCTGACCCAAGTTCGGAGGTGATTTAGCTAAAAAAATCCTGGTACTACTGGCCCTTTCGGTAACAGCCCATGGAGTGCAGACTGAGGTTTCACCCGAAGTAGTATGGGAGGGTGCTAAAACTAGGTTTCCACACCCTGGGATGTCTGATGGGTTCAAGTGGTCTGCGGTTCGACCCTGCGCGCACGTCGCTACGTGCACTTACCTATACCTAGCAGCCTATGATGTTGTCTTCACGCAACCCTACTCCGGGGCTAAACAATGTTATTACCCGAGTCCTTACTAGTAATCCTATATTAGTTGATTAACTTAGCTTATTGTATGCTTTCAGTTATCCTTAACAATATTCACAATTCATACAAATGCACACAGTAAATAAACAGTATGATTGCTATTCATATTCAACAGATAATAACCCAAGACAGATACATGTAATTCAGATAAAAAATTTCTTTATTATTCTCTTCCTTCGGTTACGGACTCTATTCCACCCTGCGCACTCAGCTGCAGGGGTCCACGCACTTAGCTGCAGACTCTAGTAGGCCTCTATGCACTCAGCTGCAGAGCCTCTTCCTATTACTACTACCCAAGACACACTTAGATTCTTCTTCTATGCTTCGTTATCTCATTCTATCCATTAGATCCTATTCTCTATTCTTCCCTTTTACAACGTAGAGCCTCGCTCTATTTATACAATCCCATGGTCCATGGACCATGGGTAAGCTGACATTACATTCAAACTTAAGGTGGACGACCCTATGACTCTAACATACATTTCGCGCCCCCAATTCGCAGAGCTTTACACTAATATTACTCAAAACTTGGGCTTTGAGCCCCAAAACATGTTGTGGGGGGATTCCATGCCCAACAAGCCCCAAACAAAAACATTGCGACTTGCCCTTGATTCACTTTGTCAGCGCGATGATCTTGGCGTAGAGTCCCTCCAACTGGTCTCGAATGATCCCGATGTTTGCAACGCGTTGCGCCGTTGCTCGCTAAATCTAAGGCATCCTCTATTCTGACACCTACGTGTCTGAATTATGTCCTTACATCTTTATCAGCACCTGCGACGTAAGTTTATAGTCCCGCGCCCTTGTCCAACTCCTCAGGTCGCAAAGACTATGCTTCGGTCAGCTAGTCAAATAGCCGGCCCACACGTGTAGGGATTCAAGATGTTGCCATTTACTTTTCCTGGGAAAGGTTCTCCATTTAGTTTGACTAGCTAGACCATGCCTCTGTCCGTGACCTCCTTAACCACGTATGGTCCCAACCAATGCATCCTGAATTTTTCCAGAAATTTTTCAAAGTTACTATCATACAACAACACTAAGTCATTTACCTTGAAGGTGTGCAACTTGATATGGCGGTCGTGCTAGGATTTTTCTCGCTACTTTTGTACCTATTGATGAAATCCAGCCAAAAACCGTTCTTCCTCAAGTTATTCTAATTGCGCAAGCCTTTCCTCCAGATCTTTGCGGTCCTCATCCCTATGAGTGCTACTATTCACAGACTAGGTACGATATATTCCATTGGAATGACAACTTCTACAAACTAACCGGAAAGGTGTCTGTCCCATCAATTTTTTGCACATTGTCCTGTAAGGCCATAGCATGGTAGGTACACGCAGGTCCTAATCGTTTCGTTGCACATTGCACAATTTGGTTAGCGTTGTCTCCAGTATTTTGTTGAAAGCTTCTACAGTCCCATTGGCTTGTGGGTGGTACGACATACTTTTCTTGGTGATACACCTAGAATTCTTCTATGAGCGTGTTGATAGTTTCATTCAGGAAATGTGTTCCGCGATCACTCATTAAGATTTTTGGACAGCCAAATCAGGTCAACACGTTTTCCAATAAAAACTTTGTAACCATAGTGGTTGTGCAGTCTGTGGCCAGCTGCGCTTCCACCCATCATGTCAGATACTCTATTGCGGTGATGATGTAGCGTGCGCCCATCTTTCCATGAGGTTTGATCGGTCCCACAAAGTCTATTACCCATTTTTAGAACAGCTGTAGTTTCATTTGTGGATTTAATGGCATCTCATCCCTTCGCGATGGTTTTCCAGTCCTTTGACATATATCGCAGGCCTTACAGTGAGCTTTCGAATCATGGTGTAGGGTTGGCCACCACAACCCTATGCAGAGGATATTTTGTGTAGTTTCCCATCCAGCATAGTGTCCTCCTATAGTGCCCCCATGTGCTTCCATGAGGATCTGACTTCGTTCAAATTCCAGTACGTATCTTCGCAATATCTCATCATTTCCGATTTTGTATAGGTGCCCCGCGATGACAGAGAAATCCATCGTGCGCACCACAAATTCCTTCTTCTGTTGGAAGAAGTATTCCTTTGGCGTAGTCCTTATTGTCAGAAAATGGATTATATCCTTGAAGTGCCCATTTGCGACATGCACCACAAAGAGCTATGCATCAGGCAATCCTTCCTCCAGATTAGTGGGTTCCTCGCCCGTCTTAATGCACGATAAATGATGCGGTCCTACGTTCATGCATCCAGGCTTTACTACGACCTCAAAATCATATTCCTAGAACAATAAGAGCAACTTGCATGTGTGCCCCCACAACACAGGCTTATTGACCAAGTATTTCAGTGTGGAATGGTCGGTATACATCTTGAAATGTCCTCCGAGCAAATAGTGTCGGTATTTTTGGAGCGCGTACACCATCGCCAACCCCTCACGCTTAGTGGTGGAATAGTTCTTCTCTACTTTGGACAACCTCCGACTTGCAAATGCGATAGGGTGATCCAAGCCTTCCCCGCCCTCTTGTGTGAGCACTTCTCCCAGCGCGATACATGACGCATCAACATGGACATGAAACTCCACATCCCATTTTGGGAAGACCAGGATTGGAGCAGAGGCCAATTTCCCCTTCAGGACATCCAAACTTTTCATGCAATTGTCATTCCAGCAAAATGTAACATCCTTTTTCAATAATTTTTCCATCAACACGATTATTTGTGTTGGAAATAATACTGAGAGGGGGGGTGAATCAGTATTATCAAATCAAACACTTTTTCATTTTCATACTCAGATTCATATATGCTACTTCAGTGAAGGGAACTCGCGTGTACACGCAACTATGTCTAATGCAACTAGCGTATATCCAATAAACTTATGATTCAGTTAATCCATTATGTTGATCTTTAGTTAGTGCATCAGAACTTTAACCATATGAACAGTAAACAGGTGCAGTAAAATAAAATAGATCATCACACACAAGAAGCACACATGAACACCATGATGTAAGGTGGAAACCCAATGTGGGTGAAAGCCACCTGCTGCAAGTCGTCTCTATCTTCCTTTAATAAGAAACTTCTTTTTACAATATTTCTATACTGGTGCAGTCTTATACCAGTACACAGGCTTCTACCTGCAGAAGGCTACAACCTCCTCTCATTCTCCAGCTTCTCCTGGAAGGGAGCTACAACCCCCTTAGCTCTTGTACTAGCTGAGGTACTAGTACGTAGGTGCTGACCTAAAGAAGGCTACAACTTTCTCTTTTCTTTCAGGGATCATGTTTCATAAATTTTCATACTGGATCCATGAATAACATCAATCTACCATCAAGTATATCTGCATCAACCAATCCCCTTTGCACCAAAAAAAACTGAATCAAATAGTCACTTCTCTGAATGTTGTACCCAGAAAACAGTACCAGTAACCAGACACCAATTCTGAACCCATACCACTGCAACAATAAACAGGAGTAGCTAAAACATATTTCAAGAGATGTACACTACTTCAATGTGTACAACCTGCGTGCATACGCTTCTGAATTAAGGCCAACCAACATATATGCTATTGTGAATTACAGAACCAACGTGTATACGCGCCTTTTCTTCACTGAACCTGCGTACAGTTCTATAAAACATAATTTATCCTTTTCATTTATTCAGACATCATTTATACCCAGATTATCAAATTTATAGATCAAATCATGCGCCAAATATAACATATCAAAATCACACAAATGATACTACTCTTCAAGTCTTGAGTTTTGACCCATCAATAGAATTTATCCATCTTCTTGCGCTCAGGTTCCTCCTTGATTCAGATTCAGCTATGCACCATAAACCAATCACTAGTATTTCAGATCTTTCTCTTCATAAGATATTCAAATACTTGAGTCAATCCTTTGCCAAATGATCTCCTCCTTTTTATAGTCTTAGGCCTTACTCAAACCATGGTCCAAAACCATAGAGAACCAATACTAGGGACCCAATACCTGGGTTCAATACTTCGGATGCAATACCAAGGTCCAAAACCATAGGTCCAAATACCAAGGACTAAATACCACGGACCCAAAGCTTAGTTTTCTAACATGTACGCGCCTTTCCTTGCGTGAAAGTGGATGTGTACGATATACGCACCTTTGTATATAGTGATCCTGCGTGTATACACTACTTGGTATATAGCGAACCTGCATATATACGCAACTTGGTATATAGTGAACCTGCGTGTGTACACGACTTGGTATATAGTGAACTTGCGTATGTACGCGACTTGGTATATAGTGAACCTGTGTATATACTTTTCTTTCTTCACTCTTTGTAGTCTGATCATCAATTCTTTGCTACTGACCTGCTGCACTATGACCTGTCACCGTGTGAGTTGCCATCAAGGACAACACTTGTATCATAATGCCAACAATTTTCACATAGTTTTTATAATCTTTCTATAGTATCTGGTGTGTCCTAAGGTAGCGTGAAACTGTTTAACACTTCGTGGTGCTTCCAAATTTAGAATAACGACAATCTTCACAGGGTCCACCATCAGTCCCTGTTTGCAAACTACATGTCCCAACAGGTTCCCAAAGGGAACGAGGAATGTGCACTTCTTAAGGTTCAGCACAATCTGGTGTCGTTGGCAAGTATCCAACATCAAGTGTAAGCTTTCTACATGGTGCTTAGCTAATCCGAAGACAGTCAAATCATCCAGAGAGACCTCCATGAACTTGTGGATGTATTCTTTGAACGTAGCAACAACGATGCGCGAAAAGATGGCTGGTGCATTCTTCAATCCAAAAGGCATAACAGTGTATTGAAAGCAGCCCCATTCTATTGCAAAGGTCATTTTTCTTCAGTCTTCTGGTGCAATCTTGATCTGATGGTACCCTAGGAAGCCATCCGCGAACGAGTATGCTTCCTGATCGCCAACATTTTCCAATACTTCATCTGTGAACGGTGTCAAGAATGGGTCGTGTACACAGGCGTCATTTAGAGTCTTGAGCTCCACGCATATTCTTATTTCGCACTTCTACTTTTTCTCCTGTACTACCATAGGACTTACCTAGTCGGATTCTTCCACTAGATCAATAATTCTAGCTATGAGCATTTTGTCTACTTCTTAGCGGACCTTTTCCTTATATTTCAGATTCAAGCAGTAAGGCCTCTGCTTAACCGGCTTCGCGTTGGGTTTCAGGGTGATCTTCATCATCCCTAAGTCATCAACGATCCCTTTTAAATCCGTAATTTTGGTTGGGAATAAGTCTTGGTATTTGCAGAGTAACTTAGCGACCTTATCCACCGTCGCATCATCCCAATTGTCTCCAAGCGTTGCATACTTTGGTTTCACCTCCATTCCAATGTTTACCTACTTCGTTTTTACCAACGCGGTGATGTTGGGATCATCAATCAATGGTCCTCAAACCTTGCGATATCCTTCTGTTTCTGGAATGTTAATATTTCGTGGGTCCTCATCGTCCTCCTCAACATTTACAACTTAACACTCCAGAGCACAGCTCAGCTGTGCCGCCCATTCTGGTTGAAGCACTCCATTGGATCTTGGGGTATTTTGAAGAAAACTTCTTTTATTGCTTGTAGCACATCATCAACAATATCCCACCAATGATCTTCGAACGTGAAGGTTAGTAGGAATCCTTCATGCAAGATATACCATTCGCTCATGCCATGGCGGAGCTCTGTCTCAGTGTATCAATTCATGGGTACGACATCCAGAGTATGATAGAACAAATGCACCTATTCTAGTTGTGGCTCTTCCCTGTAGACCTTGGTCCATTTCGCGAGGTGTGTACGTGGATCATCCCATATGTCATACTTATCTTCTAGCCGCATCTGTGGTTTCCCAAATCATAAGCGCATCATCCTTCTGCATCCGCACCAGTCCTCAAAACTTTTCTAATGCGTACCCCACCACCTTGTAGGTGTAGCACGCAGTGCCCATTTTAGAGCATCAAACCACTGTTGTTCTGGTACTGCACTTTCAAATTTGTTCAAGAATTCATCCACTGCTATTAACCCATAATACATAGGCAAATCCCTTACCTCTATTGTCATGAAATGCAATTATCTTACCATCATGTTGCAATTGACTGTGGTTACCTCGTGTAACTAGTTCTACCATCGTTCTGTTTCCTCATTCAAATCTGATGTGCAGGATCTTTTGCGCTTCCATGAAATCCTACCATCCGCTATAGGATTCATGCAATTCTGTTCCCGAGTGGTTATCTTGTAGATACAGTCTAGCTCATCGTCACGCACTGGCTCTATGTAGTGCGATCCTTCCGCAGAGCCTAAAGGTACCACTACGCGTAGTGACTTTTTCTCAAAAATCATTTTGCGCTTCCTTAGATTTATCACTCCATTCATATCAGTGGCCCAATATATTCCCAGTAGCACGGGATAAGGATTGTTGTCATCGACAATCTCTATCACCTCGAAATTTTCAAGCGTGCTCACACCTTTGATGTCTTCCGTTATCCTCTGCAATCTTCCCATCAGTAGGATCTTCTTCTAGTTCGACATTTGTAATTGAATAGGGGACCATTGTAACGCGAGCCTACCCATGCACTCCCATGTCTACTTTGGCAGCACATTCGCATCTGATCCTAAATCCAAAATTACCTGATCCATTTCATACTCCCCGATTTGTGCAGTCAATCTCATTTCCCTTCCTATTCGTGACGTGTGCTTTTCGAACTTCCGGACTATGCATGGTTCTCTCGACCCAGCGCACCTAGTGATAAGATCTTGCAGTCCCTTCACAACTTTTTTGTCACACAGTAGCTTCATAAATGTCTCCAAAAAGGTAGTGATCATTGAAGGATCCATCTCCGGCTCTAGTTGATCCTTACTACCTCAAGTGGAGGCCTCCATGAAGCTCTTCTTAGCTTCCATGAATGTCTCCTTTGCGCGCTCCAAATCAAATTCAGGTTCTTTTGTAGGAGCCTTGCGAACCCACACAATTTATTTAGGCTACCTACCTTTGTCATCTCTTATCGTGATACCACTTCGGAGCACGATGTTTACATTCGGGTCCTCTTCACACGGCTCAGACCTCATCATTTGTAAATTCTGAGTCGGGGGAAGCTGGAGTATCCCTTTATCATGCAGCCTCACTATTAGTGTAGGGTAGTCCTTTGTCTCATGATCAAACTGAGGACAATATAAACATGATGCTCTCATCAGATTTGTACAATCGCAGGCATAATGCCTTGGCCCTCCACAATTGTAATAAATCAGCTGTCCGAGACCCCTTCCTCGAACCATTCCACCTCAACCTCATCCGCGCCCGAGAAATCTAACGTGCACCATCCCTGCATCTGGATCGAGGGCTCGCGTTTCGGTCTGTGCTTTGTAGGCAGGGGTCCGATCCATCATTAGTTCATAACTCCTATAGGTGCGTTCATCATGGCCTACCGACCTGCAAAAATTACAAAACAATTGTTGGGACGTTTGTGTATACTTTTGTAATAGATGACAATTATCTGTAACATGTTTTCCTCCTATCTGACAAATCGCGCACCATAATGCATGCGTCGCGCTCAGCTCTGCTTGTGCCTCTGGTCTCAATGGAATTGGCCCTCCTACCACTAGGTAGTTCACAAAGAATGAACAATGATCCTTGTCATGCCCCTTGCCTTTTCATTTTATGCACCATACCTCCTCGCGCGCTTCTGGGCAAGTTGTCCTGTCTTGTTTCAAACTTTGCATTTCCAAACACAAATTTTGCAGTTGCGCATGGATTTGTTGGACTCCCAGGCGAGGATCTTGCACTAGGGTCTCGTGCAGTCTCATTGCAATCTCCAAAGCTTCGGCCTGGGTGGATAACTTCTACTATGACAACGCCATCCTTAAATGCGGCGTTAGTGACGCTAAAAACCATGCGCGGTGCTGCCCATCTCTGAAGGTCATGTTGGCTTCGCGAATTATACTCTTCAGTCTCTGATCTAGATCCCATGGGGTTTTTCCTGGAATCATTGTGATTTCCTTAAACCCGATGATCGATTATGTCTCCGATTTTGGCCTGCTGAATTCCCTGTTTAGCACGATCTGGATATCCGCGATCCCCGTGTTTGGATGGTCATTAGAATTCTTAATGTACCATGTCAGTACGTGATCCTGCAACACACTTACCAGCGTTTCCTTCTTTATACTATCATCCACGACTCCTTGTGCTTCCCATATGGCTTTTACCATGAACCAAAATTGGTCCGGATCTTCGTTTCCTACTCCTTTGAACACCAGCATTTTTATTGCGCTCGCCATATTGAACTATGGTGGTGGCGGAGGTGGTGTGGGCAGAGATGGAGGTGTCGTTGGTGAAACCAGTGGTGGTGTAAGTGGAGGTGGTATGCACGGAATTCGCTACCTTATCAGATTGATCGCACTTCTCGGAGAAACTTTCATGAGCTCTTCCTCACTTTCTCGCCGAGGCGAAATCAAGGGGCTATTTTCTATCTCTGCGCTACCTTCGTTTCTATAAATCCTCCCACTTCACATAGCCCCAAACATCAATTTATTCACATAACCTGCTTTTTACACAATAGCATTTTAATCCAAGTGTTCAAAGATTTAATGTACTTACCTCATGATCCTTTGAGGAAGCATCGTTCTACTCTCTGTAGATGACTGTCGTGTCTCCCACGAACTAGATGATAAATCCTCCTATAATTCGATCAAGCCAATGGTCAACAGTGTGAGCGATCTTATCTTTCGATTCTTCTAGTTTGTGCACCAATTTTGGAGTCCACACAATTGGTTTGTTGAGCCTACACCTTCCCTGACTGTCTGCTAACTTCACAATCCACTCATAAAACTCAGAGGGGCAGGATGCAAAGAAGATTTCGTGGATTTCCGTATATAATTAGCGCTCTAACCACTATTCCTTTAATACTCGTGGATTCATGTTTTCCTGTGCCGCGAACTCATGAATCTTTTTATCAAACCACCCTTTAATTTCTTTCTTTGTTGGATTCCAGTGACATGACATGAGACATCCCTTATGCAGATCGTGGTCCCAGCAACAAAACCATTTGTTGGCTTGTTGGGGACTAACCCAGATTCAGAGGTGATTTAGCCAAATAAATCCTAGTACTGCTGGCCCTTTCGACAACAGTCCACGGAGCATGGACTGAGGTCTCACTCAAAGTAGTATGGGAGGGTGCTAGAACTAGGTTTCTACACCCTGGGGATGTCTGAGGAGTTCCAGTGGTCCGCGGTTCGACCATGCGCGCACATATCTACGCTCACTGACCTGTACCTGACAGCCTGTGATGCTATCTTCATGCAGCCCTACTAAGGGGCCGAACAGTGTTATTACCCAAGTCCTTACTAGTAATCCTATCTTAGTTGATTAGCTTAGCTTATTGTATGCTTTCAATTATCCTTAACAATATTCACAATTCATACGAGTGTGCGCAGTAAATAAGTAGTATGATTGCAATTCATATTCAACAGATAATAACCCAAGATAGATACACGTAATTCATATAAAACTTCTCTTTATTTTTCTCTTCCTTCGGTTACAGACTCTATTCTGCCCTACGCACCCAGCTGTAGGGGTCCGCACACTCCGCTGCAGAGCTTCTTCCTACTACTACGACCTAAGACACACTTCGATTCTTCTTCTATGCTTCGCTATCTCATTTTATCTATTAGATCCTATTCTCTATTCTTCCCTTTTACAACATAGAGCCTCGCTCTATTTATACAATCCCATGGTCCACAGACCATGGGTAGGCTGACATTACATTCAAACTTAGGGCGGACAACCCTATGACTATAACATACATTTGAGCCCCAAAACATGTTGTAGAGAGATTCCATGCCCAACATAATATAAAACAGACAATTTTTTTCTGCTTAAAAAAAATAAAAAATAAAATACAAAATAGCTAATTTATTATTAAAGAAACTTAAATTAAATTTCCATAAAAATTATGTACTATCCATACATCTACTTTTAAAGCATTAATCATTTTAAAACATTAATTATTATGCTTCTCCATGATAATTATGTACTATTAATGCATCTACTTTTAAAACATTCATTATTATGACCTTAAATATTCTTATGTCCGTAGGCATGTAGATATTAATACCATTGAGCTGTCTAGTATATATTATCATTTATATATCAATTTAAATATATTTTATTTTTAATTGATATGTATTTTGTTTATGTAAATCTTAAATTGTCCTCACCATTAACATCAGCATCATCATCTTCATGCTCTACATAAACGGTGTAAAAAATTAGCCAACCAAATATATACTTTTTAACTCTGCTTTTATAAAACTAAATATTTTTTTAAAATATATAGATTAGATAATTTAATTGGAATATTCTTAATTTATATAAAAACATTCCCCCACAAACTAAAACTTTTTACATGGGAAATAAAACTATATTTATTTTATACTTTATGATTTACTTGTTCTATCATTGGTTATATTCCATAATTTTATTGTAGAAGTATAATTCAATTAAGAGATAAGACATTATTATAGAAATATAATTCAATTAATTGATTAGACATTATTATAGAAGCTAATCAAAATTTTACTTGAAAATTTATAATAATTATTTTATTGACGAATAACCATTAAACACAATTCAAAGAGCCTATCAACCTACCACAGGTAGGGTACGCTGATCTTCGCTTAGACACTATTTATTAGTGATTAAAAGACACGGTTTATTAGTTAAAAATAGACCAAGAGGAAATAGTTTAATTATTCTATATTTTAAATTGCTAAAGAAATTAGTAATAAGGTGTTGAGATTATAAATTTTATTACGATAGGGTAATAATATATATATATATATATATATATATATATATATATAATTACATTTCATTAAAAGTTAAAAATTGAAAAGATAAAATAATTTAAAACGCGTTGAACCACATTGACTGGTTCGAAACGGATCGACAAAAATTTTTCTATGTAATTTTCACCAAAAATTCCTCAACAAATTGATTCGTTTTACTCAAACAAATTTTAAAAACACATCCCAATCGAATTATAACCAACAAAGTTGATATTCCGTTCAATATTTTGGATTCACACCCGCTTGTTCAGAAAGTAGTAGTACAGTTCCTGTAACGAATCTAGTATTTAATTTAGTAGTAGTACAGTTCCTGTAACGAATCTAGTATTTAATTTCAAACTTTACTGTAGCCCTCGCATTATCATGACGAAAATCGTACTTTAATAACAAATCATTAAAATCGAAAACTATATTCCATATGAAAAGATTAAGGTCCGCGCTAATAAAATAAAGTATAAATAAAGTTGTTAGTATTTCTTTGCAACGTAGTTTAATTATTGAATTTTGAAATGTATGAATTAATTATTGTATTTCTAAACAAAAAATGTTTCAATAAAAAATGATAAAAAGCGTAATTTAATTATTGAATTTTGAAATGTATGAATCAATTATTGTCTTTGAACCATACTTCCAAACAAAAAATGTTTCAACCAAAAGTGGTAAAAAAATATTGATATCGAATATGGAAACCAAAATTCCATAACCATACTTCCAAACCAAAAATTGTTTTTACCAAAAGTAGTAAAAATTATATTGTTATCTTGCATTGGAAATCTGCTAACTAACACTGCTAACATATACTTATATATAACCTTTCATCGAATTGTATTTTTAGACAATATTACATTTGTTCGAATACATATGAATATGCTGAAGATAAACATCACAAATATATATATATGTGTGTGTGTGTGTGTGTGTGTGTGTGAATATATTAAATATGAACCAAAATAAATGTTCTACACAAGTGAAACAAATACTCACGTAGAGATTTTTATGAAACACAATAAACGAACTAATAAATTAAGAAAATATTGACATTGTAATGTTTTATGTAATAAAGACACAATTACCTTATTAATTTTAGGTCATATAATTTTTAACAAAATTGTGATATATATTTTTTTAATAATGTGTTTTTGAATGCATAATAATTTAAAGATATTTCAATTAATTTTTATTTGATTTTAGGCAAAATTCACTAGTGACAATTTGACCCTGACTTACATAACTAGATTCCAATGTATTGTAAAAAATATAAAACAAAATTACATTTGCATTAATTATCTTATGACATTTAAAAATGAATAAAGTATTTGGAACTAATATTAATAATGTCATTTAAACAATATAAAATTATAATTTAACTAACCATTATATCAAAGACTTTGAAAATAAATATGATTGAAATTTTTCTCCATGAAAAGTGGGTATTTCAAGGTATATTTCAAGAATCAATAGATTAAAAGTTATGTAATCTAAGCATTGTAAATTAATAATTTAGCTAACTATTACATTTTTTAATAATTTCTATATTTCTCAAAATAAAATGTGTTATTTATTATTTGATAATTTATTTTTTATATGATGTAATTTGTTATTTTATATGATGTAATATCTTATTTGATAGTATATATGACAATTTTATACTTGTATCATTAGAAATTGAAATTTAATATAAATTTTAAAATGAAAAACAATTAAATAAAAATTCAAAGATACAAAATAGTTAAATACAACAAAAACTAAAAATATAGGGCATATTAAAATTTTGAGTTTAAAAAAATTATTTTCCAAAATATTTAACATAAATTTGGGTAGACGCTTAAGCCCATTGCACCTTCTAAATTTTATTTTTAGTTAAAAACCTCTACTTGACAATAGACAAAATAGAGATTTTTATCACTGAAAAAAACATATTTGATTTGTTAAATATTTTATATTTTGAATATGTTATAACAACATTAAGTTAAATTATGAAATATTTTTCAATAAACTAAATTGTAATTTTAACTAATTAATTTTATATTTTTTACTAATTATTTTATTTAGATTTATTTGTAATGTAATTAATTGTTTATTTGCAGACTTGTCACACCCTCCAACAGTAAGAAATAACCTCCCATCAATCATTTAATTTAATTTGACATAATTGCCTATAACAAATATGATGAGGCTGGCATTCAATCATACATATGCTATGATAATAAACAATAACATTATACTATTTTACTTTTGCATTGAGATTTGTGTAGAGGCAAGTTGGCCAACAACAAAAGTCGAGGATATAATAAATATGTTGTACAGTCTTACAATTAATCTCAATAAATGGAAAACGACCCGCCAAAACCTTTTACAAATACTTAGTTCACTCAAACATTTACCAGTTTAGGTTATGGGGTGGTATATATATATATATATATATATATATATATATATATATAAAGTTTATGCATATTTAAGGTCGAGGGTATAATAAATATGTTGTACAGTTTTATAATTAATCTCAATAAATGAAAAATGACTCGCCAAAACCTTTTACAAATACTTAGTTCACTCAAACATTTGCAAGTGTAAGTTATGGGGTGGTATATATATATATATAAAGTTAATTAAGTTGGTGGTTGTACATTGCCATTAATATGTCAAAGTACATATTATCATTATAAGATAATTATAATAAAGCTTTAATCAATTAAAATTAGAAAAATTAGATTTAAAAAAAATAAAACAATAAATTAATTTTTTTTAAGATAAACATAAAATAAAATCATTTAAATTTTGATAAATTTAAAATTAATATGAACATCAATATTTTTTTGAATAAATTATTAATCTGCTGCTGCTAAAAATAATAATAATAATACCATATTTAACAATAATATAACTTAATTGAAGTTTTACTTTATTCGAGTTAAACAAAAATACCAACCCTCTTTTTGCCACTTTCCCTGATTTAGGACCTATTTTCGGTTGCCATTTAATCTTCTTAATTTTTATATTTATTTATTACTACCAAGGTCACAGAACGCCGTCACGGATTAATCTGAATTTGAGAAAAAATTGGAAACCAGCTGTTATTGCGCAACGAGGAATTCCTATAAATGTTAACACGTGATGAACCATATCACATCATGGTAAGAAGACCGATTTCTTCCTCACGCAAAAGTAACATTAATGTTCGGATTAACCAGTATATAATATATTAAATATATTAACCAAAAACAGAAAATGGGAGTCATCTATAGAGGTGGAGGAATTACGTAGTAGGGGTAAAATTTCTTTTTAAAAATCGTGTAGAGTCATTTAAATTGTGTTTTTGATGGTGAAAATGAATTCAGTGTTATCAAAAAAAATTAGAACACTTAAAATTTTAAAATTTAACAACTATAACTTGGATTTACAAAATACTTACCAAATTTTCTCTGAAAATAATTCGAATTTCCATAACTTTCCAAATAATTCCTCTAATTAAACTAAGGAAATCACAAAAAAAAAAAGCAGAATTAAATGTCCAGACAACATTTTTCTGACATCCGGTACGCCGAAAATATGAGTTTACGGCCCATTCTCTACCGCCAACGAATCAATGAAGAACTCAAACCCATCCACAGGGAAACGATACAACAATCGATCGAGAATCAATCAATCACCAGCAATACTGCAGTGATCAATTGAGAATTCAAACAGTCAACGGAGAAGCGGATTGTAAGTTGTAACAATAACATACTGGTAAAATCGCAACGCCTTGCCAACATCAATAGTTCTTGAAACTGAAAAATGGATTTTCCAACTCTTAATTTCACGTTTGAGATTGAGATTAGGTATATTACTAACAATATTTCAAGTTTATTAAATAAAAAAAAACATTTAAATAAATTAAATTCATACACCTCAATTCTAATATATTTTATTCATGAAAAAACACACTTTTATTGATAGTTCACAAGATCCATGTATTCATATAGTTCATAGTCATGGAAGATCAAAGAGCAACCAACATGGCCATTCCAAAACTATCTTTGTTTGAGTGAGAGGAAAAAAGACTTTATTTTCATTGAAAATTAAAAAGAGAGTATATTTACTGAGATATGTCTCAGTTTGTCTTGTCTCATAGAATTTTATACATGATTACTCCAGTGTATGTGTTTCTTGTGTATTCTACTCCTTATAACTATTGTTATAATTCTATTCTAAAAACATCTTAGTTGTGTTGTCTTTATCTCCTAGAATTATATATCTTCAAACTATGACATCATAGATGTTATTCTAGGTTTATTATTTGTTTTAGTTGTAATATTTCCATTTGAAGAGTTTGATTCAAAAACTAAAATATTTCAAGGTAAATTTGTTACACCTTATGTAAAGTTTATGCTTCTAGTATTCATGAAAGCATTTTATGTTGAAGGTAATGGAGAATATGTAAATCTGAAGAGATTCGGTTCACTAGAGTTTTATATTAGGAATTAGTTCCTACTTCTTAAGAAATTATTATAACTTCCTTAGATGTGTGAAAACTATATATATTTTTTATTGTAAAATGATTGATGTAGAGCATTCTGTTAGAGACAGTCTCCTTAAGTGTGAGTTGTCCAATTTGTTAATAAAGTTGATTCTTCAGAACATGGTATCAGCGTTGCAGGTTTGAAAGGGCTTACAAATCCCTCAGTGGGGAGCTGGTGTGAACAGAGATGGTAGGGTAAAGAAGCGGAGCATCAACACAATTTTTTTTTTTACTCACAATTATCATCGCTCTACCTGAAATAAAATGAGCGATGATCATCACGGATTCCAGAGTGATAAACGTGATGATTCCTCATAAACTTAGAGTGATTTCGATCATCGCGCCCCGAAATCGCGAATCTGAGAGAAGAGATCGCCTCTCCCTATGGAAAATAAATACAGTGGAGATGACCGCATGTCTCGATCACCCTCGACAGACAACCTCAGTCGACCTGTGTGTTGCTGCTACACTGGAGAAGAGTCAACGTTCAATGCTGTGGCTACTGATTGCCACTTTGGATTCTGTTTTTTATGCACTGCCACCACCATGGGCAGAGTCAGATTTGGAAGAGCAGAGATCAGGTATGTGACGACCATCCACTGTTGATAAGGGCATCGTCACCCAATTCATTAAGCTAGCAGTGACTGTTGCATTCAAGGATCTGCCAGATCTGGAGAGGATCGAAGCGTTGGTCTAACCCCAAAAGGTGGCGTTGCAAAGAGCAGAGAGTTTTGGTGAATGTGTGATTCGTTAGGGAAGGGATCATTGCATACGTGTTGCATGTGTGAAGGCGTGAGCGGCGTGAAGGTAAGAGATATGGAGGTCGAAACTGCTACGTGCATGCTTATTGAATCTACTGTGTGCATGCCTAGCTGGTGTGGAGGTCAAAGGTTAAAACAAAATCGTGCGAAAGAGACCATCGTGAAGAGCAGTGTGGAGGCTGCTTCATTCGTCTGCGTCCTGTGGAGACTGCGTATTGCGGAGGTTGCGGTAGGACAGTAGAGGCTACAGATCAATTGCTGCTTGGTGTTGGTGTGGAGGTCAAACCTTAGGCCGAGTTGTAGAGATCTAGGGGAGAGATTCCTAATATTGTGCAGGGGACCAGTAGTTGATATAATACTGGTCCCACCAAACCACCAGTGATTAAGACTTTTGAAACCTAAATTTAAACAGAAATAAATAACATTATGTATAAATAAGTTTTAAATTATGTCCAAAAATCACCCATACATTGACTGGGCCCACAACTGTCCATAAATAGTATTTTACTACTTAATATTGCGAAACATATTGACCCAAGTAGAAAACAGCTAGAGCCATAAAGGCTTCCAAACAGGTCTATTCCAAAAGTACAAAACAGCAGTCACTTCAACCCCCCTCATCAGAACTGCAACTTTGCATCCCAAACAAATATGCCTACCTGCACATAACAAAAGGAATGTATGTCAGCCATAACTGCTGTGTTGTTCAACAACTAAGCACCCTATGTTCAATAAATGACACCCAACCCAATAACAATTAAATCCAATTTGTTCAATAAATGACACCCAACCCAATAACAATTAAATCCACTTTGTTCAATAAATGACACCCAGACCCAATAACAATTAAATCCACTTTGTTCAATAAATGACACCCAGACCCAATAACTGCAATAAATGACACCCAACTCATTCTATTTCTCATTAAAACAGATCAAAGCACATGGATCAACAAATAAACAATTCCCAACCATTAGATCACAGCAAATTAAATCCATACCACACATTCAAAATGAAGCCATTGCAATCCATGTGCATCCATGTCCACCAATTAAAATCAAGTCCCCAAAACTATAAAAGAAGTCCACCCACTGTTGAAGTTGCATCTTATGCTTTCAAACTATTCAGCAAACTTGAAGACAACATCACAAAACAGTGGCCAATATATTCAAGTTAGTTATCATTTATCAGATTTTTCTTACATTACAGTTCTGTCCATTCATTTATTAGATTTCTTACATTACAGTTCTGTCCATAGGGTGGTGACAGTTAACCTATACAGTTACAGTTAACCTTTTTTATACAGAGTTTATGTATGTGTTCTAGCTTATATAGTTAACCTATTGAATACAGTCGTATCCATCTAATCGACGTCACAGGTTGCTTACCTTACAGGAATTGAAGGTTAGCTTACGGGAATTATTCGATCATCAGCTTCATAGGGATTACAACTTACATATCACAAATGTTACGTATGTCCAAATGTTACGTATGTCGTGCTAGTACTGTAGTCATAGCTTGTTTACCTAACAGGAATTGAACCTTGAACCTTAGCTTACAGGAATTGAGCGATTATTATGGCTTGGGTTCTATTCAGAATGAGTGAAAACATAGAACAAAAACGAATTGTAACTTTAATGACTCTGATAAACTTAGTAATTTTTCACATATTTTCAGACCTTGACAATCATCATTGAGACATCACATCGAAACATAAAATCAAAAGACATGTATTTTCAGAAGCATGAAGCTATTGAGAAAGCAAAAATTTTGATATTGAGTCGAAAGAGTGCAAATAAGTGAATTTCTACTACTGGTGAATGGACCATAGAACTGAGGAATGGTTTCTTAGAATGGAAGCCCGAGCGGATGACCATTTCTCTTTATTGGATTAGATGACTGTAAGATTTTAGATAATGAGAAAACACAATTATAAGTAACATAGCAGATGACCGTCTTATTGGCCTTCATATCTTTTCACCTCGTTGAGCTAGAGTGAGCTAGAACAAAGCTAGAACAAAGCATGGTTTCAGTTCACCCTTATCTATGAGTGAGCTAGAACAAAGCTCTGTATAATTACATATGTTATATGTATATTAAAGCTGAATCCAGTATATTAGGGAGATAACCAACCTGTGATACAGGTACTTTATCATATCTATACATGTATTTCTTAGGTTAGCACTAATAGTTCAACCTTTAGATGATGTTACTTGTAAAATATCTGTGCTATTACTTATGCCGAGTGTAATGAGAATGAGACAATGAGACAAGCAAGTGATTAGGTAAACAAGCATGGTTAGAAAGAGTCATGTGTAACTACTGTGTTCTAATTGCATAGCTTGTCATAAGCTTAGATAATATACAAAGGTGACAAGTTAATCAATATACAACATGATATCCCGGGGTTCTCACTCTTAGTCATTCCTATTATATAAATACCTTTTTTCTTATTGGTATATAGACTACCGTTCTCTCCATAATCAATACATATGGATAGACTGTAATCACTGTATACGCATATCCTAATGTAATACATAATCAATACATATGAATAGACTGTAATCACTGTATACGCATATCCTAATGTAATACATAATCAATACATATGGATAGACTGTAATCACTGTACACGCATATCCTAATGTAATACATATGGATAGACTGTAATCACTGTATACGCATATCCTAATGTAACAAGCTCTGTATCCTAATGTATACGCATATCCTGACACTTCCCTATGAAAGTGAAACATTTTCTCTCATTATGAAAACAGTGACATACATGTTGACAATTTCCTGTAATAGAGGAAAAGTATTTTTGCAGAATTAAAAACGCATAATTTGACATATATTCTAATGTCTAAATGCAACATACATGTTGATAATTTCCTGTAATAGAGGAAAAGTAATTTTTGCAGAAGTAATAAAGCATAATTTAACATATATTCTAATGTCTAAATGCATGCAATAATTTTACAGGTTGTTGCATCTATGGCAAAAGGAAGTTACTCTGCTCGTACAAGGAGAAGTGGCAGGAGAGTGACAAGGGGTGCGCAGCTGCGATGCACATCCTCTGATGATGACAGGCCAGCTGATGTCGATGCCAGCAATGCACCAGGGAACATTGTTGAAGATGACCATGTGACAGCCGCTGATGTTAACACACCATCAGCCACAGAACCACCATCAACAACAGTCCAAGGGGCAAGCTCAACTAAAAATATCAGTGCTATAAGAGGATGGACAAAAGAACAAATGTTAGTTGCAATTGACGACATAGAGTTTAATGGATACTCAGTTCGGGCATCTGCAAAAAAACATGGTATTCCTCCCTCATCAATACATTATCGGATAAATGGACTGACTCATACAAAACGTAGAGGGCCTCTTACAGTTATGACTGAGGATGAGGAGGCCGAGGTGGTTGAGTGGTGTAAAGAGATGGCCCAACTGGGACATGGGCTAGAGTTGATACAACTCAAATCAACAGTTGCTCAAATCTGTCAAGGGAGGCCAAACCCATTCAAAGATGGGTTTCCTGGTAAATCATGGTGGTTTGGGTTTAAAAAAAGGCATCCAAAACTTGTATTGCGTACTGCTGAGGGCCTTGACAGAGACAGAGCATTAAATTTGCGCCCTGCAGTTGTGCAAAAATTCTATGACACACTTTCTAGTGCTTATGATAAACATTCTTATGGAGCAGACCATATATGGAACTGTGATGAAACAGGTTTACAGGCAGGGAGGAATTGTGGCATGCGGGTAATTGCCAAGAGAGGGAGCCGAAATGTGCCAAAGATTTTGCCCAAGAGCAGGGAGTGGATAACTATTTTATGTTGTGTTAATGCAATTGGTACTTCAATCCCAGGATTTTATCTATTCAAAGGTAAAAATCAATTGAAAAACTATATACAGAACTGTGAACCAGGTGCATGCATGGCTGCACATCCCCATGCATGGATGACTAAAGAATTGTTTCTAAGTTGGCTTTTTCACTTTGCTGCATCGGTACCAGGTGGCGTCTTGCCAAATAACAGACACCTTTTGATATTAGATGGCCATGGGAGCCACATGGCTGTACAAACAATTGAGGAAGCAAACAATTTAGGCATCGACCTATTGACATTGCCAGCTCATACCACTCATAGACTGCAACCCCTTGATGTTAGTGTGTTTGGCCCTTTCAAGAACTATTTCAGGTCGGAGCGCGCTGCATGGATGACAAAGAATCCAGGGGTTGAGGTGAAAAGGTTTGAGCTAGCAGAGCTTGCAAGTAAAGCTTTTAAAAGGGCTTTGACACCATCAAATATCAAGGTTGGCTTTAGGAGGACAGGAATCTGGCCACTGAACTATGATGCTCTTATGCATGATACTGGTTGTAGCCAAGCGTTTCATGTGGATGGTCAGGAAGAAGGGAATGCCCAAACAGGTGTTGAAGTGCAAGAAGTAGATGACCAAGATGATGTTGTTGCAGCTGGTAATATGATTTCCTTGTCTCAAGGACACTAATATGCTGAAGATGATGAAACTGTATGTGAAACACAATATAACAATGAACAAATTCGCAGTAACATGGAGATTGTTCCACCAACTCAAGAACATGAAATTCCTGTTGTTGATATTGTTAATGTTATTGCTGAACATGCAGTTGACAATGACCAATTGACATTGCCAAGCCAAGTAACCCCACCTTCATGGCTAGTAGAAGGAATGATCAATATGAATGCACATAGTGTCTCAACAACCAATGAAGAAAGCATGAACATTCCCTCACAACCAGCAGAATTGAACAGTGAAATTGTTCATTTTTTTGTGGACAATATATCAATGGAAGAAGATGAAGGACATAATGAGGCATCAAATGAAAATAATGATATAGTTCAATCAGTTCCAACAGAAACTGGAAGGGAAGTACCAAGCAATGACATGCAGGTGGGAGGGGTGGAGAAGACACTTGGACGATTCCTAAAGCTACCAGTACAGAGAGTATCAATGAAAAAAAAGCAAGGTGCACCGGGTAGTCTTCGTCTGGGCCGAAGCTCACAGTTACTCACCTCAGAGGACTATATAAACCTGTTAGTTGAGTCTGAAAAAAAGAAATTTGAAATGCAAGAATTAAAACAGAAAAAGAAGGATCTAGTCAAGGAGAAGAAGGCAGCAAGGATTGTTGCAGCACAACATCGAGCAGATGAAAAGATTGAAAGAGATAAAGCAAGGCAAATTAAGGACCAACAAAAGCAAATGGCAAGACAGGAAAAGGAAAAACGAAAGGCACAACAAATGCTTGAAAAGGAACAAGGGATGATCAATATGGTTGACAATGATACAAGAATAGCTAATGAAGCCAGAATTATTTCAAACTCATTGGACTCCATTGCAGATAATACACCATTATTCCAAGATCTCATAAACATTCAAGTGCCTCACTATCAAACTGAGGGTTTACCCACTTGCCTTATTCCTACCAGAGTTGGTGCCAATTCTATGTATGCTCATTACACACCTCCACTTAATGCAGGGACCAGTAGTGCAAATGTGAGGTATGGGTACTCAATACCTCCATGGTTGGAAGCTGCAAATTGGAGTCAATCATATGGCAGCAATCAACCATTTCCTAATAAACCCTTGACAGGTAGGCCAACCTACTTGGCTCAACAAGGTAACTCGGGGAGTTTTGGCACTCAAGATTCTCAGGGCCATAAAGAATAGGGGTGTCATATGTTTTTGTTTGTAACCACATTATGATGTGGATTTTGGATGGATTCTGTCTTTTTCTTGTCACAAAAACATTCTGGCTTACAACCTAGGTTGTTTTATTGCTTTGAAACACTAACAACATTATGGTGCTATGCATTCACTACATTGAAAAGCCAACAGCAGCTTGGTTGGTTGTAAAGCAGTTTTATTTGCGAGTTAAGCACAAATGATATCAGTCCACAAAAGACGCTACAATGATAACTTAGATACTTATTCCCCTTTTGAAATTGTTATGTCAATTCATATTATGTCTTGGGGCATCTTTTTCCACTGCAAAGATGAACAATATTTCACAAAATAAATCACTTAATACTTCACCATTAGCTTCAAAATGATGCTCCCAACACTGATAAGTGATTTCTTATGGATATTAAACCTTAGGAAATTGATTTCTTCTTACTAAAACAAGTACACCAGATCTCGAAAAGCATATTTCAGATATTAGAAAACATATACCAGACCTTAGAAAAACACTTGGAAAGTCACCAACAGAAAAACATATGACTTTATTAGCCTCTTATGGTCAATGTGTAGTGGTCTTGGGCTTATTATTATTGTCTTATGGTATTTATGCAGTCACCATAGCAATATGCTTTAGATCTAATTATTCATTGCAGTCAACAAGTATCATAGAAAGCAGGCCACTGTAAGTAGTTTTTCAACTTTGAAAGAATAACCTAGATCTAAGTAAGCTTAACTACAAGCACATACTTCTGTAAAATATCCTAACTCTCAAACACATCCATCTTCTATTGAATACAGAAAGAATTTAATACAAAACAATAGCTCAAAACCAAAACTGAACTAAACTTAAAGCCTACACAACATATGTACTCCACAAAGATCATAAAGAGTTACAATTGGAACTAGTGGACTCTTTGAAGTCATTTTCTTCATTTTTGAAGTAATTATTATTTAAATTTGTTGAATAAAACCTGAAACACTGAGATAATAAGACAGAAAGCTGCAAATAAATTCTCAACCATAAATAAGTAAATAAATCCAACAAATCTGATTTTAATATAATCAAATATGTAGTCATATATAGTTCTAAAATAATTGAGCTAAGAATTGTTCCAAGGAAACGAACAAAATGCATGTGATAGACAAAATTGAATGGCATAGGCAAACATGGGAGATAGTCTTTAGGAACCTAACCCAAACTATTGCAAGCACTAATAAATTATATGGAATGGTAGAGAAGCTCGAAAGGCAGTTGAAACAATAAAAGATAAGTCAATAGGGCCAGATTTGTCAAATTACATGAGTTTGAACATAAAATAATCTCTTTGGGCACATCTAAACTCAAAATCCGAAGCACTTAAATTGAAGGATGTGAAGACCAATATTTTCATGTCATTCAATCGATTATTCAAATCCAATATTACCATCCTCTTGCCTATCCCATGTTTTGGAAACTCTTTGATGATGATAAAGAGTGTAAGGTTGTTACTATTGCAAACCTATCATGGATGAATTTGGTTACACAAGAAAATTCCCATAAATGCAAAGGATATCCAAGGAGGAATAGGATGTCATTAAAACATTCTCTGTTCATGCTCCAATATTGAAAGGTAGCCTATAATATGGCAGGGACCTGAAGCCTCACAATCTCCTGGTGGATAAGCGAAGAGGTGTAGTAAAAATAGCATATCTTGGCCTCGGAAGAGCATTTACAATTCCTATTAAGAAATATACACATGAGGTGAGTGCTTTAACTACATTTTCCACATTTGCTACTGGTTTTTGTAGAAATTTTGTCCTCACTGATTTTAGAGACGGTTTGGTTCTAGTTTCTTGGTGAATAATATCTAATTTTTAGCACTAAGGTTAGAGGTTTCGAGTGTTCAACTTCTTGTTGGACGATTTGGCCTTTCAGGATCAACCCTTTGCAGAGAATGTCAGCCAATAAATTATACCTTCAACAAAACCAGAGGGCTACTACTCAAAGCTGCCAATAAATTATATCTTCGACAAAACCAAAGGGATGCTACGAATTAACATTTAGCACCATTATATCAGAAAAAAGCACAAGACCTTAACACCGAAAAGCTACAACATCATTTCCGTATGTTCCGAGTCTCACACTAGCTGCAAGCTTTGGAGATGGCAACCAAAACCAAGCTGCCATTAGAATCCAAAACCCTAAACCCTTCAACAAAGCAGCTAATAAATTATACCTTCAACAAAACCAGAGGGCTACTACTCAAAGCTGCCAATAAATTATATCTTCGACAAAACCAAAGGGCTTCTACGAATTAACATTTAGCACCATTATATCATAAAAAAGCACAAGACCTTAACACCGAAAAGCTACAACATCATTTCTGTATGTTCCGAGTCTCACACTAGCTGCAAGCTTTGGAGATGGCAACCAAAACCAAGCTGCCATTAGAATCCAAACCCTAAACCCTTCAACAAAGCAGCTAATAAATTATACCTTCAACAAAACCAGAGGGCTACTACTCAAAGCTGCCAATAAATTATATCTTCGACAAAACCAAAGGGCTGCTACGAATTAACATTTAGCACCATTATATCAGAAAAAAGCACAAGACCTTAACATCGAAAAGCTACAACATCATTTCCATATGTTCTGAGTCTCACACTAGCTGCAAGCTTTGGAGATGGCAACCAAAACCAAGCTGCCATTAGAATCCAAAACCCTAAACCCTTCAACAAAGCAGCTAATAAATTATACCTTCAACAAAACCAGAGGGCTACTACTCAAAGCTGCCAATAAATTATATCTTCGACAAAACCAAAGGGCTGCTACAAATTAACATTTAGCACCATTATATCAGAAAAAAGCACAAGACCTTAACACCGAAAAGCTACAACATCATTTCCGTATGTTCCGAGTCTCACACTAGCTGCAAGCTTTGGAGATGGCAACCAAAACCAAGCTGCCATTAGAATCCAAAACCCTAAACCCTTCAACAAAGCAGCTAATAAATTATACCTTCAACAAAACCAAAGAGCTACTACTCAAAGCTGCCAGACAAAACCAAAGGGCTGCTACAATAGAGATGGGAATAAAGACTTATAAAGCACTTAAATTCAATACGCAAGGTAAAACCTGTCTCCAAATTTAACAAAACTTCCAATAAGCGAGGTGAGGTGTTGAGAAACACACGGTGAGAGGTGTTGAAAAACACTTTAGAAAATGACTGGTAGGATAAAAATCCTACCGGATAGAAGCCATCATTCCAGAGCTCGCCACACATTCGGCGGACCTTCTCCAGCGCTCGCTGGACCTGCCACAGCTGCAACAATTGGAAAAAATTAGCAAATGAGCAAATGCAGAAAAAAAAAACCTAAAAAACCACACAAATACCACCGAAATATGAAATTACCTGTAAATTGGTATTGGCTCCTCCCCAAACAGCAAATAGCATGAATTAAACAACCACCCAGGAAACCCTAAACCACCGGCGGTCCAGACTAAACAGCAATTGGCGGGCAAATAGCGCGAATTAAACAACCACCCAAGAAACCCTAAACCACCGGCGGTCCAGACTGAACAACAATTGGCGGACATGAGCTCAACCATGGCGGACATCATGCACAGGTAATGGAGCCCTCCCGCGCCATCATCGGCGGAGGGCTTCGAACAAACACCGGACCCGAACAGAAAACCCACAGGCAAACCACACACCGCGGCGTAAAGGCGGAAATGAGCGGGCGGATGGTCGGCAGGTGAAGTTTTAACCGTTGACACGCTATAGAACAGGTGGCTCTCCAAGTTGGACGCGTGTCGTACGAGAGAGCGTGCCGTCCACGTGCTTGTCCGCCAGGTGGAGGGGAGGGCGCACAGGTAATGGCGTCCCTCCCCTAGTTCGTGTACTGCCAGATCTGAATGAGAGGCAATGATTTATCTAGCCAGAGAGAAGACCCTAACCTGCTCGAAAAATTTGAGAGCGAATGGTGCGGTGAGCCAAATCTGAGGGCATCCATGGATTGTAACATTTTTTTTTTAAATGTTTTGGGATTAAATTGTTGCATACATTTAAAAAGGGAACATATTTTTTATTTTTATTTTAAGTGTTTTTCTTTTTTTAAAACAAGAAACAAAGGGGCTCTTGTTTTTTTAAATTCAATTGGTGCATTTTTTAAAATTGAATCTCAAGCTTTCATTTTGAAATTTCTCTTTGGATCTGGGATATATTTGGTTTTCTCTTGCTAGGGGTCATTTTTTTTATTGTCAAGATGAAGAATAAGATGGTAGAAGCATATCTGAGCGAGAGCAATAAGCTGGACAGTTCCAATTACTCCAATTCAAAATTTAAGTTGCAAACTCTATTGGAGGGGCAAAACGCATGGGCAATTGGAACCGGTAATGAGTTGATGCCAACCCTAGCTATAGGTGGAACAACAACAACAATCCAGGACTGGGAAAAGAGGGAGAACAAGGCAAGGGTGCTATTCAAATTGTCCATGAAAGATTGCATTATTCCTCATATTTGAGAATGTAAATCTACAACAGACATCTGAATGACTCTCGAAGACTTATACGAGATCAAAAACACAAATATACTACTATTTCTAAAGATCAAGATTCTCTCCATTAAAATGAAAGAGAATGAATCTGTAGCAGCGTTCATCTCTCGTATCAAGGAGCTTAAGAGTAAGTTGGGTGACATTGGTGAAACAATATCAGACACTGATTTGGTCATGATTACCATGAATGGTATGACTACCAACTATTAGATGTTCATCACTGGGTTGTATGTGAGAGAAAAAGTCCCTAAGTTTGAAGAATTGACAAGGATCCTAATGCAGGAGGAGGAAAGGTGGATGACCTTGAAACCCCAGAGCTCATATCTTGCCCTAATGGCAAAGAAGAAGCCCTTCAGAGGAAAGACAAAATGCAGCACACAAAAGTGAAGGAACCCCACAAAGAAATCCACCTCCATCTCAAGGTATTCCTCCAAACAGAAGTGATTCAAGACCAAAATGTTTTTATTGCAGTAAATTTGGTCATATGGCTAAACATTTTCGGAAAAATAAGTTTAATGAAGGTCAAAAGAGACACAAGAAGCATGAAGGCCATATGGCTGATGCAGATCAGAATTCGAATATCAGATTGTTCATATCTAATTATGCATTGTCAATTAAGGAGGATGAAGCAAAAATTTGGTTCGTGGACTTAGGAGCCACCTCCCATATGAGAGGTAAGAGGAAATGGTTTAAAATTTTCAAAGAATCTAGCACTGGTACGAAGGTCTAACTTGGAGACTATTATGTTCCTATACCAATAGGTGTCATAATTTATGATTGACTTAGTTTATCTTTGTAATATGTACATACCTTTGTTGTCTGCAAATGTTTTCCATATTTGTAAAAAAAAAAAAAAAAAAAAAAAAAATGTAAAGAGGGTATGTCCTAAAAGAAAATCAAAGGACTAAAAAAAAGAATGCAAAAAGGTCAAAAAAGATTGAAAATGAACCCCAGGAAGGAAAAAAACTACCATGAAAGTGTGAAAGTCAAAATTCCACTACCATTTACTTTGATGTAGAATAAAAAGATTGTGTGTAGCTTGTTACCTTTGCCACAATCCTTGGATAGTCAAACAATGTAAACTTGGCTATTTTATGTTTTGAATTTCTTGTTTATAGGTAGAGAATAAAATCTGACCAAACTATGTAATCTTGGAAAATAATTAGATTAGGTAGAGTAAAAAAAGGAGCTCAACAGTCTAATCTGAGCCCTTAGATGTAATAAGGTTAGACTTAGATATATTTCCATTGTAAAAGAAAAGAAAAGTTTGATAAGGGTTTGTTAATTTAAGTGCACCCTAATAAAAAGTAGAAAAAATGGTAGGATGTGTATGTGGGTAAGTAGATGAATGGTTGTAGAATGGTGTCTGATGAATGATTAGTTGAAACTCATATCATTTAGTTTCATCGTCATATTACTTTAAAATTATTGATAACAATGAGACATTTACAAAGGTCAAGTTATTAATTTCCTCATTCCTTTTACCCCTAATTTCACTAATTTCCCACAAATAACAATTTAAGCGCCTAAAACCTTAAGTCCAAGGGGCTCAAAGCATTTCTATGACTTTTAGAGGGACCGGACCCTCGAACCAATGACTTATAGGTTCCAGGTGCTAAAACCCCCTTCATCATTCACTCATTTCCACTAAAAACCCCTTTTCCTAGAGTAAAATCACTATTTACTTAGGAAAAGTAATTATCCTCATACAAAACTCCTTCTCACAAAAACCCACAAAATGCACCTAAGCATAAGTATAATGTTTAAATGCGAAAATGTGAATATATTTCGAAACATTTTACTTAGCACATTCTTATCCCCATTTCCATTTCATATTACCATTAATTTATTATAGTCAACTCCAGAAAAATACACCCTGTCCTTGTATATATTATTAAAATCCCTCATATTAATATCCCGCTCCGGTTTGAAATATAAACCTTAACAATAAAAAAATTAGATAGATTAACTAATCTATTTGTGATCAATTTAGACCTATAACCCTCCGCTGCTTTAAAAATGAATTAATTAATCAACCTGTGATTAATTAAGAGCCTTCCTCTAATCACATCGCCCCCGACATCATTAATCTCCCTAAATCCGTGGTTATTATCCCGTCGGGCCCCTCCATAAAATCTCGAGCAAGTCCCCTCCTCGACCACCGTACAATCTGACCCCTTCAGATTTGACGGTTCACGCTCATATCGGGCGGCCTCCGATGCCAAAATTTACCCACCCGATGTGAGCGGTTTTACTGTACACCCTACCGCTATGTGTCGCTCAATGAATGGCATCGAGCAGACCTCTCCCAATACCACCATACCCTCATAAGTGGTTCGATAGATTCCACTTACCACCTCCGCTTAACACCTTTGCTAAATGACAAAACAACACTTCCATCAGTTGCCGCCAACTGTCTCATTTCCATTATACGTGCCAAAAGCATTGACTTTGCCAATAAACCCAAAAATATTAATTATTTTTGTTTTACCAAGAAGAATAACCTTTTGTTCTCAAAGCACATTCAGAGTACGTTTGAGCCGTCACCCTACTTTCAACCTTCAACCTCCAGAAGCCGCTGAACTCCATATTGCCATTGTCAACCCGTTCGCTCCATGCAAATAGTGCACCAGAGCCATTTGCCTCTCCATGCAACCATAACCAAGTATTTACCCTGTTTCAACTAAAAAACCCTGTTTTCCATACTGAACCTAAACTAAATTGCTGTAAAATATAAGTAATTTAGTGAAATTAAGCCGTTTTACAGTCTTGACACTCTCTGAGATGATCCATTTTTCATAATTCCCCAAAAATTCCCTGCCCCCGTCCTTGAATCCACAAGAACCAAGGATGGATGCTCTAGTCGCCTTAAATGTCATGCTAGTTACCACTCCTCACAGAGATTTAGACCATCTTCCCCTGGCCGACAAAGACTTCCAGATAAAAGACCTCACCTTTGATGAAACCCCTTTGAAATTGCATTGCAAATACCGAGATATCTACTTGAACCATGCAGATAAGATAGGTCTCTGGGAATCAAACCTGCCCAAGTATCAATTCCCTAGTGTTCATGTCTTCCCGGAAATTATTCATTACTGCCATGCAAACTATGACCCTATTATGAAAGTTGTAATGTCCCCAGACCAGAAAATCCTATTCACCATTACAGTTGAGTCCATAAACGAGATGTTACAGTTGCAGCCTGGTCAAGACCTCACCCCCCTGTCTATTGCTGATTTGCTTGAAATATTCTCCAAGCTGTCTAGTTCTAGAAGTACTCAAATCCTCCAGACTTTCATTTCTGAAGAAAAGCACATGCCAAAGGACCCTCCTCCTTACATGTCAGCCTTCTTTTCTGATCTAGGCAAAGATATTACAACAATGCTATCATGCATTTTAGGTTCTACCACTAGTGAGTTTGTAGATGAGACTATTTTTGCTGGCATGTCTATTTTTACCCCTCGTCAACCTCATACAGTCAAGTTTGATTATGAAAAATTCATTGCAAATAAAATGCATGATCAATTTATGAGACTTGAAAATGAGAGGGTGTTCAAGTATTCATCAATCGTGTATCATTTGTTTCTCTACTACCAAACTGATAAGTTTCCCTTCTCTATACAAAAGCTTGATACTAAAGGGAATCCTAGATCTATCATCTTTTGGACTGCTCTATTCCACAGGTCTTGTTATTCTCACCATCCATACACAGATTTTATTTACCTATTTGTACATCTAGTGACTACAATGTTATTAGGAAGTCCCCCTCCCAGAATTAGTGCAGACATTAAGAGGGTTCTCTGGTTGTCCAAACAATACAAAGTAGGTCTCTGGGAATCAAACCTGCCCAAGTATCAATTCCCCAGTGTTCATGTCTTCCAGAAAATTATTCATTACTACCATGCAAACTATGACCCTATTATGGAAGTTGTAATGTCCTCAGACCAAGAAATCCTATTCACCATTACAGCTGAGTCCATAAACGAGATGTCACAGTTGCAGCCTGGTCAAGACCTCAACCCCCTATTTATTGCTGATTTACCTGAACTATTCTCCAATATGTCTAGTTCCAGAAGTACTCAAATCCTCCAAACTTTCATTTCTGAAGAAAAACACATGCCAAAGGACCCTCCTCCTTACATGTCAGCCTTCTTTTCTGATCTAGGAAAATATATTTACAACAATGCTATCATGCATTTTAGATTCTACCACTAATGAGTTTGTAGATGAGACTATTCTTGCTAGCATGTCTACTTTTATGCTTGGTCAACCTCCTAAAGTCAAGTTTGATTATGCAAAATTCATCGCAGATAAAATGCATGATCAGTTTAAGAGACTTGAAAATGAGAGGGTGTTCAAGTATTCATCAGTCATGTATCATTTGTTTCTCTACTACCAAACTGATAAGTTTCCCTTCTCTGTAAAAAAGCTTGATATTAAAGGGAATCCTAGATCTGTCATCTTTTGGACTGCTCTATTCCACAGGTCTTGTTATTCTCACCATCCATACACAGATTTTATTTACCCATTTGTACATCCAGTGACTACAATGTTATTAGGAAGTCCCCCTCCCAGAATTAGTGCAGACATTAAAAGCGTTCTCTAGCTACCCAAACAATACAAAGTAGAGGATTGGTACTCGTATCAAAACCATACTGAAATCAGAATTTATGGGTGTGAGCTTCCTCCTTACAAGTTACCTAAATATCTCCCCATGCGATTATTTGCTCCCGAGTACTATAGGCAAATGATCAATTCTGATGAGATTCACTTTGTTAAAACCAAGAAGAAGGCCCAACTAAGAATAAAGGATCATCTAGGCCCATTTATTTGCAATAACAGAGAAGCAGGAAAGGAGGCAGATGAAATCCTCCAAAGATTTAGATTAAAACATAGTTTCATCTGGGACTATGAACCCCATGGATTCATTTGTAACAGAAGGAAGAAACATATGCTATCTCCTTATATCCACCATAAGATCCCAGAAATTGAACAATATGCCAATCAATCAGAATGGGTGGAAGGCACTCTGATAGATCGTTGAATTTGACAATATAATGGTAGGCTTAGAAAGAAGGTTTGATGAAGATTCGTTTGTACAGGTGTTTGGAGAAACTTCATCACGAAATAAGTCACAGGAAAACAGCACACAGCCATCAGAGCAATAAGGACCCTCAGAACAAGCAGAAGATTTAAAACAATAAGAAGATTCAAAATAGCCTGAAATCTCAGAGGAGCTTGCTCAACCTGAAAAAATCATGAGCAAACCTCCTGTTTTACAGACTCCTCTAAATGAGGAGAAAAATTTAAAGAGAAGCCGAGATGAAGCCACTCCTTCTACTATGCCTATTGACCAGACTTTTGTTAAAAGGAAAAGGTTAAACCCATATGAAGAGGAGGAGTACAGTGAGGAAACAGTAGGCAACTAAACAGCCGAAAGGAGTGACAACAGGCCAACCATTCCAACAAGAGGCACACCATCTGTCTCACAGATACAAGCATTTGAAAGGCAGCAAAGAAGAAAAGTATCTTCTTTGAGAGCTCCCTCTAAACAGAGTCTGGACATTAAAGGAAATTACAAAGAAATTAAAGCAATGAATGAGAAATTGAAAGCTCAAACCTATGCTCACTACCTCAAAATGGCTCTAACTAATCAGACCAGGCTTATGTCAACTTTTGACATAAAGGAAGGAAAAAATGCAGATGAGCTTCCTCAAGCCAACTGTGCAACAACCAAGATCTGTGGTTGATTATTTAAAGACTGGTTTTGAAGTTCTAGCAAAGTACATCCATCCTATTGACCAAATAGAACTCCACAAGAAGACTGGTGAAATGGTCTATTCTACATTGACTTGTAAGGCCATCACAACACATCAATTGCAAAAATCATTGCACAATACCACTACACAGCTGAAACTAGAAAAAGCGTCCTCTCAGGCTAAAGACACCAGGATAAAAACTCTAGAAGACTTGGTGATAGAATTGGGACATGATCCCAAAGATGTCAAAGCAGCTAAGCAATTGATCAAAAAGAAGAATGATGATATAGATGCACTAAAGAAGCAGCTCAAGATCCTTCCTCTCCACCATCCTCAAACTACAAAAGTCATAGAGAAACAAAAAGAGGAAGAACTTATGGACCTAGTCCTTAAGTTAAATGATCAGTTAAAAGAAATTGAAAAAGAATTGGAAAATGAAATACAATCTAAGCAGAGTGAGTTAGCCACCACTCCTCAAACTGTCATACCCACAGTTTCTACAACAATACCCTCTACTCTGGCAGCTTCTTTGGCACCAACACTTCCACCAGCGACAACATTGCCAGTAGCAGAGACTATTCCAACTACAGGTACATCAACCAATGTAGGGACCTCAGCAGAAAAAACAGATGAGATGATTAAAGCCATGGAACAAATGAATATCCAGGCTACAGAACTGAAAAAGCTCAAGGAACAAATGTCAAGTATAGAAACAGACTACGAGCTAGCACAGATTCAAAATAAAGAAGAAGAAAGGAAAAACAAAAGGATGGAGGAAAGAATCAGAGTCCTGGAAAAGGACTTGACATTAGAAAAACCACTAGGAGACATGAGAAATATATTGTGGGCCAATATCATTGATTCCATCAATGATATTTGGTCTTCTATCCAGGTAATTTTTGAATAAACTAAATTAGTAAAAATAGTTGTAGAAGCTATACAGAAGACTAAAGAAGAACTAGGAGATAAGCCTGAAGAGGCAAATCAGTTAATTGATTTTTTGAACAGCAGGAATAGGTACCAACTAGATGAGTTGGATATTGAAGATAGAACAACTACTATCATTGAAATAAGGAAAGTTCTTACTAAAAGGAACTTAATGCTTAACTTAGAGAAAAGGTGTTAGAGTATTTAGGTAGATATAGATAGCTTCATGTTGAAGTATGGCATTTGGAGAGAGAAAGGCCTTCCTAGTCCAAAGGTTATACATGACCAATTAATAGAAATTAGAGAAACAAGCCAAGAGTCAAGCAAGTTCTTTAGCAGTAAAAGGATTACCTACAGGAAAGGTACTTTATGATAGTCTAGAGAATCTATTCTACATAGAGCATGAAATAAAACATCTATTCACCAGCAAACCCAATTTTGTTAAGTACACAGAAGCTAATGAAGTTTACAGGAAAATGATGAGGGTGAAATTGCCAGATAATGAAATGTGGACCAATTTGACTGACTTACTGGAGTAAAAAAAAATTATTAGGGTAAAGTCTGGTAATACAGGATGAAAGGATGAAACAGTATAGGTAAAGAGTATCAACATAGGTAAAGAGTATCAGTAGGTGAAGATAAGAGTGAATCTAGCACATAACTACTAAGGCAACTGCAAGAGCCTAATCCGAATTCCAGCAGCCAACACATTCACAAATAAAGGGACAGCAAACAATCTGTTTTCCATCTGTCTCTATCTTCATGTTGAAGATATTTTTTGTTTCCTAGATTAATTCTCATTTAGTTATGAGATATTTTGTATCAAATTTTGTATAAATACTTCCAAAGTTGAAGTAATTAGGGTGGATTAAAAAGCATTTCTATAGACTTTTGTTTTGAGCTAAAGGAGCTACTGTAATCAAAGCTAGACTAGTTTACTGGATTAAATAAAGCTAAGGACATTTCACTCAATTCATGTGCACCTTGGGAAACATATAAGTATTAGTTCTCTGGGTTTGAATATTGTTTTCCTTTATGTTATGAAATATCATATGTGTTTCTTATAATTCTTAAAAGCAAACAAGGAGTAATATCATCAAAACTAACTTAAGTGCTCTCTGTTTTAACTATTTGCTTATTTAATGTGTTCTACTAAATTGCATAAGTTTGGGAATTCTTAGTTGCTCTCTTACTTCTGTAATTCATTCCCTCCATTGGCCACTAGTACAGGATTCTTAATTTCCCTTTCTATTTGCCAAACCTCCCTTCTTCATTTTATCCCTGTTAAGGATTCTTCATTGCCCTTGGCCCTGATTAAGATTTCCATCCATTAAGATTTTCATAATTGTCCTTGTTGTGCTAGCTTGCCTTGTGAACTCTTACCTTAGTGATTAATCAAATCCTGTTAAACTTTTCCAACTTGACTCCATAGCCCAATGGTCTGAATATCTATTTTGCCCATCTGTTTTCTTAATTCCACCAAACAAATCAAAACAAATCCCTTAAAGCATTAATAGCTAGCCTAATATCATATCAAAACAACACTAAATCATAAAGAGTGAGCCCTCTCTGAGTGTAGATTGTCTATGATCTATACTTAAAAGATTGGTTTGTAGTTACCTTGGATCCTTTCCTTCTTTCAAATAACTTCTAAGGAAAATATGAATGATAACATAGTGGCGACCATACTCGGGAAGAACAAATCCTCAGTCGAAATAAACCTTTGAGAGACCTAAAATTTTAATTTAAAGCATATTAAAGGATTGTTAGAAGTTATTGTGGACATTCATAAAAGAAAAGCATTTAAAAGACTTGAAATCTGGCTTTAGGAAGAACTCATTACACCAGGGCTAACCCTGATCCAAATCCTCCCCCTTTGTTTGAAAATCCCAACTTAATTCCAAGAATCATTAGAGGGCAAGAGAGTTCAATCAGCCCTAGACCTTTATTTAGATCACATTCATGCCCTATTGAGTGGTTTTTCTTAGAATATCTTCCTTTTGATGAATATTTTGAAACTTCTCTGTTTAGAACCACATCTGATAGCGAACTATTGGACTTACTCCAAGATCCAGAATTCATCATAGAACTTGAAATCCAACGAGCCAATTTTTCAATTGATCGACATCTACAGAACTCCCCTCAGTTCATCATTATTCCCTCACTTTTCTGAAGTTTAGTCCACCCCTCCATTCATTCCTTTACTTCCTCTTTAGCCAATCACCACTCAACATCCCACCACTACCTCTAGTTCTTCCTCCTCAACCCAAACACCCCCTGTTACCCCAACTCCAGTTCACACTCCTACCCAACCTAGAATCATGGCCAATAGATATGCTCCCCTTGTGATGCTTGCTCCCCAAGGTGCTATTCCACAGGAATATCAGAGTAAAATTGTTACTTTTGATGGCACTGGAACATACACAACACAACAACACACTAGGAATGAAAGACTGCTTTGAACTTCATGAGATTGACGTAGCAGATGTCCAAATGAGAATTTTCGTCCAAATTCTGACTGGGGAAGTGAGAACATGGTTTAGATCTTTAGCCCCTCAAAGCATAGATAGTCTAAGAGTCCTTTACCAACAATTCTTGAATAGGTGGGAAAAGAATAAAGACCCCCTTCAAATTTTATCTGAATATGAAAACCTTAAAAAGGGGCCAAATGAAACTGTTCAGGACTACTGCACCAGGTTTAATAATGTATATAATGCCATTCCACTTGACCTTAGACCTCCACCTAGCTTAGCCCTAATCAAATTTCTAGATGGATTTGATACAGATATGGCTTTTCAATTAAGAGAAATAAATCCCCCCACTCTAGAAGAAATGCAGAGTGTGGCAGTAAGCGTTGAAGCTAATCTGCTTGCCAAAAGAGCCAAAACTAGAAGTGAGAGAAGAATACCCTTGAAAGATGAAACTTCACCCTTTGACCAAAAAGTGGATGCTTTGGCCAAAGGAATGGAAAGGTTGATGGACAAAATAGAAGTTATTGAAAGGAAACCTCACTGGGATAACCAACAAGCTAATCCAGTGAGAAATCCAAATTTTAGGAAAAACTAGAACCAAAACACTGGCAAGAATGGTCCTGATCAGAACATTAGAACACCTTTCCAAGAAAACTATGTAGAGACCTCACCCCTAGAAGACCCTAAACAAGATACTCAGATAAATTTGATGGGCCTAGAAGATGAAGAAACTGTTTTTCTAACTCAGGATGATCAAGAATTATACATGCTCCAACAATTACAAACTCAAATAGGAGAATCTTTCGACTATAAGCAAGGGTATGACTCTGCTATTTTCGAGGTTCATAAACAGTATAACTTAAGAAGCAAGAAGAATCTTGATGTTCCTGATCAGAATAAAAAAGCAATGCCTAGCTAGCCTAAGAAAGGAAAAGCTACAAATCAGAATCCTCCAGTTACAAAAACCTTACAAATCCTTTCTAGACCACATCAAAATCCTCCTAGCCCCACCATTGAAGATGTAACAGATAACCAGCCTATTAATGAGCAACCTTCCACTTCAGTCCCCCTTAAAGGAACAGTGGAACAACCCCCAGAAATCATATTAGAAAATCCAATTGAAAATATTCCTAACAATGAAAAAGAAAAACACACTGCTCAGAGCTTTGGCTCTAAAATTCCAAATATTCAAACAGATAAATCCCCTCTGCCTTTCAATTTGGGAGCAGAGGTGGCCAAGCTCAAAATTTCAGTGCCTTTGACAGAATTGATCAAACATGAAACCTACAGATCTCAAATTAGTAAATCTCTGAACTATGTTGAAAATGAAGATTCTGTGAATCTATTTGATGACCAATCTGAGTTACTTTTCAGATAAGATGTTAGTGGAAACCCAGTTGAAGGAGGGATACCACCTTTCTACATCAGCCTTAACATCCACGATAAAATCCTACACAATGCTATGCTGGACACTGGAGCCTCACACAATCATATGCCTAAGTCTGTAATGGAAAAGCTTAACTTGGATATCACCAGACCTTATAAAGATCTATTATCCTTTGATTCAAGCCAAGTTAAATTCTTAGGTCTCATAAAAGATTTGTGTGTCTCCCTAGTTCAATACCCTGCCAAATCTATACTCATGGACATTGTTGTTGTTGATATACCACTCAAGCATGGAATGTTGTTTTATAGATCCTGGGGTGCTAAACTCCAAGGATCTCTGCATTTGGATATGTCTTATGCTACCATTTCTATCTTTGGACACCCCAAGAAATTATATAGAGAGACTTTGATGAAGTATGTAGCGAGTAGTTAGGAGAAGCCTCAGAACTTTCCTATATATTCAGTACATTCTAACATGGATTCTTTTATTCTTTACAATGCTGAAACTAATCAAGAAGATACTCCAAGTGATATAACAACAAAACCAAAATAAATTGCAAAAGAAAATTCAAACGTCCAAATTCATGAGATATCAGATAACAAAGAAAATCTAGATGCCCTAGTTAAGAAGGATTCCACTACCCGAGATGAAAATTATGAACATGAAATCTTATGGCATTTTGAATTTGATGGTTTGGTAAACAAGCTAGGTGCAGGAGCAGGTGTATGGATTTATAACTTAGAAAATGATCATCCAGAGGGCCATACCTACAGACTAAACTTTAAATGTACAAACAATATGGCCGAATATGAAGCACTCATGTTAGGACTGAAACTGGTTAAAAGGTTAGGAGCCATCAGAGTCTCTATCATGGGAGATTCTGAGTTAGTGATCAAACAAATTAAAGCTATTTACATGACCAAGGATCCTAGGCTAGGATTTTATAGAGGAACAATCATAGAAATACTAAATACCTTTTTAGAAACCAAACTTGTTGTTATCCCCAGAAAACACAACATGCAGGCTCACAGCTTAGCCATGTTTGTTAGTACTTGTAAGTTGCCTTTTGAGCCTAACCATCAGTACACTACTGAGGTTAGGCATAGACCTGCAATTCCTGACAATTTAAAGAATTGGCAAGTATTCAAGAATGATCAACAAATCAATAATTTTTTAAATTTATACAATGAATTTGTAAATACCAACATAGACACTGACATAGCAGTAGATTTTGATTGCTCTGATGAAGTTGAAATTAATAAACTAGAAGAAGATCAAATAGATATACTTCATCCTACAGAATTCACAATAATAGATATTCAAAATTTAAAACAAATGGAAATTGATGAAATAATTTATTATGAAACCGAATTCATAAATCTCAAAGACAATTTCTTTCCCATAGGATTAACTCCTTTGGAGGACTTATTCGACTCAAATGATATTCCCAAAAAGCCTAAAGTGGAACCTTTGAAGTCAAACATTGAGGAATGTAATATAAGATCTGAAGAGAATCCCAAACTAATAAAGCTATCAAAATGATTACCTCCCAATTAAAAACTGAAATATGTGGAACTACTGAAATAATTTCAGGATGTTTTTGCCTGGAGTTATGAAGACCTGAAATCGTATGATACTAGCATAATACAACACACCATTCCATTAAAAGAAAATCAAAATCCCTTTAGACAGAAGCTTAGAAGAATTAACCCTGTTCTATTGCCTTCTATTGAAAAGGAGATTAAAAGAATGTATGAAGTTGGGATTATTGCACCTATTAGGTTCTCAGACTGGAGTTTCAATTTGGTACCCACTAGAAAGAAAACGGGTGAAATTAGGTTGTGTGTTGACCTTAGGAATTTAAACAAATTTTCACTCAAAGATAACTATCCCCTACCGAAAATGGATCACATATTGCAGAGGGTAGTAAGTTCCACAAGGATCTCATTGTTAGATGGTTTATCTGGTTACAACCAAATCCTAGTCCATTTTGATGACCAAGCAAAGACTACTTTCACAACCCCATGGGGTACCTTTATGTATGTTAAAATGCCTTTTGGACTTAAAAATGCATGGGCCACCTTTCAAAGGGCAATGGATATTGCCTTTGCTAAGGAAATCCATGATTTCCTAGTTATATACCTTGATGATATCACAGTGTTTTCCAGATCAGATCAACAACACCTGGATCATCTTAGGCGAGTCTTTATTAAATGCAGGAAATATGGCATTTCTCTGAATCCAAAAAAGTCTTTATTTGGTTTGGAAGAAGGAAAATTATTAGGCCACATTATCTCTAAAGATGGTATCGGGATTGACCCAACCAAGATTGAAGCTATTTTGCAAATACCTCACCCCAGAAACATCAAAGAACTTCAGGCTTTTTTTAGGAAAAATAATTTTTTTAAGAAGATTTATGTCTAACTTAGCTGAACTAATTAGACTGCTAAATAATATGTTGGAAAAAGATTCAGCTATTAAATGGACAGTAGAGGCTAAGAAATCATTTGAAGATATCAAATTAGCCTTGACTCAAACACCAGTCCTCATAAGCCCAATGTTTGACAGAGAATTTATCATTTTTTCTTTTGCATTTGAACATAGTATTGCTGCAGTTTTACTATAGAAGAATGATCAGGTATTTGAACAACCAATAGCCTTATTTATTAAAGCTTTAAGAGATGCATCCTTAAAGTATAACATAATGAAAAAAAGGCTTTTTCTTTGGTAAAAGCTATCAAAGATTTCACAGTCTATATCTTGTACTCTCACGTAGTAGCGTATGTTCCCAATGCTATGATCAAAGACATTCTAACACAAAATTGAGTTGATGGCAAAAGGGGAAAGTGGATAGCTACCATATTAGAGTGTGACATAGAGATCAAACCTACAAAACTAATCAAAGGCCAGGGATTGGCTAAACTTATGGCCGAAACAAATTGCCAAGCCCTAGGTATAAATTTTATTGCAGAACTGGATGATGAAGAGGAAATGGCAACTCCACAGATCAGCCAAGTCTTTTTAGATTTACTTTGGTATGTTGATATAATATACGTTCTACAAAATTTACAAGCTCCTGCAGGGTTGTCTAGAACCAAGAATAGGTTTTTGAAAATGAAATCTTTGAAATTCTGCATAATTTATAATACTTTATTTTGGAAGAATCATGAAAGCATTATGTTGAATTTTTTATGAAAGGAGGAATCTGACAAAGTACTCCAAGAATTTCATGCAGGTGATTGTGGAGGACACCTCTACTGGAAGACAACAGCTGATAAAATCCTCAGAGTTGGATTTTACAGGCCAACCTTGTTTTCTGATGTGAAAAAATTTGTGACCTCCTACCATAAGTGTCAAATATTTGGAGGGAAAAGAAAACTTATGCCTTTACCTTTGAAACCTATTTCTACTGAAAAACCTTTTCAACAGTGGGGTCTAGACTTCATTAGTGAACTTCACTCCCCCTCTTCTGCTCAACATAAGTGGATCTTGACTGCCACAGATTACTTTACAAAGTGGATAGAAGCCATTCCCTCCAGACAAGCCACTGATACTGTCATCATAGGTTTTCTAGAGGCCAATATTCTGTCTAGATTTGGTTGCCCCAATAAAATTATCATAGACAATGCTGCAGCATTTAAATCAAAGAGGATGATTGATTTCTGCCATAAATACCATATAACCCTTGGTCACTCTACAACCTACTATCCACAAGGGAATGGACTTGCAGAATCTTCCAACAAAAGCCTAATCAATATTATTAAAAAATTACTGGAAGACAATAAGAAAACATGGAACAAGAAACTGATCAATGCTTTGTGGGTAGACAGGCTTACAACTAATAAATATATTGGTACCATTCCCTATCAGTTAGTCTATGGGATGGAAGCAGTTTTCCCTTCATCAGTAGGAATCCCAGTGATGAAACTACTCTATGAATCCCAAGTCAAGCCCAATGATATTCAGAGGAGAATCAATCACACCATTCATTTGCAACAAACCAGGGAGGAAGTATACATCAGAGCCCAAGTACATCAAGAGAAACTCAAGAAAGTTTTTGATAAAATAACCAAGGCAAAAGACTTCTATCTTGGTGATAAAGTTTTGAAATGGGACTCCAGAAGGGAAGCTAAAGGGAAGCATGGAAAGTTTGATTTCCTGTGGAAAGGTCCATATATTATATATGCCTTCAGAGGTAATAATGCTTACTTTCTTAAAGAATTGAATGGTGCAGAGGTAGAAGGAGGACCAGTAAATGGTCGAATGTTGAAGCACTATATTGATCCAAGTTACTAATTTTATTAGTTTCAGTTGTACATACTATATCCTTCATAATGTTTAGAGTGGATTGGATGGTAAAGTTTTGGAGTTGAAGCCTGAAGAGAAGGCCCTAAGCTTCAAAAGTGTCACTGTCATAAATATCAATAAAACAACAGAATAAAGGAAAAATTGCAAAATAAAATCATAGTCTTTCAGAAGGCCATTAATCTACAGTTCTTGACTTTCCACTAGGGAAAGCCATCCCCAAGTGGAGCCACTGTTATGTTCCTATACCAATAGGTGTCATAATTTATGATTGACTTACTTTATCTCTGTAATATGTACATACCTTTGCTATCTGCAAATTTTTTCCATATTTGTAAAAAATAAAAAAAAATTAAAAATGTAAAGAGGGTATGTCCTAAAAGAAAATCAAAGAACTAAAAAAAGAATGCAAAAATGTCAAAATGGTGAAAAATGAACCCAAGAAGGAAGAAAAAGACCATGAAAGTGTGCAAGTCAAAATGCCACTACCATTTACTTTGATGTAGAATAAAAAGATTGTGTGCAACTTGCTACCTTTGCCACAATCCTTGGATAGTCAAACAATGTAAACTTGGCTTTATGTTTTGAATTTTTTGTTTATAGGTAGAGAATAAAATTTGACCAAACTGTGTAATCTTGGCAGATAATTAGATTAGGTAGAGTAAATAAAAAGAGCTCAACAGTCTAATCTGAGCCCTTGGATGTAATAAGGTTAGAATTAGATAGGTTTCCATTGTAAAAGAAAAGAAAAGTTTGATAAGGGTTTGCAAATTTAAGTGCACCCTAATAAAAAGTAGAAAAAATGGTAGGATGTGTAGGTGGGTAAGTAGATGAATGGTTGTAGAATGGTGTATGATGAATGATTATTTGAAACTCATATCATTTACTTTCATCATCATATTACTTTAAAATTATGGATACCAATGAGACATTTACAAAGTCAAGTTATTAATTTCCTCATTCCTTTTACCCTTAATTTCACGAATTCCCCACAAATAACAATCTAAGCACCTAAAACCTTAAGTCAAGGGGGCTCAAAGCATTTCTCTGACTTTTGGAGGGACCGGACCCTTAGCCCAATGACTTACAGGTTCCAAGTGCTAAAACCCCCTCATCAACATTAACCCCCTTCATCATTCACTCATTTCCATTAAAAACCCCTTTTCCTAGGTTAAAATCACTATTTACTTAGGAAAAGTAATTATCCTCATAGAAAACTCCTTCTCACAAAAACCCACAAAATGCACCTAAGCCTAAGTATAGTGTTTAAATGTGAAAATGTGAATATATTTCGAAATATTTTACTTAGCGCATTCTTATCCCTGTTTCCATTTCATATTAACACTAATTTATTATAGTCAACTCCTAAAAAATACACCTCGTCCTCGTATATATTATTAAAATCCCTCATATTAATATCTTGCCCTGGTTTGAAATATAAACCTTAATAGTAGAAAAATTAGATAGATTAACTAATCTATCTGTGATCAATTTAGACCTATACCCCTCTACTACATTAAAAAGGAATTAATTAATCAACCTGTGATTAATTAAGAGCCTTCCTCCAATCACATCGCCCCCGACGTCATTAATCTCCCTAAATCCACGGTTATTATCCCATCGGGCCCCTCCATAAAATCCCGAGCAAGTCCCTTCCCCGACCACCGTACGATCTGACCCCTTCAGATCTGATGGTTGACGCTCATATCGGGTGGCCTCCGATGCCAAACTTTACCTGCCTGATGTGAGCGGTTTTACTGTACACCCTGCCACTACGTGTCACACGATGAATGGCATCGGGTGGACCTCTCCCAATACCGCCATACCCTCATAAGTGGTGCGATAGATTCCTCTTACCGCCTCCGCTTAGCGCCATCGCTAAACGACAAAACATCTTCCATCAGTTGCTACCAGCTATCTCATTTCCATTATACATGCCAAAAGCATTGACTTTGCAAATAAACCCAAAAATATTCATTATTTTTGTTTTACCAAGAAAAAGAACCTTCTGTTCTCCATGGACATTCAGAGTACATTTGAGCCGTCACCCTGCTTTCAACCTTCAACCCCCAGAAGCTGTTGAACTTCAGATTTCCATTGCCGACCCATGCGCTCCATGCAAATAGTGCACCATATCCATTTGCCTCTCCATGCAACCATAACCAGGTATTTACCCTGTTTCAACTAAAAAACCCTGTTTTCCATACTAAAGCTCAACTACATTGCTGTAGGATATAAGTAATTTAGTGAAATTAAGCTATTTGACAGTCTTGACACTCTCTGAGACGATCCATTTTTCATAATTCCCCAAAAATTCCTTGCCCCCATCCTTGAATCCACAAGAACCAAGGATGGACGCGCCAGTCGCCTTAAATGTCATTCCAGTTACCACTCCTCACAGAGATTTAGATCATCTTCCCCTAGCCGACAAAGACTTCGAGATAAAAGACCTCACCCTTGATGAAACCCCTTTGAAATTGCATTGCAAATACCGAGATATCTACTTGAACCATGCAGATAAGATAGGTCTCTGGGAATCAAACCTACCCAAGTATCAATTCCCCAGTGTTCATGTCTTCCTGGAAATTATTCATTACTGCCATGCAAACTATGACCCTATTATGAAAGTTGTAATGTCCCCAAACCAGAAAATCCTATTCACCATTACAGTTGAGTCCATAAACGAGATGTTACAGTTGCAGCCTGGTTAAGACCTCACCCCCCTGTCTATTGTTGATTTTCTTGAAATATTCTCCAAGCTATCTAGTTCTAGAAGTACTCAAATTCTCAAGACTTTCATTTTTGAAGAAAAACACATGCCAAAGGACCTTCCTCCTTACATGTCAGCCTTCTTTTCTGATCTAGGCAAAGATATTACAACAATGCTATCATGCATTTTAAGTTCTACCACTAATGAGTTTGTAGATGAGACTATTTTTGCTGGCATGTCTATTTTTACCCCTGGCCAACCTCCTACAGTCAAGTTTGATTATGCAAAATTCATTGCAAATAAAATGCATGATCAATTTATGAGACTTGAAAATGAGAGGGTGTTCAAGTATTCATCAGTCGTGTATCATTTGTTTATCTACTACCAAACTGATAATTTTCCCTTCTCTATACAAAAGCTTGATACTAAAGGGAATCCTAGATCTGTCATCTTCTGGACTGCTCTATTCCATAGGTCTTGTTATTATCACCATCCATACACAGATTTTGTTTACCTATTTGTACATCTAGTGACTACAATGTTATTAGGAAGTCCCCCTCCCAGAATTAGTGTAGACATTAAGAGGGTTCTCTGGTTTTCCAAACAATACAAAGTTGGGGATTGATACTTGTACCAAAACCGTACTAAAATCAAAATTTATGGGTGTGAGCTTCCTCCTTACAAGTTGCCTAGATATCTCCCCATGCGATTATTTTCTCTGGAGTACTACAGGCAAATGATCAATAATGAGATTCACTTTGTTAAAACCAAGAAGAAGGCCTAACTAAGAATAAAGGATCATCTAGGCCCATTTATTTACAATAACAGAGAAGCAGGAAAGGAGGCAGATGAAATCCTCCAAAGATTGAGTTTAAAACACAGTTTCATCTGGGCCTATGACCCCCATGGATTCATTTGCAAAAGAAGGTAGAAACATAAGCTATCTCCTTATATCCACCATAGGATCCCAGAAATTGAACAATATGCCAATCAATCAGAATGGGTGGAAGGCACTCTGATAGATCAAGATAGCACACAAGTTGAAGTTGACAATGTAATGTTGGACTTATAAAGAAGGTTTCATGAAGATTCGTTTGTACAGGTGTTTTGAAAAACTTCATCATGAAAGCACTCACAGGAACACAGCACACAACCATCAAAGCAACAAGGACCCTCAGAACAAGCAAAAGATTCAAAACAATAAGAAGAGTCAGAGCAGCCTGAAATCTCAGAGGAGCTTGCTCAACCTGAACAAATCATGAGAAAACCTCTTGTTTTCCAAACTCTTCTAAATGAGGAGAAAAATTTAAAGAGAATCTGAGATGAAGCACTCCTTCTACTATGCCCATTGACCAAACTTTTGTTAAAAGGAAAAGGTTAAACCCATATGTAGAGGAGAAGTACAGTGAGGAAACAACAAGCAACTCAATAGCCAAAAAGAGTGATAGCAGGCCAACCATTCCAACGGGAGGCACACCATCTGTCTCATAGGTACAAGCATTAGAAAGGCAGCAGAGCATAGAAGTATCTACTTTGAGAGCTCCCTCTGAATAGAGTCTGGAAATTAAAGGAAAGTACAAAGAAATTAAAGCAATGAATGAGAAACTGAAAGCTCAAACCTATGCTCACTACCTCAAAATGGCTCCAACTAACCAGACCAGGCTTATGTCAGCCTTTGACATAAAGGAAGGAAAAATGCAGATGAGTTTCCTCAAGCTAACTGTGCAAAAGCCAAGATCCATGGCTGAGTATTTAAAGACTGATTTTGAAGTTTTGGCAAAGGATATCCATCCTATTGACCAAATAGAACTGCACAAGTAGACTGGTCAAATGGTCTATTCTACATTGACTAGTAAGGCCATCATAGTACATCAATTGCAAAAATCATTGCACAATACCACTGCACTGTTGCAACTGGAAAAAGCCACCTCTCAGGGTAAAGACACCAGGATAAAAACTTTAGAAGACTTGGTGATAGAATTGGGACATGATCCCAAAGATGTTAAAGCATCTGAAAAATTGATCAAAAAGAAGAATGATGATATAGTTGCACTAAAGAAGCAACTCAAGATCCCTCCTCTCCACCATCCTCAAACTGCAGAAGTCATAGAGAAACAAAAAGAGGAATAACTTATGGACCTAGTCCTTAAGTTAAATGATCAGTTAAAATAAACTGAAAAAGAATTGGAAAAAGCAATACAGTCTAAGCAGAGTGAGCTGGCCATCGCTCCTTAGACTGTCATACCCACAGTTTCTACAGCAGTACCCTCTACTCTGGCAGCTCCTTTGGCACCAACACTTCCACTAGCGACAACACTGCCAGTAACAGAGACTATTCCAACTACAGGTACATCAACCAATGCAGGGACCTCAACAGAAAAATAGATGAGATGATTAAAGCCATGGAACAAATGAATATCCAGGCCACAGAACTGAAAAAGCTCAAGGAACAAATGTCAAGTATAGAAACAAACTACGAGCTACCACAGATTCAAAACAAAGAAGCAGAAAGGAAAAAAAAGAATGGAGGAAAGAATCAAAGTCCTGGAAAAGGACTTAACATTAGAAAAACCACTGGGAGACATGAGAAATATATTGTGGGACAATATCATTGATTCCATCAATGATATTTGGCCTTCTATCCAGGTAATTTTTGAACAAACTGAATTAGTAAAAATAGTTGTAGAAGCTATACAAAAGACTAAAGAAGATCTGGGAGATAAGCTCGAAGAGGCAAGTCAGTTAATTGATTTTTTGGATAGCAGGAACAGGTATCAACTAGATGAGTTGTATATTGAAGACAAAATAGATACTATCATTGAAATAAAGAAAGTTCTTACTAAAAGGAACTTAATGCTTAACTTAGAGAAAAGGTGTCAGAGTATTCAGGTAGATATAGATAGTTTCATGTTGAAGCATGGCATTTTGAGAGAGAAAGGCCTTCCTATTCCAAAGGTTATACATGAAAAATTAATGACACAAAATGACTATATCGAGAAATTAGAGAAACAGGCCAAGAGTCAAGAAAGTTCTTCAGCAGTAAAAGCTTTATCTACAAGAAAGGTACTTTATGATAGTATGGAGAATCTATTCTACGTAGAGCATGAAATAAAACATCTATTCACCAGCAAACCTAATTTTTCTAAGTACACATAAGCTGATGAAGTATACAGGAAAATGAACAGGGTGAAATTGCCAGATAACGAAATGTGGACCAATTTGACTGACTTACTTGAGTAAAAAATATTTATTAGGGTAAAGTCTGGTAATACAGGATGAAAGGATGAAACAGTATAGGTAAAGAGTATCAACACAGGTAAAGAGTATCAATAGATGAAGATAAGAGTGAATCTAGCACATAACTACTAAGGCAACTGCAAGAGCCTAATCTGAATTCCAGTAGCCAACACATTCACAAATAAAGGGACAAAAAACATTCTGTTTTCCATCTATCTTTATCTTCGTGTTGAAGATATTTTTTATTTCCTAGATTAATTCTCATGTAGTTATGAGATATTTTGTATCAACTTTTGTATAAATACTTCCAAAGTTGCAGTAATTAGGGTGGATTAAAAAGCATTTATGTAGACTTTTGTTTTGAGCTAAAGGAGCTACTATAATCAAGGATGGACTAGTTTACTGGATTAAATAAAGATGAAGACATTTCACTCGATTCATGTGCACTATGGGAAACAAATAAGTATCATTTCTCTAAGTTTGAATATTGTTTTCCTTTATGTTATGAAATATCATATGTGTTTCTTATAAATCTTAAAAGCAAACAAGGAGAATATCATCAAAACTAGCTTAAGTTCTCTCTGTTTTAACTGTTTTCTTATTTAATATTTTCTACTAAATTTCTTAAGTTTGGGAATTCTTAGTTGCTCTCTTACTTCTGTAATTCATTCCCTCCATTGGCCCCTAGTACGAGATTCTTAATTACCCTTTCAATTTGCCAAACCTCCCTTCTTCAACTTAATCCCTGTTAAGGATTCTTCATTGCCCTTGGCCCTGATTAAGATTTCCATTCATTAAGACTTTCAGATTTGTCCTTGATGTGCTAGCTTGCCTTGTGAACTCTTACCTCAGCGATTAATCAAATCCTGTTAGACTTTTCCAACTTGACTCCATAGCCCAATGGCCTGAATAGCTGTTCTGCCCATCTATTTCCTTAATTCCACCAAACAAATCAAAACAAATCCCTTAAAGCATTAACAACTAGCCTAATATCATATCAAAACAACATTAAATCATAAAGAGAGAGCCCTATCTGAGTGTAGATTGGCTATGATCTATACTTAAAAGATTGGTTTGTAGTTACCTTGGATCCTTTCCTTCTTTCAAATAACTTCCAAGGAAAATCTGAATGATAATAGAGACGATACAGGGTATGAAATCAAGGGATATGGTGATGTCCCTATTGTACTACCTGATGGAAACATTATGAATAGTCATGATGTTATGTATGTACCCAGGATAAAAAAGAACCTGATTTCTGTATCTAGAATAACAGATCAGGATCTTAAGGTAAAGTTCTATAAATCTTATTGTGTAACTAAAGACATGATGGATCAGATGAAGTCCATTGCAACAGGTGTACGTGTAGGAGGATTGTATAAACTCGATGTCAGAAGTGCATCACATCAAGTGTTCGCATCATCAGGCATGTCTGCAGAGAATCTCTGGCATCAAATATTTGGGCATATAAACTTCAGTGACCTACTACTTCTTTAGAAAAAAGGTAGGATGAAAGGTCTTCCTGTTTTGAAGAGTATGCATGTTGACTGTGAACCATGTGCCCTTGGTAAATTACATAGAGATGAATTTCTTGCTACTGTTGATAGGAAGCAGAGGGATATTCTTGAACTTGTACACACTGATCTATGTGGGCCAATGCAAAAAAGGTCGTTAGGAGGGGCCTACTATTTTCTTGTTTTTGTTGATGAATATGTAAGGTTCACCTGGGTGTATTTCCTCAGGTGGAAAAGTCATGCTTTTGAATACTTCAAGCAATTTATAAGTATGATTGAGAAGTAAACAAGAAATTTCATCCAAATTCTTCACTCAAACCAAGGTGGAGAATTAAAGAAGGGTGACTTCATCAAATACTGCAAAGAACACGCAATACAATAGCAGTTCACAACACCTTACACTCTCCAGCAAAAGGAGTTTTCAGAAAGGAAAAACATAACCCTCATGGAGTGTGTCCGCGGTATGTTGAACGGTAAGAATCTGAGCAATGGTTTTTGGGCAGAAGTTGTAAACACTGTAGTGTATCTTAAGAGTAGGAGTCCTACTAAGTGTCTGGATTATAAAACTCCTTTTGAAACATTGTTTGGATTCAAGCCTGTAGTAAGTCACCTTATAGTTTTTTGATGTAAGGCTTTTTATCATGTGCCTAAAGAAGATAGGAAGAAGTTAGATTCAAATCCCATTAAGTGTACTTTTTTTGGATATTGCGGTGAGTTTAAGGCTTATAAGTTGTTTAATCATTTCACTCATAAGGTGTTTGCAAGCAGAGATGTGGTATTCCATGAATAGGCAGATGATGGGAACCCTGTTCAGAGTGATGAAGAATGGCATGTTCCTTTACCATTAGAAGAAGGTGATGAAACAAGGGTTGATGAGCAGCAGCAACAACAACAACAGTAGCAGTAGCAGGAGAAAGAAGAATTGGTTGATCAAATCAGGTTTGAAACCATTCCACAGAGGGGAGATCATAATAGGTTTGAAGCTACTCCACCACTCAGGATATCAGGTAGGCAAACTCAATTTCCAGAAAGATATAGGGAGAATTCTTTTATAATTAGTATGTTAAGTGTTGTTGAACCCTCTAGTTATAAATAAGCTAGTCAATATAGTGAATGGAGGGCAGCCATGGAAGAGGAATATGAATCAATACTTAGAAACAAAACTTGTGATATAGTTGAATTAACTGAAGGAAAACAACCCATGGGTTGTAAATTGTTATACAAGCCTAAATTTAAAGCTAGGCTAGTTGCAAAGGGGTACTCGCAAAAAGAAGGTATTGACTATGAGGAAACCTTTGCCCCTGTAGCTAAATTAAACACAATCAGAATGTTAATTGCTTTAGATTCCAAACATCATTGGGTGATACACCAGCTATATGTGAAATCTGCATTCTTAAATGGCGAATTAAAAGAAGAAGTGTATTTAGTGCAACCTGAGGAGTTTGTTAAACGGGGGGAAGAACATTTAGTCTGTAGATTGAAGAAAGCATTGTATGGACTAAAACAGGCACCCAAGTCATGGTATGACAAAATTGATTCATTTTTCCTAGAGCATAGTTATAAAAGAAGCAATAATTACCCTAATCTGTACACTGTGTTTGACAAAGAGGGGTGAACTATTTTGATTTCTTTATATGTAGATCATCTTATCATTACAAGAAATGTAGATGAACTCATGAAAGAAATCAAAGAGCAGATGGCACAGGTTTTCGAGATGAAAGACCTTGGAGAGATACACTATTCTTTGAGTTTGGAAGTTTGGAGGGAATCTGGCCAGACTTTTCTGTCACAAGGTAATTATATTAGGAGCTTACTGAGAAAGTTCAATATGGATCAGTGCAAAGTTGCAGCAGTGCCTTTACAGCAAAATACCAAACTTCATAATGATGAAGGTTCTAAGGAGGCATATGCAACATTGTACAGACAACTGGTTGGGAGTCTAATCTACTTGACTACAACTAGGTCAGATTTGGCTTATGCAGTCAGTGTATTGAGCCAATCATGTCAAAGCCTCTTGAGAGTCATTGGGTTGTAGGGAAAGGAATATTAAGGTATCTGCAAGGAACCTTAGACTATGGTATTATTTATACTGATTCATGTGATGTTAAATTGACAGGTTTTTCAGACTCCGATTGGGATGGAAATGTAGATGACAGATGATCCATAACAGGCTATGAATTTAGAATTGGGTTTGGGGTCATTGCATGGAGCAGCAAAAAGCAGAACGCAGTATTCTTGTCTTCAACAACAGTTGAGTATCAAGCGATGTGTGCAACAACTTGTGAAGTAGTTTGGTTGAGGAGACTTCTCCATGATGTTGGAGATGAACAGAGGGTTGCAAAAGTTATCAAATGTGAAAATTAGAGCTCTATTAAACTTGCAAATAATCCAGTATTTCATAAAAACACAAATCACATTGATACATAGTTTCATTTTTTCAAGGAGAAAGTTTAGTCAAAGGAAATCCATATTGAATATTGTAATACATGTGATAGTGCTGCGGATATTTTCATTAAGCCTCTCGGTAGAATCAAGTTTGAATTGTTTAGGGAAATGTTAGGAATACTTGTGAACCCCTTTCTCCATTAAGGGGGAGTGTTGAAGATAATGGAGAATATGTAAATCTGGAGAGATTTGGTTCACTAGAGCCTTATATTAGGAATTAGTTCCTACTTCTTAGGCAGTTGTTCTAACTTCCCTAGTTGTATGAAAACTATATATATTTTTTATTTTCAGATGATTGATGTAGAGCGTTCTGCTAGAGGTAGTCTCCAGGTGGAGCTCCTTATCTATGAGCTGTCCAATTTGTTAATAAAGTTGATTCTTCAGTGTTTGAAAATCTTAAACATATGCAACAAAGAAGAATTTAATTGGTTCTATGTTGATTCCCATCTTTGATAGGAGATCTGCAATCTAGTTTTGTTCCCTGTATATGTGCTGGAAGGAGATGTTCTGAAGTGTACTTACCAGGGTCCTTATGCACCTCATCCAGTTGATAATATTTGAGGGTTGAAAAGTGTATACTCCTTAACCCATTCAATGATACTCTTCGCATCACCATGGATATGTAATTGCTCCATCCCTAGCCATTTGGGAAAAAAAAAAAGAACACCCAAAGGCCTACTATTAGTGTCTTGTCCACCCTCCCACTAGAAATGATAATATCTTCCCAGTTCTAGAATCATGAAGGCACCACATCGACATCTTCTATGCTGGTTGGCCCCATAAAAAAAACATGTAGGGATTTTCTCCAAGATGTCCTTATACTTGACCTCCCTCTTATGTCTCCACATCTTCTTAGGCCCTATCAGAAAATTATGTGATTGCTTTCTTCACTACCTCCTGAACCACATGGATTTTTGAACTGAACCACATGCATTTTTTTTCAAAAATCCATGAGTTCATATTGCACCATTTAGACCAGATGACATAGAATGGACGGTTGTGATATTCATGTAGGTTCTTGAACCAATATTCCAAGCATGTAGCCAGAGAATGGTGTTCCCTCATATGACTAAGATAGAGAGTGTCCTATACCTCTTCCAACACCGCCATGGCAAAAGGACAACACAAAAACATGTGATTCACCTCTTCATTATCAGTCTTGCACATAGGACATAAACCTGGACCATTGAAGCCCATGAGATGCATAATATCTCAAGTGAGCACATGGTTACGTATGGCCAGCCAACCAAAACATATGACCTTTTTCGGTTTCTCCCATCTCCAAGCTTCTTGAAAATACATATTGTATGCAAAATCCTGCTTAGCCCTAGGGAGTCTATGATAGATGTCCTTAACCCTCGGTTGGTCTTTCTTAGTAACACCATCCCATATCATCAAGTCTTCACGCCCAGAAATGGAAATTCTAGCAGCATATAACTTGATGAGGTAAGCCTCCCATTCCATCGCGAGGTTGCCATGTAACCCTATCTCCTCCACCTTGAACCATGATTGTTGAAAGGAGAAGTTGTTGTTCTTGTTATGGATCTAGGAAAAATAAATAATCTCCCTGTCATGGAGACAATTTAGTAGATTGACCGATAAAGAGTACTTGTCATAGAAACCTTTTAGATCATCCAAGCCAATGTTATGAAACCAGCTCACAAAAAGATATAAAAGAGAGATCCACGCCTTAGAATTCAGCCTCTTCGAGGGGGCAACCTCCTTTACATTACATAAATGAACAATTCTTGGATGATACAAATGACAAAACCTCCTTTCTATATATAGGAGTCTAAGGAGTCACAATATAATCCAGCCGACCTAACAATAATAATATAAAGCCACAAAAATAACAATAGAGCGATTCTATGGGGCACAGAAATAACAATATGGGGGTAATAGGGGCACAAAAATATAAATAAGGGGTATAACTACAATAGTAATGGGGTAATCACTAGTATTATAGGGACCCAACATGCCCCTCTCCTTCAAAAAAGTGTTGTCCTCAACGCTTGAGTAGTTATGGATACTTCTGCATAAAATTCTCATCCCCCCATGTGGAATCTTCAGCGGATAAGTTCTTCCACTTGATAAGATACTCTGAAATTGATTGATTTCGTAGCTGTCGGGTTCTTGTTTCTGTGACTGCTCCAGGTTCCAATATGATTTTTCCTTCCTTTTCAATATCTGGCAATGTTGTTTGAATTGTGATCTTTTGCAACTTTTGAATAAGTGGCCATACTTCTTTGTCCTTCTTCCATTGATCCCTTGCTTCATTTATCCAATCTGGTTGGCTAATAGAAATGGCACAAAACAATGCTTCCAAATCCTCATCCTTGAAGAGTCTTCCCATTCGGTAAGGTCGCCATTTTTTAAGTGCACGTAGTATTGCCAACATTTCCTTCTCATAAATAGCTTGCCTTAGATGTAGCAGTAAAAATACCCGGTCGCCTACATCAAAACATTTTTCACTATGATGTTGATCTACCTGTTGTTTCATTTGATTTTTCACCAAAGTGGCGTTATCCTTTAAAAGTTGGAGAACTTGTTGTTGATGCTCAATGTGATCTTTCACTGCTTGAACCTTTTTCTTCTTGATATGTCCTTCTATCTTTAGAGTTTGAGGAGTGGTAATTTCTTCCAATCCTTTACAAGATATGGTCGGATTCATTTCTTGACGCTCGATGTGATCTTTCACTTCTTGAACATTTTTCTTCTTGATATGTCCTTCTATCTTGATAGTTTGAAGAGTGGTAATTCCAACTAGTGAATTACAAGATATGGTTGGATTCATTTCTTCTTTATATAGGCTTTGTTCCTGGAATATATCCTCTTCTTTTGACCTTTCTTGCTCCTTTTCTTATTCCTCTTCACAATCTATGTAGAATAATTTCTTCTCAGCACACTTATGACGTTTTGTGTATTTGCTATCACAATTGTAACAAAGCCCTTTTGCTCTTTTTTCTTCCAGTTGTTGCGGTGTCAACCTTGTAGGTTGTGGAAGACTATGGGCAACAACACTTCCATCTTTATAGTTGTGAATGGTATGCTTCCTAGTTGCCATAATTTTGCTTTCCATTTTTCTTGCTAACCTGAATGCCTTCTCTAATGAATCAGGTTCCCAAAGGCACACATCATGTTGGATATTATCCTTTAAAGACCCTATGAACACATCAATCCTATGCTCCTCTGGAATATCTTTTATCCTTATGTTAAATTTTTGGAACTCCTCAATGTGCTCCATTATTGAACCCTTTTGTTTGAGACTCATCAATTGGCTAAAAAAAGTGTTGCTTTTTGTATCCTCATAATGTGCTATCAATTCTTCCGTAAAAATTGCCCAAGTGATAAATTGTTTACGAGAACAAAGCCATTGATACCATACAAACTGATTTGGTTCCAAATATAAAGTTGCCATACGTACCTTTTGCGTGTTTTGCACATTATTGAGATCGAAGAATTGCTCCATCTGTAATATCCATGTGGCGGGATCCTTGCCATCAAACTTCCTCATATCGATTTTTGGAACATGATGAGTCTTCGATCCAACATTAGCATCTATGGTATCATGATTAACATTTCTTTTGTTCTCATCATGAGTTTCCTTTACTACCTTTTCACCATTAGTGACACTTTCTTGTAGCAACTTCTTCAATTCTTCCATATCTGTCTTCAAATCTATCTTCAAATCTGCCATGTCTCTCTTCAATTCTGTCTTCAAATCTATCTTCAAATCTGCCATGTCTCTCTTAAAATCTGTCTTTGAATCATCCATCTTAGCTTCCATGCCCTTTATCTTAGATTCCACGCCACTTATCTTAGCTTCTGTTAGCTTTTGTGAGCGTGACATTTGTTGCACTTGTTCTTGTAATTTTGATATATCACGTAGCATTTCTTCTTCTTCTTCATGAGTCATGCTAGAGCTTTCAGGTTCCTTACTAGGTGTTTGCATTTTCTTTCCTCGGGGCATCAGTTACCGATAATAATTCTTTACTATGCCCTTTGAATTCCGTTAAACCAAGCTTACACAAAAATTTAAAAAAAAACTACACACCTTTTTTTCACTTTATAGAAGCCTGATATTGAATCTGATTTGTCTCTGTAATTTCGAATCATCCAGTTCTGAAATTGCTACCTGAAGTAGCCTTCTGCGTCCTCTTTCCAATGCCACAAGTCTGAGCCAAATTGGATTCTCCAAGGAAGAGTTATGTGAAATCTCCCACAGTGACTTGCTTTTAGACTGGTTCAGTAGAGCGCACTTGTACGATGTGCCACGAGCCACTGTTTCAACCTTTGAATCTAAAACACACATACAAGAAACTACAGGCCGTCCTCTTTCTGTACCTTTTTACGAAATTTCAATCCGATCGTCAGAGAGAGAGTTATGACGATTTTCCCCAGGTCACCTGTTTTGAATGTAATTCAGGAGTCTGCCAAAAGGCCAGCTTCCTTAGATCATATCTCCGAAAATATCGCGCGAAAATCTCTGAAATTCGGACCCAAGGTTCAGCGCCAATTCTTCTCAAATGGGTTTTTTTTGCGACTTCTGAAACGTCACAGAAAAACAGTTATAGCGAAAATACCATGATGACCTGTTTGGAGCAGCGAAACCCTAGAATCCAAAGCTCTGATACCAAATGTTATGAAACCAGCTCACAAAAAGATAGAAAAGAGAGATCCACGCCTTAGAATTCAGCCTCTTCGAGGGGGCAACCTCCTTTACATTACATAAATGAACAATTCTTGGATGATACAAATGACAAAACCTCCTTTCTATATATAGGAGTCTAAGGAGTCACAATATAATCTAGCCAACCTAACAATAATAATATAAGGCCACAAAAATAAATAACAATATGGGGCACATAAATAACAATATGGGGGTAATAGGGGCACAAAAATATAAATAAGGGGTATAACTACAATAGTAATGGGGTAATCACTAGTATTATAGGGACCCAACAGCCAATCTCCATCTCCAAGCCTTTCCCAATGTCCCATCTCAAAAATCCCAGTAGCCATTAACATTTTTTCATCACGATTCACCAAATAAATGAGGAGTCATTTCTCCTCTTTTCCCCTTCCTTGATCCATGTCGAATATTATTGCCCTTACATGTACTTTTCTCTAATGACTTGCATCCAAATACAGTTACTAGAAATCACCCTACACATATTTTTTATGATCAAAGCCCACTTGAAAGTGTATGCGTCCATAATACCCCAACCACCCTCTTCAATTGAATGAGCAATAACTTTCCACCTCACTAGATGTAACTTGCCCAACTTGTTTGGTCCTGACCATATAAATCTCGCCATGACATAATAAATCTTATGGCTGATCCCCCGACAAGAAGAACAAGTGCATCTAGAATACTAAGATGTTTTGAAGAACAGACTTTGTAAGTGTCAAATGGACTCCCATAGTTAACCACATGTGAGTCCACACTGAAATTTCTTTTCAAACCTATCAATCAACCATTCCCAATCCGTGTTACCATATTTATTGGGCTTGAGTTGAAATCTTAAGTATGTGATCCCCTCGTCAAGATGAACAGATGAAACCACAAATAGTTTTCATATCTCTCTACAATGTGGATCCTTAGGATTCCCCGTGAGCAAGATCGATTTGGATTTGCTCATGTATAGGCTCGAAGCCTCACCAAAAGTCTTGATGATCTCATGTATCATCCCCCATTCTTCAAGATTAGTCTCTCCACCAAATAATAGGTCATCAACAAACATGAGATGAGTGACATAAGAGTGTCTTGACACCCTCACTCCCTTAATCATACCTCTATTTCTCACTTTGTAGCTCAAACGGTGTATGACAAGAAGGAAAATTTAAAATGTCTAAACATAAATAGTAATCGGAAAAATACTAGTATATGGTTATAGTAATCTTTTGGAATCTCCTCCATTCTGATTTATATATATATAAACATTAAATTCCAATTATTTTTAATTTATTTTTTAAAAAATAATTAATTAATTTTATATAAATATTATATGGTATTTAATTATTTTAATCTTAGTGGAAGGAATTTAGCTTCACTAGTATGTTAAACATTTTGTTTCCCTAACTAAATGGGTTCAAGTTTAGGGAAATAAGTGAAAAGTGTATATATATAATGGTTGATATTTACTTTATTTATTTATTTATTTGCATGTTCCAGTAAAAAGCCTAACAAAAATAAATTAATTATTTAACTTTAATTATTAATTATAACATCTTTTCCAAACACAATAGAAAGTGCTTCCCCCTACTAAAATAATAAACTATTAAGTTTATTAGTTATATTTAATTTCATTTTTATTAAATAAAACTGTGGCTATTCTTCATTTGACGATCATGATTTGACTCGGCTTAAGGAGGCCGAGGGAAATGAAAGTTTGTGAGACGTAATACACTTAAAAGCTTTTGAGACGTAATACACTTAATAAGAATGGGTGTACATTAGAGCAATGCAAGTGTTTATTGATTTTTTTGTTGTTGAGAGATTTCTGTGTTTTTTCTGTGTAGGGATTCATGTCTGCCTTTGTGTGGATGCATTCCCGAAGGCGTGCTGGTGTGCAGGGCTATCACCAACAAAAAGGAAAAGGAAGTTACATGTAAGTTAAGAGACCAAAGAAAAATCAAGCCGCTGCGTGGAAGAATAGGGAATCACGAGACCAAAACCTTCAACGCCAAGTAGATGGTAAATTTTGATTTTGATTTACTTTGTAATATGGATCCCTACAACTTATGAATAGAAAGAGTCAAGATTCTGGATAGTTTTAACACTTGTACAACGATCACGGTTGCTCCACATTCGGCGGTGACTGTCGAATTAATAATATTTTCGAACATTCTTTGCGCTAATTTGATGCTAGATTCATCTTAGTCACCCTCGAAACAACCGCTTCAAGTTAGTCACCCTCGAAACAGCCGCTTCATTTAACACGAGGACCAAATCCCGCCGCTTCAAGCGCAGCCCAAGCATACGCATATGTTGCATTAGAAGATTTTTTGCATGCCGGAGCACAATATATCGCTTCAAATGGCAGCGACTGTTATGTTGGATCCGCCTCATATTAGAAATGAAGACTCCTCAAAAGTGCTTATTATTCTAACATGTCTCATTAATCAATATTTTACAATGGTAAATTAAACAAACAAACAAAAAAAATTGATAAGAGAGCTTTCATTTTTGCCTTTTTGTTAAAGTGTCCATGTTTATTCATTTGTTGGTGCAGTTTCATTTTCATTTTTTTTACAGTTTCATCTTCATCTTTCTTGCCATAAGATAGTGGTGCCGCTTCTCCTTTGTTTTATTTTTTGGCACCAAAGGTGGAACACTTGAACTCTTAATCTCCTCTTTGTTGATCTTGTTGCTGCAAACTTAATCTCCTCTTTTCTGATCTTGTTTTTGCAAACATGTTGTCCTCCATTTGATTTGTGTATGGAAGTAGGGATCTCTTTTCACCAAACAACTCCTCATCAATATGCATCAAATTGAACCACTCCTCATGAGATACATAATTCTCATCAAATTTGACTTCATACATCTGTGCTTAGAGAGACTTTTTTCATAAAAATATTTAGCTTTTACATCAATTGTTGTTTTTTCAACATCACATGTTGCAATGTCAATTATAGGCACACATTCATACTCCATCATTGTAGCTTCAATGTTGCCATATTCAGTTTCACAATGAATTATGAGAGTGAAAGCAAAATCATCATTTTCAACAACACATTCATCAACTTCAACTTTCTCTCTCAATTTCACCTTGTAATTTATTTCAAGAATATGCCAAAATACTTTTGCACCACATATTTCACCAAATTCATACAAAATACTAGACAAAATATTTTCATCCAGTGTTGATATAATGAGAAGAAATGTTACTGCACCTCTACTCTTATCATGGAGATTTATTGAAGTTTCTTCAACAATTTGCCATAAATTTACTGAACCATGCAGTCCCTCCATTTTAATTGCCTAAAGCTTAAAATTTTTACCTGAAAAAGATGGCAAAACTAACATTAATCGCTTCAATATTGCACTAATGTCTTCAAATTCATCACGCTGACTTAGATTTATATTTGGCTTAAACATTTTATACTCTTCTACAACGATTTCCCTTTCATTCTTTCTCCTTTGATGTTTCAATTCTTTTCGAGATAGGATGAGTCTCCTTTTTTGACCCATCACTTCTATGCATGCTCCTTTTGTCATCTCCAACAGATCCGCACTTCTGCTTTTGTTGGGCTGGTGAGTTGGGGGAGACGTGGTAATGGGTGCATCTTTCAATTTCATAAAGTTTTTTTCAATCAAATTTCAACTGCACTTTTTTTTACACTTCAATAGGCAACTCAGTGCATTGTTGTGTTGAGTTTGTGAAAGCTAGAACGATGTTGCTTATTTACAGGGCACATGCTACATTTGGACCTTATTTGGACACCTATTTTTTGTTGGTTTTCTTAGCAGTGGAAGCTCAGAGAGATCCCTATCCCGAGCTTGAGAAGCCTTGATAAACAATCTAATCCGAGTGGAGTCTTCACATCTGATATGAACTGACCTGCTCAACTCTATACTAGACAAAATTCATACAAAATACTAGACAAGATGTTTTCATCTAGCGTTGATATAATGAGAAGCAATGTTACTGCACCTCTACTCTTATCATGGGGATTTATTGAAGTTTCTTGAACAAATTGCCATAAATTTAATTGCTCAAAGATTAAAAATTTTACCTGAGAAAGATGGAAAAAATGACATTAATCGCTTCAATTTTACACTAGTGTCTTTAAATTCTTCAGGCTAACTCAAATCTATATTAGACTTAAACATTTCATACTCTTCTGCAACAATTTCCTTTTCATTCTTTCTCCTTAATTGTTTCAATTCATTTCGAGACTGTTTGAGTCCCTTTTTTGACCCATCACTTCTATGCATGATCCTTTTGTCAGCTCCAACAGATCCTCACTACCACTACTTTTGTTGGGCTGATGAGTTGGGGGAGACGTGGTAATGGGTGCACCTTTCAATTTCACAAAGTTTTTTTTCAACCGAATTTCACTTTTTTTCACGCTTTAGCAGGCAACACAGGTCTACACTTCCTTTACACTTGGTACAACGACCCTTAAGAGTGGGGCCTGAGAATACCTTCCACCTGCAGGCATACTAATTTGAATATGGAAAAAATTCACATCACCACACCATAGGTCAATGTGTAGTTTTAATAGTCGGCACAAATCCAATAATATGCATAACTCCTAGCCATGCAACAACACGAACTGATGGGACAGACTGTTATCTGCAAAAAACCAACCTTGTCGCCCAATCACTACCTCTCAACTTTAATAAAATCTCTAGCTTGAGTTTGAGAGTTGACATGGCCAGATAGAGTCGAAAAGGGTCAATTCATATTAGACGTGAAGACTCAACTCGGATCAGATTGTCTGTCAAGGCCTCTCAAGCTCGAGATCGGGTTCTCTCTAAGTTTACACTATTAATAAAAACAGCAAAACATAGGCATCCAAATATATAAAGCTCAGATGCAGCAAGTGCCCTACAAATAAGCAACACCATTCTGGATTTTACAAACTCAACACAACAACTTTGCGCCACGAGTCATAGGGACTCACAAGCCCACGTCTCCATGACCACAACCAGAATATTTAAGGATAACACTTTGGCCCTGCCAAGCACTTCGATTACACCTCCTCATGTCACGTGGATCCAACACTACTCCAAGAAACTCCACGCTGGCTTACATAACACTTCGACTATGCCTCCTCACGACGACAGAACAATCGAAGCTGGTTATCCTTCGCATTCACACTAGGGAAGACTGAATTGGTTGTCTTACTTTCATGTCAGGTTCACCACTAAACACAACACGGGTCCACGGAAAGCTTTACTCCTCTCACGGTCGAGCAGTTCTCCATCGGCTTTATTCCACAATAGACTACTCTCTTTTCACGCCTCTTTCAATGGTGTTCGATCACACAAGAGCTCAGTGACAGTTGAACCCTTAACCACGCGTAGATGCACTTATCCCACACAGTAGAGCAACAACACTCGACTCTTCAGTGAACACTCTAACTGCAGACACTCCTCACATCTGCAAAGATTCCTCTTGATTTGATCTCCACGAGGCTCTGATACCATATTAGAAATGAAGACTCCTCAAAAGAGCTTATCTATTTCCTTACAAAACGTTATTATTTATACATTCTTGAGTCGTAGATACTAAAGCAATTCACTGACTATTAGTATTGTTTACCTAAATCTTGTCCACTCTTGTCGACTCCCCACCGACTGACATCGACGTCTTGCATCATATGAACAGTCACGGACGGCGTCGTGATGAATATTCTATCAACCATTTCAGAAAATAAAGACTCACTGCATGAGCTCAACAATTGCATTTCAGTCATTGAAATTTATACATAAATTCAGTTGGAGAATCTACAAGGATTGCATCGATTATATTTATTATCTACCTAAACCTTGTCGACTCCCGTCGACTATTAACTCCTGGCCGACCTGACGACTGACATTGCCGACTCGTTGTCAAGTGAATAGTCACGAACGACGTCATGATTAATATTCTAACACTTTGATCATGGATTCGTGGAGGAATATAGGTGGTCATTGCAAGATATTTCCTTGACATTGAGGAAGACATATGAGTCGGCGTTAGTCTAAGGGTGGGTCTATGGCATCCATGGACATAGGCGAAGAGAACTAAATCTAGCTGGGAATTTTGATTTTTAGACCTACTGTTGTGGTCGAATAGTTGCATCTGGGTTAAGTCCCTATAAGTGTCAGCACAAGTATTGTGGTCCACTCTCAGAACGATTTGTCGAAATTACTCTAAGCCTGAATTTCCCAGCGGGGCTCTATTCCAATTATGTAAAGGAAAAAAACTTAGCTCATAACGAGTATAGATCCATGTTAAATAGGGATCAAATTTCTTCACGTGCAAACTTCTTTAGAGTGAAAAATACAATGTGCTAATTTTCATTACTTAAATTGTATTTTTGAATACTAAATAAAGTTTATATAAGACCAAATAAATCTTTAAACCTGTAAAACTTAATTTTTTCATGATATGTAGATAATTTTTTAGAAATATTTTACATTAGAAACATTTTATCACACAAATTAGAATGGTTTTTATTATTAATATATTTTTATTAATTCCTATTAAATTTATTGATAACCCACATTGAATATTTTTTTATAAACCACATTAAAATATTTTATTTTAACAAATATATAGGAAGTTCATATTGACATAAATTAGTTAATATAGATATTGAAATAATTTATTTAAATCTTTTGTTGAAATATTTTTGAAAAGTATAAGATTTAAACATCTTACTCACATTTTTTTTATCTCTAATATTTTCTTTTTTATAGCAAACATTATTTTTCTATTTAGAACAAAAGTCTTATTTTTTATTTTTATTTTTATTTAAAGGGGATGGTGGACATACTTACACTCCTTTCACATTGGATTGTAGAATGAATACTTACACATCCCTTCACAATGGACTGTATGTCGGGAATTTCTGGTTATTCCAAACAAAATACAGTGGAAAAATCCTCTGTTTCCACTGTTGAAAATTTTCTGATAAATTCCGAAACAACTAAAATATGAACAGAGAGTAATACTCTGTTTTCTGATAATTAAAAAACACAAGAACAGAGCATAAAATAATACTCTACTTTGCCTCAGGATCAAAAGCTGATCAAAATAATACTTTGTCTTTGACGCAGAAAAATACTCTGTTTTTAACTCAGAAAAACAGAAAAATTCGTTCTCTGGAAACGGTGTTGCAGCAACACAGTTTTTTTTTTAGTTGTTGTAACTTGTGTTGCAGCAACGCTGTTCGTGGTGTTGCAGCAACGTAAAATTTTTTCAGTTGCTATTCGTGGTGTTGCAACAACGTGGATTTTTGACGTCAAGTATTTTTCGACTTACGGTGTAACAGCAACAGGAAATTTTTGACAAAATAACTTTTGGTGTAACAACAACACACAGAAAGAAACTTCTATTTATGAAAATAAACCAACAGATAAAACTAAGTCTTCCTCACGTAGAGGGATCTTCACAAAATATTATGCTAAAGAGCATCTTCCTCTTGACAGAGGGATTACAACAGGAACGCTTCAGTTCCACAAAACAACTATCTCAGAAAATTTCAGCACTGCTGTGCAATACAAAAAAAAACTCTCTTGTTCTACACTGCTGTGTGTTACAAAAGGACTTTCAATCTATTTTCTCTCTATTTTCTACTTCTATTTCTGTTTCTATTTATAGTGCGGGAAAGGGTCTTCACCGCTTTAACTTGCTGATAAAGTTTATGCTGCTCATGATTAACAGATTCGATCTTTTGCTGTATTTCTTGAGTCAGTGGTGATGAAATCTATGACTGATAAATGCTACGTCGGCTCGAGGCTGGTTCTTTTCTCTTTCAGCCGTTCTGCTCATTAATATGGTTGTTGAAAAGTAACGATGTGGCGCTAGATCTGATCTTCTTCCTTCTGGAACTCAAAAATAATTAAAGAGTGAAAAGATGGTAATGGCGGTGACATAAAAGATCGGGAGAAAATGTGGGGCGCCGGATCACGACAAATAAATAAAGAAGTTGCTGCTGTTCTGTTCACTGTAGTTGAAATTATAATTTCAACACTCCCCTTTAATTTCAACTGCTGGGTTATCAGTCATACCCAGAAGTTTCCTTAAAAACTCAAAACTTTTATGATCCAATGGCTTTGTCAGAATATCTGCAACCTGTTCCTGAGTCCTGCAATGTTGTAAAATGATCTCTCCATTGTTCACCAATTCTCTGATGTAGTGAAACTTTGTGTCTATGTGTTTTGTTCTCTTGTGGAATACAGAGTTCTTGGATAATGCAATAGCTGAGCTATTGTCACAAAAAATAACTATTGCTGTTGCCTGCTCCTGGCATAGACTTCTCAACATTCTCCTCATCCAAACTGCTTGACATGCTGCTGCTGTAGCTGCCACATACTCTGCTTCTGCTGTAGACAATGCCACAATTGGCTGTTTCTTGGAAGCCCGTGAAATGGCTCCTGAACCTATGTGAAAAATGTAACCAGATGTGCTTTTCCGGTCATCTACACTTCCAGCCCAATCACTATCTGTGTATCCAACTAAATCTGAACATTCTGAAACAGTATAAAATATGCCATACCTTTTTGTACCTTTAACATACTTTAGAATTCTCTTTGCTGCCTGCCAATGTGTTTCTTTTGGCTTCTCCATGAATCTGGAAATTAAACTAACAACATACATTATGTCTGGCCTAGTTGCAGTCAAATACATGAGGCTGCCAACTATGCTCTTGTACACACTAGGGTCAAAATCTTTGCTGTTGTCCTCTTTGCTGAGTTTTAATCCCATCACTGTGGGAGTGTTTGCTGCCTTGCTATCCTGCATGTTAAATCTGCTCAACACTTCATTTACATATTTTGCCTGTGAAATAAAAATTCCATTTTCATTTTGATCTACTTCTATTCCTAAGAAGTATCTCAGCAAACCCATGTCAGTCATCTCAAATTCTTCTTTCATGACTAATTTGAAATTTTCAATGAGGTAGTCATCATTACTTGTAAAAATCACATCATCAACATATAACACAACAATTAAAATTTTACAGTCTTTTTCTTTGATGTAAACAGTGGGTTCTCCCTCACACTTCTCAAATCCGTTTTCCAGTAGATAGGAATCTATCCTACTGTACCACACTCTTGGTGCTTGCTTCAGCCCATAAAGAGCTTTCTTCAATCTGCAGACTTTGTGCTCTTGGCCTTTCTTCTCATAGCCTAGAGGTTGCTCGATGTAAACCTCTTCCATTAATACTCCATTCAAGAATGCTGACTTCACGTCCATTTGGTAAACTTTCCATTTGTTTTGTGCTGCTATGGACAGCACTGCTCTTACTGTTTCCATTCTTGCAACTGGTGCGAAAGTCTCCTCATAATCTCTCCCATATTGTTGCTTGTATCCCTTGACAACAAGTCTTGCCTTATGCCTTTCTATCTTGCCTTCAGCATTACTCTTGGTCTTGTAGACCCATTTAACTCCAATGACTTCTTTACCTTTTGGTAGATCAACTAAATCCCATGTCTTATTTCTTTCTATGGCATTCATCTCCTCATCCATAGCTTCTATCCATTTCTTATCTTTAATTGCATCTTCGAAATGAACAGGGTCATCAACATGACAATACAAGGCAAACAAAGAATTCATTCCTTCATCATAAATATCACTTAAATTTCTGAATTTCTTACCTCTTTCATTCGGTGTGCAAGTGCTTGTAGATGCACTTGAATTTCCTCCTTGTGGTGTGCTTGGAGAAGCACTCTCATTTCTCCTCAAGGGTGTCTCTTGCTGTTCTGTTGTTGGTGTTGCTGTTTGGGGATGTGTTTCAGCCAACTCCTCATCATCATCATCATGAGACAAACAGTTTTTAACATTAACTGTTTTCTCTATGCTTCCATCCCAAGCTTCCTCTTCAATAAATTGAACATCTCTGCTCACAAAAAACTTCTTGGTGGATGTGATATATAACCTGTAAGCTTTGGATTCTTCACTGTATCCAATGAAAACACATTTCTCCCCTTTGCTGTCCAATTTCTTCCTTAGCTGATCTGGAATGTGTGCATAAGCCACACAACCAAAAACTTTCATGTGGGTAACTCCTTGCTTTCTCCTACTCCATGCTTCTTCTGGCACTTTGTTCATCACTGCTTTTGTAGGACATCTATTCAAAATATATACTGCACAATGTACAGCTTCAGCCCAATAATCATTTGGTAAATGCTTTGCCTTCAACATGCTCCTCGCCATATCCATGATTGTTCTGTTTTTTCTTTCAGCAACTCCATTTTGCTGCGGGGTGTACCTTGCTGTAAATTGCTTATGAATTCCATTTTCTCTGCAAAAACGTAAAAATTCTTTGGAGATATACTCACCTCCTCTGTCAGTTCTCAAAACCTTGATACGCAGCCCACTTTGATTTTCTACAAGTGCTTTGAAATTTTGGAATTTTTCAAACACTTCACTCTTATTCTTCAGAAAATAAACCCAAGTCTTTCTAGTAAAGTCATCAATAAATGTTAGAAAATATTGGCTGCCTGCAAGTGATGGAGCTTGCATCGGTCCACATAAATCTGAGTGGACAATTTCTAAGGGTGCTTTTGCCCTTATACTTTTCCCAGTTGGAAAACTTTCTCTGTGTTGTTTTCCCAATATACAACCTTCACAAAGGCTGTCTGACTTTTCTATCAATGGTAATCCTCTTACCATTCCTTTTCTACTCAACAAATTAAGACCTCCAAAGTTGAGATGTCCAAATCTCAAATGCCACAACCAATTTTCATCCTTTGGTACGCTTTGGAGAGCCTCTCGTGTCACTGCTGTAATTACTTCTTTATTTTTCAGATCTGCCCTTATTCTGAGAGGGAACATCCTGTTCCTTGTCATCTTCACTTCAGCAATACAACGTTTGCTGGGTAATCTGTCCATAATGGTGCATACATCATTCTCAAAGAGAACATTGTAAACCTTCTGAACAAGCTGTCCAATACTCAAGAGATTACACTTCATTCCAGGAACATAATAGACATCTGCTATGGTTTTGTTTTCACCTTTCTTTGTAAATATTTTAACTTCTCATTTTCCCATAACAGAAATTTTACTATCAGTCCCAAGTGTAACTTGTGACTGCACACTCTGATCTAAAGCAGAAAACATGGCTATGTTTCATGTCATATGGTTGCTGCAACCAGAATCTAGAAACCATATATCTTCACTGTTTGTTTCAGCCATATTACAAACTAACAACACATTATCTTGACTGATATTTTCTCTAGTGATATTTGTACTAGATCTATTACTCATATCATGCTGCTTTTTCCTACATTCATTTGCATAGTGCCCATATTTTTTACAATAATAACATTGGACATTGGATTTTTCATACCTTTGTCCTTGAGCATGATGTTGTCCACTTTGTTGACTGCTGCCATGGCCTTGGTTCTGATTTGGATTGCTGCCTCTTCCTTGAACGTTTGCTGGACTGTTTCTTCCGCATCTGTATTGGGTTCTTCCTCTTCCTCTCTTGTTTCCTCTGCCTTGACCTCTTCCTCTTCCAAATGACATCTGGGTCTTGAAGGCTTGCTCTAGAGATGAGTTTTCATTTCTACTCAACCTCTGCTCATGTGTTATCAGTGATGCATGAAGTTCATCAACTGAAAAATTTGAGAGATCCTTTGTCTCTTCTATGGTGGTGACAATCACATCAAACTTTGAGGGTAGGCACCTCAATAGTTTCTCCACAATCCTCCTTTCTTCAAGAGTTTCTCCATGAGACCTTATCTGTGTGACCAAACCAATTGCTTGTGTGAAGAATGAGTCAATATTGTCTGACTCCTTCATACGCAGGTTCTCAAAATCTTTCCTCAGCAACTGTAGTTTTGTTGTCTTCACTTTCTCCATGCCTTGATAGGCTGTCTTGAGAGTTTGCCATGCTTCTCTGGATGTATTGGCTGCTGCTATCCTCGGAAACACACTCTCATGCACTGCTTGATATAAGAATACAAGGGCTTTTGAGTCCTTCTTCTTATTGCTCTTCAACAACTCTTTCTCTGCCTGAGTTAATCCAATAAACTCTTCTTCATTTGCTGGCTCTTCAAATCCATATTCGACAAGTTCCCATAAATCATGTGAGGCAAACACGGCTCTCATGGTTATTGCCCAGTAGTCATAATTTTTCCCATTGAACTGTGGGAGCTGGGTATTAAAAATACCCACGCTGGTGCTGGCCATTCTTGCAATACTTGACTGTAAAAAAAATCACTTAGTTGTCTTCAGCAGCTACACAAAAAACTGATCTGAAAAATACCTTGACAACGTTTTCGCTCTACTGGATAATTTGCTACAGCAACAAATCTTCTTTCAGCTTCTTTGATGTCTTCAAAGAGCCTGGACAAGCTCTGATACCATGTCGGGAATTTCTGGTTATTCCAAACAAAATACAGTGGAAAAATCCTCTGTTTCCACTGTTGAAAATTTTCTGATAAATTCCGAAACAACTAAAATATGAACAGAGAGTAATACTCTGTTTTCTGATAATTCAAAAACACAAGAACAGAGCATAAAATAATACTCTACTTTGCCTCAGGATCAAAAACTGATCAAAATAATACTTTGTCTTTGACGCAGAAAAATACTCTGTTTTTAACTCAGAAAAACAGAAAAATTCGTTCTCTGGAAACGGTGTTGCAGCAACACAGTTTTTTTTTTTAGTTGCTGTAACTTGTGTTGCAGCAACGCTGTTCGTGGTGTTGCAGCAACGTAAATTTTTTTCAGTTGCTGTTCGTGGTGTTGCAACAACGTGGATTTTTTACGTCAAGTATTTTTCGACTTACGGTGTAATAGCAACAGGAAATTTTTGACAAAATAACTTTTGGTGTAACAACAACACACAGAAAGAAACTTCTATTTATGAAAATAAACCAACAGATAAAACTAAGTCTTCCTCACGTAGAGGGATCTTCACAAAATATTATGCTAAAGAGCATCTTCCTCTTGACAGAGGGATTACAACAGGAACGCTTCAGTTCCACAAAACAACTATCTCAGAAAATTTCAGCACTGCTGTGCAATACAAAAAAAAACTCTCTTGTTCTACACTGCTGTGTGTTACAAAAGGACTTTCAATCTATTTTCTCTCTATTTTCTACTTCTGTTTCTGTTTCTATTTATAGTGCGGGAAAGGGTCTTCACCGCTTTAACTTGCTGATAAAGTTTATGCTGCTCATGATTAACAGATTTGATCTTTTGCTGTATTTCTTGAGTCGGTGGTGATGAAATCTATGACTGATAAATGCTACGTCGGCTCGAGGCTGGTTCTTTTCTCTTTCAGCCGTTCTGCTCATTAATATGGTTGTTGAAAAGTAACGGTGTGGCGCTAGATCTGATCTTCTTCCTTCTGGAACTCAAAAATAATTAAAGAGTGAAAAGATGGTAATGGCGGTGACATAAAAGATCGGGAGAAAATGTGGGGCGCCGGATCACGACAAATAAATAAAGTAGTTGCTGCTGTTCTGTTCACTGCAGTTGAAATTATAATTTCAACACTGTAGAATGAGCCTCTTGGCTCAATAAACTATTGAATTTACACGTAATTTAACTATAAATTTTAAGAATAAATAGTTAAAATTAAACATAATTAGAATAAATTTTGAAAATATTTTATTTATTTTACTCGGATAAAGAAAAATATAAATCTCAAAAATAAATCAAACATACCACACAATAGCCCCCAACGGATACGGAGTCTAGCTGAGATGTACTTTTCCAACTCAGTAGGAAATAGTTGACCTTGGTATAAGTTTTTGGACACTTTGTACATTGTATACTTGACAAATTTCAACTACAACATTGTTTAAGAATTGAAGCCTTACATAATGCCAAGTTTCTTCAATTTCCTCGTCGCCATTATTGACTAGGCAATCGTTGTCAAGAAACACCAGATATATTGATTATATCAAGGTACGTTTGATTAAGAGGAGATCGAAGTTTGGCAACACTATAGTTATATTTGTTTGGAGACTTCCACTGTTGCTGGGATTTCTGGATTAGAACCGTGAGAAAATCCCCCAATAACAATATTATAGTTTTACGGTGGTTATGAAACATTGAATTTTTAAGAGCGTCTCATGGTACAAGAACATTTCGTCAAGAAACTATATCATTAAGATACTATATAATTAGTTTGAACCAGGACAATCTTGAAAGAGTTATACTCTACAGGATGAAAAAGAATGCTGAACCAGGACAATCTTGAAAGAGTTATACTCTACAAGATGAAAAACAATGCTTGGGATTATTTTTTAGTTGTGTATGTGTTTAATTTTGATTCATTTTGTTTTTCTTAACCATATAAAAGAAAGTGTTGAAATTATTGTTTCAAACAATTTTACTGACTTACTAATTGTTTTAAGGATGAAATAAAATGTTGGTTATTATTTTTTATTGTATATGTGTAACATACCCCAGTAACCTCACATGAAAATGCAGGGAGTTAGAATTTTTTTACACAAATTACCCATAAGTAATTATCCAAATCACTATTCCACATTCCTTATTAACCATTAGATAGAATGTTTTAATTTTTTTTTACACAAATTACCCACAAGTAATTATCCAAATCACTATTTCACATTCCTCATTAAACATTAGATAGAATGTGCATTAGTAAATAAAGTAACTTTCAATAGAAGATAGTAAGTTGCGTAACCATTAACAATCCCTGTTGTAATACTGTTGTGGTATATTAACATAAATTGTCTAATGAACCCTGCAACCATTTCATGATTCCCTTAACCAGATTAATTAATCACATACTTAACATTATTATTATCACGTCAAATAAAGAATCAACATCATCAAATTGACACAATAATCAATCACATCATTGAACATCGATATACCTTGGAAACCCCGTAGGGTAAAAACCAGCAAACATTTAATTTTATTATTAAATGCTCATGAGGGTGTTCACCCCTCACTCAATGGGTTATAAGGGATTCCATCCCTTATCCATTATTATAAAATATTACAATGAAATATCATTAAAATTCCACATACCTAGCTAAAACCTATTACAATTGTCATGAAATCATTTACCTACATATCACCACTCTCTACATCATTGTGGCATGATTTCTCCATCAATGTACCATCCTCCAACTCGTACTCATGAGCATGGACCATTAGTTCATTATCTACCACAATGTTGAACATAATTTGTATTTGGCACAAACAACCATCATTCACTGTCATTGTTGTTGTCAACAAGATACGGTAACATGCTTAGATAGAGTAGTAATCAATCAACAATTAGCCTTTAAAATCGATCCTTTAACATCTATTCATGTGCATACATGAGATGTAAATAAAATATCACAACATGCTTCTTCTAACAACATTGTACATGTTTAAAAAGATAATTATCAAGCATGTCAAAATACTTACCGCGTTACTATGATCATTCTCACACCACCACATGTTCATATCCAAGGAAACCACTACAACCATTCATTTCATTTAAAGTATACTAGAAACTTATCTTTGCTTTTCATGGATATAACTAGATAAAAACTTATTCAAAGAGAGCTAGCCCCTTAGCTTTTCTTTGTGCATGTAACTATGTAATCTTTCCAATATAATAGATATTATAAAAATACATGCCCCATTCTAAGGCAAGGCTAACATGATAGACATCATCATCGTGTAAGAAAATGCAAGTTCCTTTTCGAAAAACATATTTTCCAAGATAAAGTTATTTACAAAATCTATTGTATGCACAAATACAAGCATTTCTCTAAACAAGAACTAATGCGTTAATCATTATTTCTTGCATGTAGATATATGTATTTTACAAAGTAAATCTAGTACATTTATTCCAAGAACCTATTTGTTTTACTTCCATAATAATTATTCTTTTCGGCACACAAATCCATATTTCTTTTTAAAAGATCCAACGTAATAGTTCTACAAATCCATGTTTCTCTTTAAAATATATAACACAATAGTTATATCTCCATACATGTAATCAACTACTGTTTATATGCTTCTACATATGTGTTTTTTTCACTTAGTTATTTTCAAGAACTCATATTTCTCTTTTGTATGTACAAGTTCTCATGCATTTGTTTTCATGAAAGTATCATAATAAACCTTTCCTTTGGGCATTAGAACTAAGATAATAATAATGTTAACTTTTTATGCAATAACCATGCAATTAAATCAAACTATCCAATTTACAACGCACAAGTCATTTATCTTTTTACCCATCAAAAGATGTAACTTTTCCAAACCCTTGCAAAGGAATTAATGCAATTAACTTATCTTTTCTTCAACAAATAATTATGTATTATAAACAAATAAGGTAGTTATTAAAACTGATGCAGGAGCATCTGACCACCATTAATCAAAAGTCAAAGTCAGAGCTATGGAGGAGGAGATGTGGACAATCATGTAAACCGGGAGCAATTTTCTATTAAAAACAAGCTAATTTGATGGAATTGATAAGTCTCGAGAAGACTTAATTTAATGTAATTATCTACCATGTATGTGTGTTGAGACATTTATGCGATTTGTGAGAGGAAATCATGGATCTGAGATGATCCACGCTTATGTAATTTCTTAAATAAAGAGAGTATGTATTGTGAGAAGAGTGAGATAGAAGGACAGGAAACATTTGTGTAAACAGAGTGTGGATTCAATGTAGTCGAGAGGAGAATTTGTGACTAAGGCTGAAATGCCTTAGACTGTAATTGATTTTGTCTAATATAAATTGTGTGTTATGTGGAATTCGTATGTCTGTATGTTTATGTGTTATTAAATTAATGCCCATGTTATTGGTTATTGATCAAGCATCGACCACTGTAAGGATCGATGGAGATCCAGTGTTAACAAGTTAACCATTGTATGAGTTGGAACAAAGTATGGTGGAGTTAACGGGTGTTTGATGTAGATTCCATCATAAGTGAACAAGCGCAGAGGGAGCCGTTAGATCATTTAGATTGAAAAATATCAATGGTGGAGGAATAGACCGCGGGGGATAGGAGCGTATGGATGTTTTGATCATGGCTGAAGGCCTGCGCTAAATCCTAGCCGTCGATCTCAATGCCAAAATTTTAGGTCCCAGTCAATGGCGAGGGTTAGGCCTGTTAGGAACCCATGTGTTAGTTGAAGACCCGTAGGTCATAGAGCTGATGACCTCGTATATCTAATGTATATTGGGTCATAAAGTGATCAAACTTTAACTTCAAAGTCGGACCCGAACATTTATAGATTAAGGATATATAATCCTTATCGGCTCCATAAGGCCGGGTAAACATTGCGTAGGTAGCTTGTTTGATATCGTTGATGAACGTTGGATTAAGTTTGTCTTGATCAACAACAGAGATTGAAGCTGAAAAGACTTGGCTAAGCAGACCCGAGAAATTTATGGATGCGAGTTTATTTTATTAGAGGTCTCATCTTGTGCTTTCAGAGTGGGACCAAAGTTCGTTAGCAGATTATGTGTTATATCGTTGTTTGGTGATTAGTCAGGTTTTTGTTTAAACCCACCAATGTAAACACTTACGATCAGTATAGGTGGGCCATAACCCACAGGTTCATGTAAGGTTATTATGTAAACCAGGGAAATTGCCTTTAGGCAGTTTTTCCCACGTTAAAGTGGTATCAGAGTAGGGAAAGGTTTCCTGCGAGCAGAAAGAAGATTTTGTGTGCAAAATGAGGAGGTACAGTTATGTTGAAGACTGGAGAGTCTATGATCTTTACACTATCATACAAATAGTGGCAGCAAAAGGTGAGAAAACTTGTAGCAGCCTAGAGCATGAAATGCTCGTATGGTTCCGTAAAAGAGAGAACCAAAGAGATGTCAAAAGACTAAGCTTGAGGAGGGAAGCTTGGTGAGGTATCGTGTAGCAGAGAAGATTGTTATTGCAGAGGTTTTGTTGCAACTCACAAAAAGATCATGAAAGCAGTTCCATTGAGAAAGTGGGTATAATTGCTATGGGATGAAGGAGAAGCATACGACCAGGAGGTCATAAATTTTTGTGCCTCGGGAGTCTAATGCAGGAGCATCTGACCACCCTTAATCAAAAGTTAAAGTCAGAGCTATGGAGGAGGAGAAATGGACAATCATGTAAATCGGGAAAAATTTTCTATTAAAAAAATGAGCTAATTTGATGGAATTGATAAGTCTCGAGAAGAATTAATTTAATGTAATTATCTGCCATGTATGTGTGTTGAGAGATTTAGGCGATTTGTGAGAGGAAATCATGGATCTGAGATGACCCATGCTTATGTAATTTCTTATATAAAGAGAGTATGTATTGTGAGAAGAGTGAGATAGAAGGACAGGAAACATTTGTGTAAACAAAGTGTGGATTCATTGTACTCAAGAGGAGAATTTGTGACTAAGGCTGAAATGCCTTGGACTGTAATTGATTTTGTATAATATAGATTGTGTGTTATGTCGAATTCATATGTTTGTGTTTTTATGTGTTATTAAGTTAATGCCCGTTTTATTGGTTATTGATCGCCATCGATCACTGTAAGGATCGATGGAGATCCAATGTTAACAAGTTAACTGTTGTATGAGTTGGAAAAAATTATGGCAGAGTTAATGGGTGTTTGATGTAGATTCCATCATAAGTGAACAAGCACAGAGGGAGTCTTCAGATCGTTTAGATCGACGAATATGAATGGCGGAGGAATAGACCGTGGGGGATAGGAGTGTATGGATTTTTTGATCGTCGCTGAAGGCCTGTGCTAAATCCTAGCCGTCGATCTTAATGTCAAACTTTTAGGTCCCAGTCAACAACAAGGGTTAGGCTTGTTAGCAACCCATGTGTTAGTTGAAGACTCGTAGGTCGTAGATCTGATGACCTTGTATATCCAATGTATATCGGGTCATAAAGTGATCGGACTTTAACTTCAAAGTCGAACCCGAACATTTATAGATTAAGGATATATAATCCTTATCGGCTCCGTAAGGCCGGGTAAACATTGCGTAGGTAGCCTGTGGGATATCGCTGCTGACTATTGGATTAAGTGTGTCTTGATCAACAGCAGAGATTGAAGCCGACAAGACTTGGCTTAGCGGACCCAAGAAATTTAAGGATGCGAGTTTATTTTATTAGAGGTCTTGTCTTGTGCATTCGGACTAGGACCAACGTTCGTTGGCGGATTATGTGTTATATTGGTGCTTGATGATTGGTCGAGTTTTTTTTTAAACCCACCAATGTAAACACTTCCGATCAATATAGGTGGGCCATAACCCACAGGTTCACATAAGGTTATTATGTAAACCAGGGAAATTGCCTTTAGGCGGTTTTTCCTACGTCAAAGTGGTATCAGAGTAGGGAAAGGTTTCCTGCGAGCAGAAGGAAGATTTTGTGTGCAAAAGGAGGAGGTACAGTTATGTTGAAGACTGGAGAGTTTATGATCTTTACACTATCATATAGATAACGGCAGCAGAAGGTGAGAAAACTTGTAGCAGCCTAGAGCATGAAATGCTGATATGGTTCCACAGAAGAGAGAACCAGAGAGAAGTCGAAAGACTAAGTTCGAGGAGGGAAGCTTGGTGAGGTATCATGTAGCAGAGAATATTGTTATTGCATAGGTTTTGTTGCAACTCACAGAAATATCATGAAAGCAGTTCCACTGAGGAAGTGGGTAGAATTGCTATGGGATGAAGGAGAAGCATATGACCAGAGGTCATAAATTTTTGTGCCTTGGGAGTCTGATGCAGGAGCATCCGACCACCCTTAATCAAAAGTTAAAGTTAGAGCTATAGAGGAGGAGACGTGGACAATCATGTAAACCGGGAGAAATTTTCTGTTAAAAACGAGCTAATTTGACGAAATTGATAAGTCCCGAGAAGACTTAATCTATTGTAATTATCTACCATGTATGTGTGTTGAGAGATTTAGGTGATTTGTGAGAGGAAATCGTGGATCTAAGATGATCCACACTTATGTAACTTCTTATATAAAGAGATTCTGTATTGTGAGAAGAGTGAGATAGAAGGACAAGAAACATTTGTGCAAACATAGTGTGGATTCAATGTAGTCAAGAGGAGAATTTGTGACTAAGGCTGAAATGTCTTAGACTGTAATTGATTTTGTATAATATAAATTGTGTGTTATGTGGAATTCATATGTCTGTGTGTTTATGTGTTATTAAGTTAATTCCCTTTTTATTGGTTATTGATCGACAATCGATCACTGTAAGGATCGATGGTGATCCAATGTTAACAAGTTAACTATTGTATGAGTTGGAACAGAGTATGGCAGAGTTAATGGGTGTTTGATGCAGATTCCATCATAAGTCAACAAGCGCAGAGGGAGTCGTCGAATCGTTTAGATCGATGGATATGAATGGCAGAGGAATAGACCGCATGGGATAGGAGTGTATGGATGTTTTGATCGTGGCTGAAGGCCTGAGCTAAATCCTATCCATTGATCTCAATGCCAAAATTTTAGTCCTAGTAAACGGCGAGTGTTAGGGCTGTTAGCAACCCATGTGTTAGTTGAAGACCCGTAGGTCGTAGAGCTGATGACCTCGTATATCCAATGTATATCAAGTCATAAAGTGATCAGACTTTAACTTCAAATTCAAACCTGAACATCTATAGATTAAGGATATATAATCCTTATCGGCTTCGTAAGGTTGGGTAAACATTGCATAGGTAGCCTATGCGATATCGCTGCTGACTGTTGGATTAAGTATGTCTTCATCAACAGCAAAGATTGAAGCCGACAAGACTTGGCTGAGCGGACCCGAGAAATTTATGGATGCGAGTTTATTTTATTAGAGGTCTCGTCTTGTGCGTTCAGAGTGGGACCAATGTTCATTAGCAGATTATTTGTTATATCGTTGCTTGGTGATTAGTCGAGTTTTTGTTTAAACCCACCAATGTAAACGCTTCTGATCGGTATAAGTGGGCCATAACCCATAGGTTCATGTAAGATTATTATGTAAACCAGGGAAATTGCCTTTAGGCAGTTTTCTTGTGTCAAAAATTACACATTTCAAAGGGAAATATCACTTTCCAAGAAAATAATTTAATTAACTTTTCTCTTTTATTTTTCACCACCCATGAAATTATTCCACAAGTTATCCTCTTTAATCCCTATTCACTTCCAAGAAAATAACTTGGATAAGGAAAGAGCATGCATCCTATATTTTCTTACATAAAAAGCATTTGCATTGTTATATAAAGACAAGAAAGATTACTCATCTTTTAATGATGCAAATATATTTATAATAACAATCTTTTTTTATATAGTAATAACAATATTTATCTAGATGTAGTAATAAATTTTCTCTACCAAGAAAAATATATAATAAAAATCTTTATCTACATGCAGTAATATATATTCTCTACTAAGAAAAATATATAATAACAATATTTATCTACATGCAGTAATATATTTTCTCTACCAAGAAAAATATATAAAATTCAATTTTTATATACATGCAGTAATATGTTTTCTTTACCAAGAAAATATATCCCAATTACTTTCATTTGTGTGCATTAAAGACACATTCAACCTAAATTTCTGAACACAAAAATTTATGAATCTTTTCAAAAAAATACTAACTACTCTTTAAGCATTAGCATTCTGTGGATTTCTTCAAGAAAACATGGCTTACAAGGATATTTCAATTTTCTTTTAATGAAATTAAAAGAGATATACTTATCTTTTCTTGGCATACATCATTTGCTCTGTTTGCGTGACATCCATGACCAGTGTGAAGTTTTCCTTCAAATTGTAGCCAAGTAGTTCACTCTCCCATCTCTGAAGCGATCTTAACGACATAACTAAATTTGCGCGATGGATATGAGCATCTTTTTTTTTGCAGAGAAGTAATACTAACACCCCTAAAAAACAATGGTGCTTACTACAAAAAAATCTTGCAACCTCAACCAAATGAGTAGCTCCCTCAAAAATGGTTTCTCCCTCCTTTTTCACAACAACCCTCCGAGTGAAAAGGGTTATTCCATGGTCGTTTCACCATACCGAACCCTAACTACCTTATGTTATTAACAAATCTAGGGTTAAATATTTTACATTATGTTAATAATTAGTTATCCAATGTAGGTTGGTTGGGTATATTACATACTCCCCCCCTTAAAGAGAACACTGTCCTTGGTGTTCATCATTAACTTTTACATATGACACCTATCTAGAAACACCAAAAATGATCATTTAATAACATTTTATCAATAATCATAAGCATTTACAGCTACAACAATATTCAATTTCTACTTTCCATCACTTGGCCATTACTCAATTCATAGACGCAAAACAAAATATCTATACCAACTTACCATTACTTACCAATTATTCTTGGAAGTCATGATCTCTTTCATGAGAATTCTCTAAGAATGGTTTGACAGCCCATCCACACTTCATGGAAAGTACCCTGTAATATATGACTAACAAATTCGATCACATTAGTTACAACATTTTCAATCAAATGAAATACTTTTAACTATTAATCAATTATGCAATGTTAGGTGATATTTCAATAAGAGTGCTTCTACCAGTACTTGGAGAGCACCAACACTCTAATCATCAAACTGATAAATCACTGCACTATGTGCACGTTGTCTTAGCTCCTTTTAGTAACATCGACACAGTACTCCCTAAAGTACCCAAAGAGAACCTAGCTCTCTAATCATCAAAATAGTCAATAATTGCACCAAGTGCAAATTGTCTTAACCGTACTACTAAGATGCTTACAATATTGGTAATGCAATAAAGGAACTAAAATTGCAATAAATCCTTACTGAGCACTAAGTTCCTTTCGTGTTAAATGTGCATAACATATTTTACACAACTATATATAAAATTCATTTTTAACACAACATATAACTAATTAATTAATGTGTTCTCTTACAAGAACCATAATGGCAAAGGAATGTTCTTCCCAACCCATGGGAACTAGTTTCCTCAACCAGATGGAGTCATTTTCGCATCCAAACAGTTTCTTTGATAGAGACCTTACCAGGTCTAACATGGAATTCCACTAGCCAACTAGCTCAAGAATTCCAATAACTATATAGGGTCAAATATAGGATTCCTCTGGCAGCGTCCTACCTATTCCTCTGACAACATCCCGTCTATGAGGAATGTTGGGCCTCCTCCAACAGGCTCCAAATCAAAAGAGTTGCCTCAGGATTTTTACCCTCTTCACCATCTTGGCCAACTCTTTTCCCTTACTGAGATCATTTATCTCTAGGGAGGGGAAATCCAGGCAAGCAAGTTCCATCAACCCCTTCGGGCAAGCAAGTTCCATAAACCCCTCCGGGCAGGCAACTGCCATCAACCCAAGGCCTTCTGGAATTTAACAACTATCCACAACTGTATGGCATGTTAAATTTCTCTTTTAGCACTCTTTTCCACAACAATCTACATAATGAACCATATGCACATTATCATTAACAAAATAAACATGCATGTACACCATGCATTTACGCTTAACCCTCAACATGAGTCCACAATATCTAGATCGACATGAAACATAACTAACATACATGTTGTATTCGTTCTGATTTTCCAAGTAACACAATCATGCATATCATATAACATTATACTTTCTCATTTACCTTGACATTTATTGTTGCCATTAAGCTACCACTACTTAATACCATCATCAACATTAGTCATAAATATGCATCATTTAATAAGTATTCACTTTTCAAATCATTTCCAATTTCCACAGTGTATTGTCATCAACAGACCAATATATGAAGTAACTACCATAATCACTTGTTTAGGAACTGTAATAAGCTTAAGTCAAATTCAATTCATGCATATAAGTTTTATTAGTTAGTCATGCAACACTAACCAATCACAGCTACCAACCATCTTAATGCAACCATAGCAAAACTTAATCAACAATTAGTTATTACAATCAAGTCTCACTACTTGACTCATTGTTTATTTTCAATATCTAAAGGGGTTCTTCCAATTTCCTTTTAAAGCAATCTGTCATCCTATTCAAGGATGTTCCCCATATTTACATTCATGCATTCACTCATTAAAAGTAGTGCATTGTAACTTTATTCATGTTCATTAAATGTATCATTAATATTTCCATATTTGCAAAAGTTGGTAGTTAATTGTCACTTTCCTTAGTGAGTGTTCAAGATTGTTCATAAGTGTGACAAAGGTTTTATTATCTTTTATCCTCATTAGGATCAAATTTTGTGAACATAGTTTTGCAGAAAACTTTATTACTTACTACTCCTTGCAGTTATAAACATGAATCACACATATCATGTCAAAAGTAGTCTACTGCATATATCAATATGTAGGTTGTTAGACTCATACCTGAGTTGATGCTCACTAGTAGCATACCTCGATTTCCTTTCTGCTTAAAAATTCCCAAAGGCGCCAGTGCTGCAACCTTTAGCTCTGATACCACTTGTAACATACCCTGATAACCTCACATGAAAATGCAGGGAGTTAGAATTTTTTTACACAAATTACCCACAAGTAATTATCCAAATCACTATTCCACATTCCTCATTAACCATTAGATAGAATGTTCATTAGTACATAAAGTAACTTTCAATAGAAGACAATAAGTTGCATAACCATTAACAACCATTGTTGTAGTACTGTTGTAGTATATTAACATAAATTGTCTGATGAACCTTGCATCCATTTCATGATTCCCTTAACTAGATTAATTAATCACATACTTGACATTATGATTATCACATCAGATAAGGAATCAACATCATCAAACTGACACAATAATCAATCACATCATTGAACATCGATATACCCTGGAAACCCCGTAGGGTGAAAACTAGCAAACGTTTAATTTTATTATTAAATGCTCGTGAGGGTGTTCACCCCTCACTCAATGGCTTATAAGGGATTCCATCCCTTATCCATTGTTATAAAATATTACAATGAAATATCATTAAAATACCACATACCTAGCTAAAAGCTATTACAATTGTCATGAAACCATTTACCTACATATCACCACTCTCTACATCCTTGTGGCATGATTGCTCCATCAGTGTACCATCCTGCAACTCGTACTCATGAGCATGGATCGTTAGTTCTTTATCTACCACAATGTTAAACATAATTTGTCTTTGTCACAAAGAGCCATTGTTTCCTGTCATTATTGTCGTCAACAAGCTTTGGTAACATGATTAGATAGAGTAGTAATCAATCAACAATTATCCTTTAGAATCGATCCTTTAACATCTATTCATGTGCATACACGAGATGTAAATAAAATATCACAACACGTTTCTTCTAACAACATTGTACATGTTTAAAAAGATAATTATCAAGCATGTCAAAATAATTACCACATTACTATGATCATTCTCACACCACCACATGTTCATATCCAAGGAAACCACTGCAACCATTCATTTCATTTAAAGGATACTAGCAACTTATCTTTGCTTTTCGTGCATGTAATTAGATAAAAACTTATTCAAAGAGAGCTAGCCCCTTAGCTTTTCTTTGTGCATGTAACTAAGTAATCTTTCCAATACAATAGATATTATAAAAATACATGCCCCTTCTAAGGGAAGGCTAACATGATAGACATCATCATCGTGCAAGCAAATGCAAGTCCCTTTTCGAAAAACATATTTTCCAAGATAAAGTTATTTACAAAATCTATTGTATGCACAAAGACATGCATTTCTCTAAACAAGAACTAATGTGTTAATCATTATTTATTGCATGCAGATATATGTATTTTACAAAGGAAATCTAGTACATTTATTTCAAGTAACTACTTGTTTTACTTCCATAATGCTCATTCTTGTCGGCACAGAAATCCATATTTCTCTTTAAAAGATCTAACGCAATAGTTCTACAAATCCATGTTTCTCTTTAAAATATCTAACACAATAGTTATATCTCCATACATGTAATCAACTATTGTTTCTATGCTTCTGCATATGTGTTCTTTTCACATAGTTATTTTCAAGAACCCATATTTCTCTTTTGTATGTACAAGTTCTCATGCATTTGTTTTCATGAAAGTATCATAATCAACCTTTCCTTTGGGCATAAGAACTAAGATAATAATAATGTTAACTTTTTATGCAATAAACCATGCAATTAAATCAAACTATCCAATTTACAACACACAAGTCATTTATCTTTTTACCCATCAAAAGATGTAACTTTTCCAAACCCTTGCAAAGGAATTAATGCAATTAACTTATCTTTTCTTCAACAAATAATTATGTCTTATAAACACATAAGGTAGTTATTAAAACTACATGTTTCAAAAGGAAATCTCACTTTCCAAGAAAATAATTTAATTAACTTTTCTCTTTTATTTTTCACCACCCATGAAATTATTTCACAAGTTACCCTCTTTAATCTATATTCACTTCCAAGAAAATAACTTGGATAAGAAAAGAGCATGCATCCTATCTTTTCTTACATAAAAGGCATTTGCATTGTTATATAAAGACAAGAAAGATTACTCATCTTTTAATGTTGCAAATATATTTATAATAACAATATTTTTCTATATATAGTAATAACAATCTTTATCTACATGTAGTAATATATTTTCTCTACCAAGAAAAATATATAATAGCAATATTTATCTACATGCAGTAATTATATTCTCTACCAAGAAAAATATATGATAAAAATATTTATCTACATGTAGTAATACATTTTCTCTACCAAGAAAAATATATAAAAATTTATCTTTATATACATGCAGTAATATATTTTCTTTACCAAGAAAATCTATCCCAATTACTGTCATTTGTGTGCAGTAAACAAACATTCAACCTAAATTTCTGAACACAAAAATTTATGAATCTTTTCAAAAGAATACTAACTACTCTTTAATCATTAGCATTCTCTGGATTTCTTCAAGAAAACATGGACTTACAAGGATATTTCAATTTTCTTTTAATGAAATTAAAATATATATACTTATCTTTTCTTGGTGTACATCATTCGCTCTGTTTGCGTGACATCCATGGCCAGTGTGAAGTTTTCCTTCAAATTGGAGCCAAGAAATTGGCTCTCCCATCTCTAAAACGATCTTAACGACATCACTAAATTTGCGCGATGGATATCAACTTTATTTTTTTTGGCAGAGAAGTAATACTGACCCCCCTCAAAAACAATGGTGCTTACTGCGACAAAATCTTGTAACCTCAACCAAACGAGTAGCTCCCTCAAATATGGTTTCTCCTTCCTTCTTCACAACAACCCTCTGAGTGAAAAGGGTTATTCGATGGTTGTTTCACCATATTGAACCCTAACTACCTTATGTTATTAACAAATCTAGGGTTAAATATTTTACATTATGTTAATAATTAGTTATCCAATTTTGGTTGGTTAGGTATATTACAATATGTGTTTAATTTTATTTTTTAATAATGCAAGTAATAGAAGGAGGTGTTGAGATTTAATATTTATGAGTGAATAATTTATTTATATCCAGTATATTTTTGTCTTTATGAAAATATATTTATTTATCATTATATTAAATTTAAAATTAAATAAATTATTTTAGAAATTTATTTTTTTACCTCTAGAAAAATTGTAATTTCCATTATGTAGAATAGTGAAAATTACATGCAGTAGATGTGTATAACATATCATGATATTAGTTCTTAATCACTCAACAAATACTCAACAAATACTTGAGTGATAACATCCATAAAAGTGTTTAAAAAAATTGCTATGTGATTTTTTTGTATCTACATATATACAAAATAGTGCTAGAAAGTTGTTGTCCATATCAAAAACAAAAAAATACTATGTAGCCATTGTCTAAAAACAATAATTGAAGGTTTATATGATCACTGCAGCGTAGACATATCAGAAGACTGAGATAAAGTATCATTCTGATCCTAGATCTGACAGCAATAGATCAACGAGGGGGCAATGATAATCTTGATAGTGATCACGGCCATTATGCTCAGTGATCAACCATGTCCCATGAACCTATGGCGTGCCCTCTGAATGCGATGTGCCCTGTGAATCCTTCGAAAGCTGGTTAGAAAGAAAGTTTCTTTCCCTGTAAATTTGTTGACAAATAATAACATTAAATTGTGCTTTAATCACGAGAGAATTCTTTGGTAATGGCCATTATGCTCAGTAATCAACCATGTCCCATGAGCCTGCAGCGGGCCCTCTGAATGCGGTGTGCCCTGTGAATCCTTCGAAAGCTGATCAGAAAGAAATTTTCTTTCCCTATAAATGTGTTGACAAATAATGACATTAAATTGTGCTTTAATCACGAGAGAATTCTCTAGTAATGACTTGAGTGTGTGCACGGGGAAAGTAGAATGTTAAGTTGTCTAATTCGGAATAATGATTTGTGTCAAAGACTAGACCCACGAGAATCACCAAAGAATTGTAATTGTCAGCAACCTTTTTCAAATGCAAATAACATAATTAACTTTAAGTTATCTAATTCGAAAATATTATTTGAGCTTGAACCGAGACTAGATTGTAATTTGAAATAATATTGAAGTACAAAACTACCCCTCCAAAGCATGTCCATTTTGTGCAGAGCCATTGAAATCTACCCAAAAAAAATTATAATCGATGTCTATTTTTAGAATTTCTATTTTTTATTTTTCTTTCATTATATTTAATTTCAAACATTAAAAATCAAATATTAAAACCATAATCTAAAATACCTATTTTAATATTTTTAACAATGGTAATATGCATACTACTTACCAAAAATATAATAAAATTTGAAAAATCAAATATTAAAACCATAATCTAAAATACCTATTTTAATATTTTTAACAATGGTAATATGCATACTACTTACCAAAAATATAATAAAAGATTTGTTTTTCATATTTCCACAAACTTAGCAGTTTCTAAATAGCTAACTGAAACAAAACATTTCTTAAGGAATAGTTCACTATAGGGGATATCTAAGTTCGAATAATCACAACAGTTATGTGTTTGTTTGAAAAGTATATTTTCAAATCAGTTTAATTTTGAACATGTGTGTTAATATTCTTTCAAACAATATCCATGCAAGTAATGCAATTTAATTCAAAATATTTATTATGAATGAAGGTTGCGTTTTAAATTCAATGGTTACCTCCACATAGCTTGAAAGCTCTTTTAGACAACTCCTAATTATCCCAGACAACTCTTAATTATGGTTAAAATTGATGTGTATTCAATTGAGCTCACCTATTTGCTATTCATAATGTCAAATGAGTCTAAGTACTTATGTTACGCTACCACCTACTTTCTTCGTAATTTTAAATGAGTTTAAGGACTTGTGTTAAGCTACCACCTATTTTCTTCATTTTCAAGTTCGGTATATTTAAGTATTCAATTCAAATTGCTTACCTCTTAATGTTTATACTGTGTTAAATTGAAAAGTCTTCACATATATGCATTATTTTTTAAGTTTAATGAATTGTTCTTTTAAAACATGTAAATTATTTAAATTAAATATTAAAATAACATATTTAGGAGAAAAAAAATTATAATTTTTTTCAAAGAATTTTTTTTTAAATTGTTTTCTACTATAAAAAAAAAAATTGGCTTTTTCACCCATTTCTATTTGTTTTTTATTACCTATTTTCATTTGTTTTATATTAAGAATTTTCATTTCAATCAATAAACTATCTTGTAAAACTTTCAATTTACCTCTAGTTTACAATTACTTAGGCTCAATATTGTACACACAACTTTTATTGAGGTTTCACAAGTAGTTTCCTATCATACTTACCTTGGGACAAGAAAGTCTAGCGTAAATCTCTCAAGACTTCTAAGCCCAAATAGTAATGAAGTTCTCCAAGGTCTTTCATTTCGAACATCTATGATAACTGCTGCTTGATTTCTTCAATGAGTTTGTTTGCATTTCCTGTCATAATCAGATCATCTACATACAAAGAAATCAATACAATCTGCCCCTCATCATCATACACAGTATACAAGTTAGGATCATTTTTTCTCCTAATATACCCATGCTTAAGAAAGAATGAATGTATTTTGTCATACCAGGATCTGGAAGCCTATTTTAGTCCATATAAATCCTTCTTTAATTTTTAGACTAAATGCTCTTACCCTTTCTTAACAAATTGATCCAGGTGGCTCATCGAACACTGGTGACTGGGAAAAGGCTCAAAAATGAAAGTGCTTGGATTGTGATCAACTTAGGTTCAAGTCATAGATCTCATCGTCCTGATTGCGGCTGTGTGAACGGTTCGTCAAACTGATAACGCATGCGAAAGTTAGGAGTAGTCAAAGTTTAGGGTTTACTTTGGTAGCTCAGCAGCGTTAAGGAGGCAACAATTTGGACAAAATTCAGCCACTAGATTCTAGCCAACCTGAGGCAGATTCCAGGCGAATTTTTGGCCTGTTTAATTTGTCTCCTTCGGTCATTTTTTGAATTTTCAAAAATGGTTAATTGTTGTTTAATCAAACAAAAAAATATATATATATATAATTTTGGGGTGGCAGGCCACCAACCCCACCACCCCCCCATCTCCAATAATAGAAAAATATTAATTATGGGATGACAGGCCATGACCACTGCTAGCCCTCCCTCAACCACCGTAACCAAACCTTAATTATGGGTGGGCGACCATGACCCCACCACCGCGGAGCCTACTCAAACCACGGTGGGGGCGCAAGCTATCAACCCCGCCGCCCTCTCCACCCTCCTTGTATACGTAACCTCCGGCGATAATTGGGGCATGACCACCCAAAATTGCCCCCCAACCTTAAACATAAAAAAATATATATCATGTGGGTTAATGCGGGAGGGGCGGGATTTGATCCCCCGACCCCTCCTCAACTATTTGCTAAAGTTACCAACGCGCCCAACGGTCCTCCTTTGGACTATCCGCTCGCCAAATTGTATTTAACCCCCTCATTTTCACAGTGTGGCCAGCAAAGGTACATGCACGATTTTCGAGACCGAGTTTTCATTTGCAGGTGGAACCATGAGCGGGAACAGAGGCAGGTGGAACCATACTTGAGCGCAACTTTGAGAGGGGCCAAATTCTCCCAGTGTCCAAATTAGACAAACTTTATGTAGATTTTATACCTCTTGGCGACACAAACCTGATGGTGGTGTTAGATTATGCAACAGAGGCCTTGAATTTTCGTCTACTTCTTATATTCTATTGTAGGTGTTAATACTCAATGTGTAAGCAGACGTTTTGATGGTGATCGATGCTACAAGATTTGATGGTACAACAGGCCAGCAATAGAGCAGCCCATCATTCACGCATCCATGGTGCTGAGGTATATACAGTGTTGTTGCATTATACTTCTTTTTATGGCTTATGAGATGTGTTATGATTCTCTCTCAATGTGATGCGAAATCATCATTATAAGTTTGCATTGTGTTGATTTGATCCTTGTGCTTTATGTTTTTATGCGGGATATTGTTTGTTGATATTGATGAGAGATGTACATTTATGGTTTTGTTATGTTATTATGAGATCTTTATGTAGCTTGTACAAGAGATTCTCTGAGTCATTAGATAGGAACATGTATTGGTTTCCAGCCACTCCTACGTGAGGGCAGTTCCTATTATGGAACATGTATTAGGGGTTACCAGCCACTCATGTGTGAGGGCATTTCCTTTATGACCATGATAACATACATGTACATATTCATCCTCTTTACAAAAACTTAATGCAGTGGCCTAAACCATCTTGACAACGAGGCCCAGAGACGTAGTCCATCCTGAATGAACTCCATTATAAATGGCTTGCTTTCATGTGCTAATTATTGTCATGTTCCTCTTCTTTAAAACATGCAAATGTATTCATTTATGTTCTTTTAAAAATCTAATTTAACACATCACAGAAGTAAAAGGTCTTGGAAGGGTCCTTTGTCACACCCGGACCCGGATCACAAATCCCTCTGGTTGAATTAGATATACTTCCTCTTTCATATCTCCATTTAAGAAAGAAAACTTTACATCTAGTTGGTGTATTTTCCAGTGGTGTTTAGTAGCTAATGCAATAACCATTCTAATTGTGTCTAATTTAGCTACAGGGGTGAAGGTTTCCTCGTAATCTATACCTTATTTTTTGGAATACCCCTTTGCGACCAGCCTAACTTTATATTTATCTATAGATCCATTGGCTTTAAACTTTAATTTGCATAGCCATCTCAACCCTATGGGTTGTTTTCCTTCAAGAAGTTGAACTACATCCCAAGTATTATTTTTAATGATAGATTCATATTCCTCCTACATTGCTTCCCTACATTCATTACTTTGACTATCTTCATTAAAATTAGAAGGTTCAACAATGTTCAACATACCGGTAATGAGCGCATGATCCCTGTAACTGGATGGAAATTGTATCTGCCTACTTGATATTCTGAGTGGTGGAGTGGCTTCAAAATTGTTCTGATCTCCCCTCTGCGGACTGGTTTCAAACCTGATTTGATCAACCACTTCTTCTTTCTCCTGCTACTATTGTTGTTGCTACTCACCGACCCCTATTTCATCACCATATTCTGACAATAAAGGCACATGCCACTCTTCATCACTACGAACAGGGTTCCCATCATCTACATTTTTATGAAATGCCATATCTTTGCTTTCAAACACCTTGTGAGTCGAAGGATTAACTAACTTATAGGCCTTAAACTCACTGCAGTATCCAACAAAAGTAAACTTAATAACTTTTGAATCTAACTTCTTCCTATCTTCTTTTGGGACATGAGCAAAAGCCTTACACCCAAATACTCTAAGTTGACTTACTGCAAGCTTGAAGCCAAACAATGCTTCGAAGGGAGTTTTATAATCCAGACACTTAGTAGGACTCTTATTCTTAAGATACATTGCATTGTTTACAGCTTCTGCCCAAAAACCATTGGTCAGATTCTTACCTTTGAACATACTGGTGGCACACTCCACGAGGGTTCTATTTTTCCTTTCCACAACCCCGTTTTGCTGAGGAGTGTAAGGTGTTTTGAATTGCTGCTATATTTCATGTTCTTTACAGTATTTGATGAAATCGCCCTTCTTGAATTCTCCACCTTCGTCTGAGCGAAGAATTTTGATGAAATTTCCTGATTGCTTCTCAATCATACTTCTAAATTGCTTAAAGTATTCAAAAGCATGACTTTTCTGCTTGAGGAAGTACACCTAGGTGAACCTTGTACATTCATCAACAAAAATAAGAAAATAGTAGGCCCCTCCTAACAACCTTGTCTGCATTGGCCCACATAGATCAGTTTGTACAAGTTCAAGTATATTCCTCTGCTTCCTATCAACAATAGTAGGAAATTCATCACTATGCAATTTACCAAGGACACATGCTTCACAGTCAACATGCATACTCTTCAAAACTGGAAGGCCATTCACCATACCCTTTTTTTGAAGAAGTAGTAGGTCACTGAAGTTTATATGTCCAAATTTCTGATTCCAAAGATTCTCTGCAGACATGGCTAATGATGCTAATTCTTGATGTGACGCACTTCTGACATCTAGTTTATACAATCCTCCTACACATAGACATGTTGCAATGGACTTCATTCGATCCAGCATGTCTTTAATTACACAATGAGATTTAATGAAATCTACCTTAAGATCCTCATCTTTTATTCTAGATACATAAATCAGGTTATTTTTAATCCCGAGTATGTACATAACATCATGAATATGCCTAATGTTTCCATCAGGTAGTACGACATGGACATCACCATATCCCTCGATTTCATACCTTGTATTGTCTCCAAGGTAGACCTTAGTACCAGTGTTGTATTGTCTAAAATTTTTAAACCATTGCCTCTTACCTGTCATATGGGAGGAAGCTCCTGAGTCCATGAACCAAATTTATGATTCATCCTCCTTAATTGACAGCGCAGAATCAGATATGAACAAATATGATATTCAAATTCTGATCTGCATCAACAAGATGGCCTGCATGTTTCTTGTGTCTTTGTTGATCTTCATCAAACTTCTTCTTCCGACAATGTTTAGCCATATGACCAAATTTACCGCAATAAAAGCATTTTGGTCATGAATCACTTTTGTTTGAAGACATACCTTCAGATGGAGGTGGCTTTCTTTGTGGGGCTCCTCCACTTTTGTGTGCTGCATTTCTCTTTCCTCTTAAGGGCTTCTTCTTTCCATTAGGGCAAGATCTAAGCTCTGGGGTTTCAGGGTCATCCCCCTTTCCTCCTACTACATTAGGATCCCTGCCAATTCTTCAAACTTGGGGACTTTTTCTCCCGCGTTCAACCCAGTGATGAACATTTGATAGTCGTTAGTCATACCATTCATGGTAATCAAGACCAAATCAGTATCTGATATTGTTTCACCAATGTCGCCTAACTTAGTCTTTAGTTCCTTGATACGAGAGACGAATGTTGCTACTGATTCATTTTCCTCCATTTTAATGGAGAGAATCTTTCTCTTTAGAAACAGTAGGTGATTTGTGTTCTTGATCTCGTACAAGTCTTTGAGAGTTGTCCAGATGTCTGTTGCAGCTTTACAATCTCAAATGTGAGGAATAATGCAATCTTTCACAAACAATTTGAGCAACACCTTTGCCTTGTTCTCCCTCTTTTCCAGGTCTTGGATTGTTGTTGTTGTTCCACCTGTAGCTAGAGTTGACTTCAACTCATTACCATTTGCAATTGTCCATGCGTTTTGCCCTTCCAACAGAGTCTGCAACTTAAATTTCTAATTGGAGTAATTGGAACCGTGGAGCTTATTGCTCTCGTTCAAATAAGCCTCTGCCATTTGAGTGTTCATCTTGACATAAAAATGACCTCCAACAAACTAGATCTATCCCACATCAGAAGAAAAATCTCAAAACACAAGCTTTAGATTCCAAAAAAAATATACCCCATTTCAATTTAAAAAATGGAGAGCCCCTTTGTTTATTTTTTGACTTTTCTAAAAAAAAAATGTCTTCCCAAAACATTTAATCCCAAAACATTATTTTTTTTTTTTAATGTTACACTGTTGCTCTTTCTTCAATTGGGCAATACGCCCTCAGATATGGCTCACCGCACCCATGAAATTTTAAAAAACAGCATTGAACCCCAATGAAAAAAAAATGGTGAGGACCATACATAGTTTTCGGCCTCCAATTATCGAATACCACCGTTTTCAGCCTTCAACACCACTATTACAGCCTCCTCTTTTGTGAGTAGCGCAGGCGATTGTGGATTTGTATGCTCCACTCGGAGCAGCACACAAAAGACAGGTGGAGTAGCACCACTGTTGGTCATGCAGGTTTCTCCACCCAACACTACACAACACGCACTTGCAAGAGCACGCAGGCAGCACGACTCTCTGACTCCAGCTTTCGTTTTCGGCCTCCAACTCCAGCTTTCGCGGCACCTCACACCATGCTTCCCCTGCGCTGCAACATGACTCCTCTCCGATGCAAGTGCACACAACACGTACCTGGAGCACGCAACACTGATCTAGGCTCTCTTTCGCCCGATTCCTGATAGCAGCCTCCAACAGCGGCCTTCACGAGGGTTTTGCGAGCATGGCCATACCACTCTTTCGCTCAGCCTCCACACGAGGATGTAGCTCTGATCTAGACTCCTCGACCTCCACCGATCGACAGCAATCACGGCGCTCTCTTTCGCCCGATTTGTGATCGGATGCAGTCTCCTCCAACGCTGATAGCAAAACAAATCTCCTCCTCTTTTCTTGACAACGGAAACGGCGCTGCAGATCTAGATATGCGTCACCACTACCAATAGTCCTAGTAGTCTGCCAGCCGCCTCGGCCTCATCTCAAACAACAGTTATAAAGAAAAACGCATTTCACATACCATCACGACCTTTGCTTGCAGATCCGCGATATAAGGGAACGATGGACCGAATCGTTGTAAGGAGAGAAGCAATCATCACGTTTTTCCCCTTCGAATGTGCGATGGTAATCGCCCTCTTCCCTTCAGACAGAGTGATGATTACGTTGAATTAAATTTTAAAAAATGTGTTCCTTCTCCGCCTTCTCACCACGTTATTTTTCTTCACATTAGCTCCCCACTCACAGATTCACAGTCGCTCTTAAACTTGTAGCTCTCATACCATGTTAATAAAACTTAAGAATCAACTTTATTAATTAGTTGAACAATGCACAGGTGAGGAGCTCCATCTGGAGACTGCACGCTCTACCTAAAATCATCTTACAATCGAAATTATATATAGTATTCACATATCTAGGGAAGTTAGAACAACTATTTAAGAAGTAAGAACTAATTCTTAATCTAAAGCTCTATTGAACCAAACCTCTCCATGTTTACATATTCTCCGTTATCTTCAACACTTCATATCATCCCTTCACAACTTTCATAATTTTTAATGATAATCCTTCTCTAAAAAGAGTAATTAACATTAAGAAGAATTAGGAAAAATACAACTCAAACTGGAGCAAGCTTATCCCACTTTGAAAGAATAATTTGACTTTGAATCGTTGAAAAAAAGTGTGGCGAGAAATCATTTTGATCTTCAAGTAATATATTTCATGTGCTATGTTTTTTTTTTTGTGTAAGCGAGCTTTGGTATTAACAGTAGTAACATATAGTACAAAAAATCTGCCGAAGCAGATGACTGGCCGCTATGAAGCAGGCCTTACCAACAAAAACTGTTTGAGACAAAAGACTGAGAGAGTGCTGCCAAGAGGTACACCACGCAAAACACATAAACTGAGAAGAGACCGAGTGCTGCCAAAAAAAAGTACACCACGCAGGGTGACTCGAGCCAAAAGACTGGCCAACCCATAAACTGAGCAGAAGAGGACAGAAAACAAACAAGACCGAGCCGACAGAGGCAGACAGAGGGACGAGGAAGAAAAAACAGAGGATTCTTAGTCGGGCGCTGAGTGCCTCTCTTAGCAGTGGTGAGCATTCTCCTGCTAGGCCTTCGACGGGCCACCCTGGTGCGGCTCTGGAGGCTTACTGTCAGACGAAATGGTTTTCTTGAGCAGCTTAATCAATTCTGTGAGCTTTGTGCTGACCGAACCCAGCTCCTGGTGGATAGCGGAGAGCTTAAATTCACTGCTCTCAACCACGGCCATATGATCATGGGTCATGGTGGCAGCAAAACGTTGAAGAGTTCTCAGCTGCTCCGCTTGTTCCTCTTGAACATCCATGGCCTTAGCCAGGATGGTTTTCATGCGCCAAGCTTCGGCCTGGGTGCGGACGAACTGGGTCGCCCGAGTGCTGACCGTCCCTGGATCTTGCAGCCAGTCAACTTCCTGGCCAAGCTGCTGGTCTGAAAGCTTTTCTTCTTCCTCTTTTGCAGAGGTTTCCAAATCGATGATCTTGCGTTTGTTACGCGCAGAGGTTCGGCGCTCATACATTTCTCTTGCAAGCTGCAGCTCTCTGTTTGCAGCGTTGTTTCGGCAACCGTCCCCCGCCATGGGAGCACTCGCCTGGATGATGATGGCCTGAGAAATAATGCAATTCAAAGGTTGCAGAGTGAAGGGGATCAAAGCAGTGATGCTCCAGTGAAGATCGGGCGAGGATATATAGATGGTAGCAGGAGGATTTCGGGCGGTGGAGCGGATCACAACATGCAAATTGCCTGTCCGATCGACATAAATGCTGTAATTTAGGGTCGTGGGAGGCAAATGCGATGAATGAGAAAGTTTTCGGTGGCCTTCGCCTGCATGGTTTTGAATGCGCCAAGTGTCCCATTTTCCTGTGGTTCGGCGGTAGCTTATGTCACCCCAGATCCCAATTCTGTACAAATTTGTGTGACCTGCAGTGGGCATTATTTCCCTCAACCACAAGGTCCTTTGAAGCTTGCTATGTAATGAAAGCTCGCGTCCCGTCATCCTATCCATGTTCTTGAGGAAGAGAAATGGGCGGCTTGTCATTCTGCCGTGTCAGCTGCCACCAAGTCCATTCGTGCGAGGTGAGAGCACCTTTCCTTGAGTTGATTACTCTCGACCTGATGCCAACAGCTGTCCACCATTCCATTTGGGCTATCAATCCCATGGTTTGCCAAGTGGTCTGCTATCGAGTTTGCCTGCCTTCTAACCGGCTGGAAGACGAGGCCCTTCATTTTCCCGAGCAAATTCCCTATGCTCTCTGTGACCATGGCCAGGCGCCAGTGTTTAGTTATTTTGCTGATCGGCGTGCCTCCATAGATTTTCCTTGTCGCCAGGATTGCAATTTTGGAGTCGCCCTCAATTACTGCGTTGTCTGCCTGCTTTCTTTGCAAGATTATTAGACCTTTCTCCATTGCTGCAAATTCCATTTCATTGTTAGTGCCTTCGCCCAACGCTTGACTGAAGATGTGGAGTATTTCCCCTCTTTGGTTGCGGATGAGGCCTCCGATGCCCGCTGGACCCGGGTTGCCACGTGAGGCCCCATCGAAATTCAGTTTCAGGAAGCCATCAGGAGGGCGAGACCAACGGTTTGGAGTGTTTCTGATGTTCGGCTGTTTAGCTGGGGGCTTTTGGCTTTGCTCGTTGCAAATGTTGAAAGCATTCAGAATTCGATGGTCTTCCGCAGAGAATTTGGTGGACGGGTCGATTTGACTTTTAACCAGAATCAATTGATGAATGTTCTCAATTAAGGTAATTTTCAAATGCTCTATATCCCTGTGTTCATTTTGAAAAATTCTCCTATTCCTTTCTTTCCAGATTGTCCAAGTGATGAAGCCAGGCAGGATTTTCCAAATGCTATTGATTTGGGGGTTTTCTGAGTAATTGCTTGGCCAATTGGTGATGGTATTTTGTATGGATTCTAAATCTCTGTTATACTGCTGCATGATGGCCTCTAACCCTTGCCAAATATGATTAGCCCATTCACATGTATTGAATAAATGATTCATTGTTTCTTCTGCTTGATTACACATTGGACAGAAGGAGGGGCCTTCGAATCCTTTTTTTCTCAGGTTCTCCCAGGTGAGCGTCTTACGCCTCATGAGGAGCCAAAGAAAGGTTTGAATTTTTGGCCAGAATAGGGGATCCCAGACCTTGTTGAGCCACGGGGCTGGCTCCCCCTGCTCTGTGAGTTCGAGCTGTTCTCTGGCTTCTTTTAGAGTGAAATTTCCATTACCCTTCATACCCCATCTCAGCTTGTCTGCCTCCGAGGTTATCCTGATTTTTCTTTTTAGCAGGACTTGGAGAAGGTCATGTATTCTATTGTGTTCCTCGTTGGGATTGCCAGTGTCTGGAAGAGTCCATTCATGCCAAGCCTGGTCGTTTCCATTGGGGATCCAGTACTGATGGACTGTGAAATTTCCCCTGTTTTGACAGTTTATTTTGTAGTTTTCGAGGTCTGGGTTTTCAAGCTTTGGGTGTTGTTGCCAGGCATCTTCCCAGAAGAGGGCTGATTCCCCATTACGGATCTCCCAGAAACTGTGGTCTTGAATAATGTTTCGGTTTCTTTTAGCTAGGTTCCAGATTGGCGAACCTTCCGGCAAATCCTGGAGTCTGATGAGATCCTGGTCTCTGCAGTTGGGGGTGTATTTCTCCTTCCAGTGACGGGCCCAGGGGAGGTTGGTCTCTTTGAGCCAACGCCACCACAGCTTGGCACCTCCTGTTTTGTTGCTGATATCAGGATCTATTAGGTTTAAACCTCCAGCCCTTTTCGATTTACAGATCTTATCCCAGGCCACGAGAGCCCATTTCCTTTTTTCTGCACTGCCACTCCATAGAAAGGATCTTTGGATGGATCGTATTTGCTGCAGGATGGCTTTGGGTGCCGGGAGGATAGAGAGCATGTACTGAGGGATAGCCTGAAGGATGGCTTTAGTTAAAACTAGGCGTCCCGCAAAGTTAAGGGCCCTGTGGGTCCAATGTTTGCATCTTTTTTCCAGGTTTGCTATGAGCCTTTCCCAATGGATCCTTTGCCACGGCTTGGTGGTGAGCGGAGCTCCCAGATACTTCGAGGGAAGAGAGCCTTTTCGGAAGCCTAGGATGCCCGTGAGATGGTTCTGAATTGAAACATGAGTGTTAAAGAAAAAAATAGTCGATTTAGAATGGTTGGCTTCCATACCTGATGCCCTGCTGAAAAGAGAAAGCATAGATTTGAAAGTCGTGGCCTCTTTGACTGTGGGGGAGCCATGTAGCATAGTGTCATCGGCAAACTGCTGGTGAGTAGTTGAAGGGGTGGAAGGGAAAGGGCGCAATCCTTTAATTCTTCCTTCTGCTTTGGCTTTGTGAATATATCTGCTAAGCCCTTCCATGAGGATCACAAAGAGGAAGGGGGATAAGGGGTCGCCTTGTCTTATGCCTCGAGAAGGCGAGAAAGTGGCCGAGGGGGATCCATTGACCAGAATAGAGAAATTTGTTGACTTGATGAGAGCGAGAATCCAGTTGGTCCACCTGTTGTCAAAACCAAAAGCCCTTAAAGTGGCCTCCAGATATTTCCAATTAACTTTGTCGAAGGCTTTTGAAAGGTCTAACTGAATCATCATTCCAGGGATTTTTTTGGACTCTAAGGTGTGAGTCATCTCATGTGCCAGGAGGATGTTGTCCAGAATTTGTCTACCTTCCACGAAGCCTGACTGTTCCTCCGAGATGATGTCAGGGAGGATAGGTTTAAGTCTATTGGCAATGACCTTAGAGATGATTTTATAAATCACGTTGCACAGGGCTATAGGACGAAACTTTTCAGGAGTTCGGGCTTCCTCCTCTTTGGGGATTAGGGCTAGAAAGGTGGAGTTTAGGCCTTTGAGAATTGAGCCAGAGCGCCTTGAGTCTTCAACTACTTGCCAGACCTCTGTTTTGACTGTTTGCCAACAAGCTTTGTAGAAGTTTATAGTAAAACCATCTGGGCCAGGAACTTTATCGTTTGGCATGTCTTTAACTGCTTCCTCCACCTCTTCCATTGATATATTTCTTAACAGAGAGGCATTTTGAGCTGGAGTAATGATTTGGGGAATGACCTGGGTTATTTCCTCACGGGCTTCCACACGTTCTTCTTGAGATTCCTGGGCAATTTGCTTGAAGTGGGTGGTAAGCAAGGTTGAGATCTCATTATGATTCTGAATGACTTCTCCAGCAGCATTAGTGAGCTTGAGGATTTTGTTGGCTCCCCTGTAATCCATTGTCGATCTATGGAAGAATTTTGTGTTTCGCTCTCCCTCCTTCAACCATTGGATGCAGGATTTTTGCTTCGAAAGGATTTCTTCCTGTTGGCATCGGAGATGCCATTTCTGCATTAGAATCTTTTCCTGTTCATTAGAGTTTTCCCTGTTGATCCCTGAGGCCCACTCCTTGTGAATTTGGCTTAGTCGGTCTTCTATATTATGTTTATCTTGGAAAATGTTACCAAATTCGGTTGAATTCCATTCCTTTATTTTGAGTTTGATGAACTTCAGTTTGGACTGGAGTTTAAACATTTTGGTCCCTCTGATGTTCCTGGGCTCTTCCCACCATTTTTTTACCAGTTCCTGAAAATTTGGGTGAGTTAGCCAGAATTTCTCAAACCTAAAGGGTCTGTTTTTAGGGGTCTCTAGAAACGCAGCTTCCAGGGCGATGGGCCAGTGGTCCGATCCCCCACTGGGGAGGATATCAGAGGCTACTGTTGTTCCTTCCAGTAAGATGTTTTCTGAGATCAAAAAACGGTCAAGGCGAGAAGCTATCCTGTTTTCTCCTCCTCTTCGGTTGTTCCAAGTGTAGAGCCCATTTTTAGGGGGGGTGTCAACGAGCTTTGCAGAATCCATGAAGTCGACGAAGAGCTCTGAGTCTTTATTGAGGCACCTGAGACCCCCTTTTTTTTCCAGTAGGGTGGTAATCATATTGAAATCCCCTCCCATTATTATCTTGGAATGCTGGTGTCTTTGCATTAATTTTGTTAACATGCTCAGGAAAGATATTTTATCTTCTAAACGCTGAGGCCCATATACATTAATACAGAGGTAGGTTTCAGAATTACCTGTTAGTTGAAATTCTGTGGCGATGTATGATCTGGTAGCTTCCATAGAGATGATTTCGATGGCTTTGGAATCCCAAAGAGTTGCAATACCTCCTTCCCATCCTTGGCTTGCAACGTCTATGTATTTGATAGAGTTTCCTAGCTTTCTGGTGATGATCTCCAGCTGAGCAGTGGCGCATTTTGTTTCTTAAATGAGCATGATGTCTGGCTTTTCCTGTTGTAACTTCCTCTTGAGAAGTCGTTGCTTGGTGAGGCTGTTGAGCCCTCTTGTATTCCAGGAGATGATTTTCATTAGTAACGAGGAGGTTATTGGGAGGACAGGAAGGCATGCAAGTCCTTCATTTTACCTGAATTGATCAAGAAAATACCCAAATCATGGAGAACCTCTCCATTTGTCCTTCTGCCTCTTCTTTTATTCTGCTTTCATCGTAGAGAGTGAAGAAATAGGTTTTTAGGATGCTTACCTGTGCCTTTCATGATTCCTAACCTTTTCTTTTGTTTGGCTAGCGCTGCTTGTTGTTTTGCGATGAAGAGATCTCGGATCTTCCTTATTTCTTCCTCTGGGATATTTTCCAGCCCTTGAGCTCTCCATTGCTTTTCCATATCTGGTAGGTTTACCCCTTCTTTTTCTAGGACTTCGTTGAGTTCCAGGTCTTCACTCCCCCCGTCGCTTGTTAGCATGTCTATGTCTTTGTCTCTTTCGTCTGCTGCTTCCTGCGTTTGAATTTTTGTGTCTTCAGTGAAATCTTCTGCATCCGTAGCTCTATGTTCTGTCTTATTCTTTTGGGGATCTTCTGGCAGCGTTGTCTCATTGTGGTTTCCTTCCGAGTCAGCTTTTGAGTCTAGAATGTTGAACGGATTAAGGGTTCTGCTGGGATCTATTACTGCTTTGCTTATTTTTTTCCTGTAGGCCCTTTGTCGTGGTTTTGGTTTTTTGAAAACCTCCTGGTCCTTTGCTGGCTGCTCGAGTTTGGCCTCTTCTATTGGTTTGTTTAATGGGCATTCCCTGATAAGGTGGCCGTGTTCATGGCATTTCCTACATCGGAAGGGGATCTGTTCATAGTCGATGGCTTGGAAGTAATCTTCATCTCTGAACTCTAACCACAGTCTGTCATGCAAGGCGCCTGAAACATCCATTTCGACGCAGATCCTGGCACAGGAAGTGTACTTCCTTTGCATTGTTGCCTCTGAGGCTTTAATGAAGGTGCCGAGATGGTCCCCGATGCTCTTAAGGGTTGCTAGACCCCAGTAGTCGATAGGGAGAGAGAAGAGGCGGATCCAAACGGGGACTCGGGTGAAGGTTTCTTTTTCAGGTGTAAAGTTCGCTTTCCACGGCCTCATGTAGAGGCCTGCTGAGGAGAGGAAATAAGGCCCTCCATCGAAGATCCTATCCTTATCTTCTAGGTTAGAAAAAACAACAGTGAAAAAACCTTTAGCTCCAAGATGGAGTTTGACATCACCTTTTGGTCTCCAGTGTTGCTTGATCCATTGGCAGAGGGCTCGTTCTGTTGGCCACAGTCCCATAAACTTGCATATGATTGCATGCTCCATCATGTGGTCTCTGTAGACCTGGATATGTGGATCTGAGAAGACCACTCTAAGGGCTTCCTTCTTTTTAGGTTTACAGACTCCTTGCAGGTTATTTTTGGGGCTAAGGTTGGAGGTTTCCGTTTTATCCTCATTTTTTGCAGTGCGTTTTCCTTCTCTGTGGTACTTTTCTTCGTCTGTCAGTTCGATTACTGGAACCGAGCTGCTCTTGCCTGTGTCCGATTTGTTCACGTGCCTCTCATTTCTGTTGTTGTCCTTTCCTGGCGTTTCTGATCCGAGATTTGGATCTTTCTGCCCCTGGACTGTCATTCCGTTGCTTGTCTCAGAACTGTCTTTTCGGGCTTCATACCTTGGGATATTGAAGCCTTCATGGGCTTTGTTTTTCTGCATGACTGCTTTCCTGTATGATGGGGTCCCCGTGGACCCCCCTTCTGTCATTTTTCGGGCCAGAACATGGCCTCTGTGGATAAGAACCCCTAATCGATGTTGGTGCGCTGCCAGAGCTGATGGAGGGACCGAATAGTGCAGAGGAGAAACCCTAGGAGCAGGGTTTTCGCATGGCCATTCTCAGCAGAAACTTCTAGGGATTCATATTTCCTAGATCTGGTTTTCATGTGCTATGTTATTTAAATGAGTGGCATGAAAATATATACGTGGCTCCAAAAAGGTGAAGGTAGAAATAAGAAGGAAAGACAAAAGAACAACAACAAAAAAACTACCGAAAGGAATCTAGTAATAAAGAAACATGTGGAAGAAAATTAAATACGAGAGAAACCATGTTCAGAACAACCATCAATCATGTAAAATCAATTCCTATCAAAATATGAATTAAAGATGAACATACATGTGGTAAACTAATTTTATTAATTAACGATGGGAATCGTTTTCTGCCACTTCAAAACCAAATGAATAGTAACCATAGAAACCTATCAAAGCCCACGACTTGAAAGAAATCATTCATCCATTATATTGTTACAATATCACCAACTTTTCCATGTGCAGAATGGTGGATAGATTATACAAATGAAAGCGAAGCATATTTCTAGTGGGAAAGGTAAATTCATAGGTTCTTTCGCACCTATAAATTTGAAATCATATGATAAGATAGTTTATAGGGAAAGTTCAAGTGGGAAAGATGTCTGAATTAGAGCCCTTACCATTTTGTATGTGGCACCCATCCATATTCTAGTTGGGAAATTATTATTGGTTTGAGTTTTTTAAATTTTTAACATTTTTTATTATACAACATGCAAATTTATTCTAAAGTTTCTTAGTAAGGGTGAATAACCATTATTAACCATACTCTTTATATTGAACAAAAGTTATCAAATAAATAAACATAAAAATAAATATAAAATAAGAAAAAATTTCGATAAAATATTTGGTTACAATACCATGTTTTAGCTTAAAAAAACACAAATAATAAAACATTTTTTTTAACAATAATTAGAGAATTTTACTAAGTAAAGGTTGCAACAAATCTTGTACCATGAGTACATCTAAAAATTTTTCCCAATGGAATGTTCATAAACCAAAAATAATAAAATGCTAACTTATAGACATAGCCCATAAACCATTACAAATATAGCTTAGTTTGAAAATAACTTAGTAGTGTAGTTTATGCAAAAAGAGCCTAAAATACAAAATATTTTGTAATACATATCTATTTAGTATAAAGTATATTGAATGGTGGTTTCATTCTCTACTTCTTTAACTAGATCAAACACTTGTTTCACTTTTTCTACAAGCTCCAAAAGCTAGTGTATTATGCAAGGTTCCATGGGATTTCCAAAATTAGCATTAATAGACTATGCTTGGTTTGAATTACAGAAGTCCTTACTTTTGGATATGTTAATTACAATAACATGAATCTCACATTGATCTACCTCCACCTTGTTGAGATAGCGTTTTTACTACATTAATGTGCATATTCTACCAATAATGTGACTAGACACATTGTTTTCTAGTTCCTTGATTTTCTATGATACAACCTAAATCAAGCTATGGTTTCCCTCAACATCCTCCTCATGTCACATTAAAGCCCTCCTAATTTTTTATAGCAATAATGTGAATAGACACATTGTTTTCTAGTTCCTTGATTTTCTATGATACAACCAAAATCAAGTTATGGTTTCCCTCAACATCCTCCTCATGTCACATTAAAGCCCTCCTATTTTTTTGAAACTCCCTACACTTCATTTGAGGGAAAAAGATACTCATATTACATTATGGAGAAAAGAGGCTAAGAAAATCTAATATGCTAGATTGATAACTAGAAGATGAATGAATATAGACCCAAAATTAAAAGCTAAATATAGTCAAGAAAAAAGCTATAAGTAAAGCCCATACCAATAAAAACAAAAATAACCCATTCCAAAACTTAAAACAAAATAATATGGAAAACAAATCTATCTAAAAAATAAAATAATTAATTCCTTCCACTAATAACTTCATAAGTTTTATATTGAAAAGCATAAATGAATAAAATATTACCTAAACTTAAAAAAATATATAATTAATCAAAAATTATATTAAAAAATAATCAACCTCTTAGATTATGGGTTCAACCAATTTTCTCAAACATAACCCCAAAAAACAAATCCTACACCATAATCTGAAAGCCATTATAATAAATTCATATTGATTCTTTATAAGCATATGAAGAAGTGAGGTGCAGCATGTGAGAATAATCCACATATTAAAAAAACAATTTTAATCGTATGTGAGGAAGGAAATTGAATATACATACAACGTTAAGAACACAATCTTTTATCAAAGAACTTTTTTAAAATTAAGGAAAATATGCAGCGACCAAAAACCTCTTTCTTTTATTTCTTATCTTCCCTTCCCTTATGACTTATCTTCCCTCTTCCCGTCATGGCTACGCATGATATGCTTCGCTACCTCGCTAATCGTCTCGCAGTTCTGCTCCGGTTATGTCCAGATTTAACCACCCCTAAAATAATTAGAACCATGCTACCTGGCTCTACAATGCCTAGCTTGTGGATGCCCATCATACTCAGATGTACCCTTCGTCCTTGTGCTTCATTCCCATTCTAGGCTAGTGACCCTGTGTTTGGAGCTTACCACATAACAACTTATTTATTTACCATTTCAGATGTTTTCTTTGTTTTAAAGTTGTCTCACTGAACTTAGGTCTATTGCAGATTTGAGAATGCAGATTTGAGAATCCAAGAATTAGAGAGCAATTCAAAATAAATTAATAGTTAATTTTATTTCAAGCATGGAAATAACTTTATTACCTACATGTTAATGTTATTTGCAATCAACATGATTTTATTTCATATATGTGGTTTGTTTGTTGTAGTTGGACTTAATTTGATTATAAATTTTGTTAATATTTTGTTTGTTTGGTGTAGTGGGAGTTAATTAGATTATAGATTTTATAAATATTTTGAAATGTGACAATTTAGTACAAATTTAAAAAGCCAAATCAATTAATTGTTTGAACATTTTTTATATATTATATTTCAAAATATTTTTTTCCAGGGAAGAAAAGCATAATAGTATTATATAAGGAATATAACTATCAATATTACATTATATCTGAGAAATGAACTTGTTCATTCTGTGAATAGACATCAGAAAGATTTGTTCCAAATGATCCCAATGTGTCAAAATAGACAAGTAATGACAATAGAATTGTACACAGCATGAAAACACATCTACAACATAAGGATGATAGGGTAGATGTGTCGAGGAAAGGATATTGTTGCTTTGAAAATTTTCTAGTTTTTATATCTCCATTCCCTATAATGACATTTTTCTATTAATGAAATAACACACCTTCTTGAAATTTTTTGATTTGATTTTCTTTTAGGTTTCCTAAGAAGCTTGGGTAGGACCCACCCATAGCAAGCTGGAACCAAAGTTTTTCTTTTATACCTTAGTTTTTATATATTTATTCAAGTTGTGATACTTTCTTATTATTGATAAGTGATATTTACGTAATCTCATGTTCTTTTATATGTTTGAATACCGGCATAGATCCATATTAACTTTGGATATGCCAAGCTCCAAGAGAGATCGAATAACTCAAGATTCAATTTTCTCTTTAAGTGAAAAACTTCAGGGAAGATTTGCACCTTGATAGATTTAATTCCTCTCTTCACTTGGTATATACTTAGTTAAAATGGATCTATGTTGGTTTTTAATAATATTGTTTATATTATATAAATTTCACGTCTTTATATATATAATTATTCTCATTTTATCTTTTTTAAAGCCTTGATTTAATCTCTATGGAATATCCATGAATTTTTTTTAGTAATGATAAGGATGGAGGGTTTAGATATATCTCAAAAGTAATTATAACCTTTTGCTTTTAGACCTAATTACAAAAATATTATGAAATTAAATTAAAATAAAATAGTACAAAATATTTTGATTTTGAAATGAGTTATATTTTTTGAGCATGTGGTATTGATCAGCTATGGCATTGGCCCATGGTATTGTAACAAATCCTATTTACAAGTTAATAATACTAAAGTAGGGGTCAATATCCATGGCTATGATTCTTGTTATATTGTAATTTTATTGTAAGTATTATGTTTTTATGTACTTTTAATTCAATTTAAATATGGTTATCGAATAATTATTTTAATTGATATGATAGAATCAATCTTAATATAACTATTATTTACATGTTATATATTTTAATGTGATTTGTATATTATGATTTTCTTTTATCTAAAAACGTTGTTCTTAATTTTATTAACAAAACCAAAAATATAGTATAAAAAATTGAGTTATATTATTTTTTATTACTTTTAACTTGTTATTATTGATGGATTAAACATTTAAATATTTACGTCGTAAGGCATTCCCCTTTGAGAAGAAATTTCATGCTGCCCACTTGTCATCACTTTGTACCTTTGGGTTATATGTTAAACAATTAAAGGAAGTTAAGCCATTTGATCATCACAGGTGAAGGTAGTTAGAAGGAAAAATTATTGATAACCTACTGAGCATAGGTCATACCCCTTTTTCCCTGTCTTGTTCACTGCTTCTAATTCTGGAGCTTGCAAACTCTCATAGGGCACTGGAAAGATATTGTCATCATCGTCCTCATATGAGAAGAACAAACCCTGTCAATTTTTTTGGGTTAATAAGGTTAAGACCGTGCCACCCTCATATGAGAAGAACAATCATTTTCATGGTTTATGGGTGAAGAAGCTCATGGCCACATTGAGGAAGTGCAAGCTTGAGTATTGTTCATCATGGAAGAAGTATAATACTAGAGAAGGGCATGCATAATACCAGAGATGAGCGTGCATCATTGGGGAAAATACTTTTTCCAGAATTGTTGTGGTCTTAGAGTCCTCCTCTAGTACTATCTCTGAATTCATTCATCAAAACCCCAACAACGTTGCCTACCTTGGCTGGGTCTATGGGGTTTTCTTTGATGGGGGAGCTTCCATGTTTAGGCTTAATTCACCCACCATGATACATTTTCTCCAGGTCTTGAAATGGCTTCCTTGTAATGAATTCTTTCATGGTTTGGTCATTTCCAAGTCTGAAATAAGGGAGAACTTCATAAATTCTTGTAGTTTGAGAAACAATGATCAAGGGGATTGAGGAGGGGAAGGCAATTCCCTGCTGGAAAAGGAAACATATAAACAGTCGAGGATTGTTGAGCATAAGAGTGGCAGTGAAATATTGAATTGGATTCTTGGGTGGGTGCATATAAGCTCAGATGATGAAAAGACCCTTCGCGGTGTCTGTTCTCATATCCCTGATTTTCAAGTTGTTTGCAGCAGAACCCAGATACATTCCTTCCCTCTCCATGTATCCAAACTTCAATGTCAGAGACCGCATCGTTGTGGAAAATCTCTCCTATTATTTTAGAAAGCCAAATGTGACTAATATACTAATATTTAAAGCTCCACAAACTTTACCAGAAAAAGGATATAGTGCAGGATATGTCTTCATTAAAAGAGTAGTAGCAAAATCAGGTGATTTTGTGGAATGAGATCCAAAAGACTATGTCTTTGTGATGGGTGATAATCCCAACAATAGTTTTGACTCCCATTTTGGGGGACCACTTCCTGTCAAGAACATTTTAGGGAGATATGTACTCCGTTATTGGCCTCTAACTAGACTTGGAAGTATTGTTCATGAAACTAGACTTGGAAGTATTATTCATCAAACAAGAACAACCATATTACCATACTACAGAGTAGTAGTTAATGCTACCAAGTAAGAAATTATTTGGAGAATTTATTTTTCTCAAGTCTCTCTTCAACATTCTTAATTCAAAGGGAAATAATTAAATGATGTTAATGCCATAAGTTTTTGCGAGCCCAGAGATTGACAACTGAGTTATTGTGATGCCATTTAAGGGATAGATTCTCATTTTTGGTATACTTCATTCAGTGAGAAGATGTGACGATTATGATGTTGAAAATGGATGATCTTTGTCTCCTCTGCAGTATGATTGAATTGAAAAAAATTCTTCATATGGTTCTTATCATTGCCCCATTTATAATAATCATACTACTAGATTGAATAAAAAACCTACAGAGCGTAGGTTAGTCATGATGCGTGGAGTGCTAAAGAGAATTTTGTTTATTTTTGTCTTTGCCTTATAATGAAGATCAAAATACGGCCTGCATATTGACAACATTCTCATTGGAAATGAAAATCACAAATTTTGTGAGTTTTACTATTCAAAGACAGTTGTAAAACCATATTACTATGTGTTTGTGATTTGTTTATAATTTTTATAAGTGAAAAATGTATACTGAGATTTTTCCCAAGCCCAAACCACTTTCATCGCTCTCTAGAAATGGTTCCCCAAATTTTATATTAATGTCTATGATCAGGTATCCTGTAATTATGTAATTATTTTATTATTTTAGAGCTCGAAAGTTCTATTGTTAATTCATTAATGTATTTATTTGGGAAAATATTGAGCCCCGTCATCTATTTCCCTCTGGAAGGGCAAAGTAATGATGTGTGGAGTGTTAAAGACAATTTTACAATTTTCCCACTAAAGCATAGATGAAGGCATCAAACCAAAGCATGGCATTGGTCATTTTAAGTTGTTGACAATTTTCAATGAGTCTTCCATGGAGATGCTATAATTTAACCCCATATTTTCAGCCATCTACCTTTCTTTGAGGTTAGAGAATTCATGTTGCAATTTGTCTGAACAGAGCATTTGTTTTTAGCATTGTCAAAGAAAGACTCAGTTTTCTGATTTTTTGTAGGGATCGAATCTGTAACTTTGTTGGCCATGAATATTTCACTAAGATTGGTAAAGTCCCTCTTTTGTGAGTTGAATTTCAATTTGATAATATATGTAATATTTGGAAACAAATATTATTCTGTAATTCAAGGATATTTAATTCCTACTCCTACTTAGTTCTATATTTTTGGAATTAAAAAATATTGTTCTTTGATTCCTTATACTTGTTTACTCCTGATCAATTTCTATTACCTATAATTTTCATTTTTCCAATAAGGAAAAATCATTTTGGTCCACTACACTCTAATGTATCATCATGGGAAACTGTCCTGAGATTTCGACCTTGATTTATGAGAAGAATGAAATGAGCCCATGTTAAGCATGGCCAATCAAAAATTACATGTGATCAAACATAATAACCTAACAATATTTAGGACTTAATGGTTGCTAAATTGTATAGCATGAGGATTCTAGATAGTATTTTATGCATCTGCCTATAGTGGAAAATTATTAAGATGGAATGATTTGATATTTTTTTTGTTAGATTTGTGAACCTTGGTAAGATTTGAGTCCATGATAAACCTGGTCAATCAGGGTCAATTAGAAATTATGTGATCAAATGGAATGAGAAGTTGCTAAGTTCTAGTGGGCTCAAATGATTGTAACATTTTATAGCATGAAGATTTTGAATTGTATTTTGCATTTATTTATAGGATGTTGTCTAACACTTATATTTTTTGGTTTTCTCGGCTGGAATTTGGTGATACAAATTTGGAAATATTGTGTTCTTTTATTATTTAAAATGTATTTTTGAATACGTAGATGGATTCAACACCCTCTAAAACCCTAGTGTTCTCAGATAATACTGACTACACATCTCAAACTTGTGATTCTAATAAATTTTTACCAAATTATAGGAAAAATTAGTTGGAAAATTTGCCTAAAAAAATGCCAAAATGTGGAATTGTTAAACCACAAGCATTTACAATGGAAAACGCTAAGATACTCATTTGCAAAAGTGCTCTCTAGATACCAATGGGTTGATATTTCTTACGAATATTTTTGCAACTTGATGCAGATTTCTATAATGTATGAATGTCACCAAAGATTTCATGAAACTCCTTGTTGCTCAGTTTCCCATTGGTATTAATGGAACAAAGGCACTAGGGGTGCGATATTGTCGTGAAAACCCTTTTTATCGTTATTAGATCACTGCATTTTTCATATCTTTGTTTCCATTCCTATGGTTTCATATTATTGAACAATATCCGTTAATCAGCCTTGTCATTGATTGCTTTTTAATTTTTTACGAATTTATCGTTGATCGATTTTTAATTTTTTATGAATGCCATATTCACAAGGTTGATTCCATTGATGGATGTAGGTACAGGTATCGGTATTTGGATGCGAATTTTCATGATTTAGGTGTATAAAATTCGAGTTATGTGTTTATGTGTATGAGTGTGCTTGATGAGTTTGTGTTTAACACAAAAATGTTGAATTCGATAACGTGGAATATTAAAAAGTTGAATTTGATAAAAAGGGTTGAATTTGATCTAATTTTGCAAGGACATTAAAATTTCTCTAGCTTAAATTTATCATCTTCTTTACAGCTACATTAACATTTTTCTAGCTTAAAATTATCAAATTTTGTGGGTTAAATCTGGGTTCTAGTGTGAAAAATTTATTGAAATATACAAAAACTAGTAGACTACTAAGCAATGCCACTCCTAATGGCATCCTTGTTATTGAAATCATCATTATTTAGAAGTGCATTCTTCATATGCATAAAGTCTCTCTAAGCACTGGTTCATGTTTGGCGGCTATAAAATTGGGGAACTCTACAAGAGCTTTTGGATCAATTCTTTGTCAACAAAACCTTATTAGTTAATTGTGTCTATTTTTTGAAAGGGTTTTCCTTATACATGGGCATTTTGATAAAGAAACTTGATCATTGTGAATGCTAAGTATGTTTTTTATGCCGCATTTTATGCTAAGTTGAAAATTATAAAGATTCTTGTAACCCTGTAAATAAGAATGTGTTGATATATTTTACTATATTTTTTAATCGCCTACAAGACTATATATAGGAAAAATATTAAATCCTTAAAAAGTACCTTGATGTTAATCATGTTAGTGATTTATAGGTTGTATATACAACCAATGCTCTTTCTTCACTCTGATATGAACAAGGAAAATAAAATTTTAATAACAAATGACCATAAAAATGAAAAATTCACACATTACAAATTTACATGTTTGAACTCTAACAATGTTTAAGGTAAAGTATTTTATTTATCAAAATGGAAATCAGGCTTAAAATGAGTCTTCCATGGAGATGATATAATTTATTCCATCTTTTCAGCGATCTGCATTATTTTTGTTAGCTTTTCAAAGATAGTAACCTATACCTTTCTTTGAGGTCAGAGAATTCATGTAGAAATTTGTCCTAATAGAGCATTTATTTTCAGTACTATCAAAGAAAGACTCAGTTTTCTGATTTTGTGTAGGGATTGAATCTGTAACTTTTCTGGCCATGAATATTTCATTGAGATTGTTAAAGTCCCTCTTTTTTTGTGTTGAATTTCAATTTGATAAGAGATGTAATATTTGGAAACAAATATTATTCTGTAGTTGTTAATAATTCGAGGATATTTAATGCTACTCCTAATTAGTTCTATATTTTTGGAATTAAAAAATCTTGGTCTTTGATTCCTTCTACTTGTTTACTCATGATCAAATTCTATTACCAATTGAAAATTCTATTACCTACATTTTTTATTTTTTCGGTGAGGAAAAATCATTTTAGTCCACTGCACTACAATGTATCGTCATGGGAAACTATGTTGAGATTGTGACCTTGATTTATGAGAAGAATGAAATGAGCCATGTCAAGCATGGTCAATCTAAAATTGCATGTGATCAAATGGAATGAGATCTTACCAATCTTTAGGACTTAATGGTTGCTACATTGTATAGCATGAGGACTTAATTATTAAGATGCTTGTTTGCTGAAGTGCCCTGTAAATAGGAATGAGTTGATATTTTTTTTTGTTAGATTTATGAACCTTGGTAAGATTTGAGTCCATGATAACCTGGTCAATCAGGGTCAATAAAAAATTATGTGATCAAATGGAATGAGAACTTGTTATGCTCTAGTGGGCTCAAATGATTGTAACATTTTATAGCATGAAGATTTTGGATTATATTTTTCATTTATTTATAGGATGTTGTCTAACACTTATTTTTTGGTTTTTTTTTCAGCTGGAATTTGGTGATACAAATTTGGCAAGATTTTGTTCTTTTATTATTTAAAATGTGTTTTTGAATATGTAGATGGATTCAACTCCCTCTAAAACCCTGGGGTAATTGGATAATGCAGACAACACATCTCAAATTTGTGATTCTAATAAATCTTTGCCAAATTTCAGGAAAAAATGACTAGAAAATATGCCTGGAAAAAAGCCAAAATGCGGAAGAGTCAAAACACAAGAACCTGTAGTGGTAAACTCTAAGATGCTCATTTTCAAAAGTGTTTTGTAGATACAAATGGGTTGATACTGCTTGTGAAGATTTTTGCACCTTGATGCAGTTTTCTATAATGTATGAATGTCACCAAAGCTTTCATGAAACTACTTGTTGCTCAGTTTCCCATTGGTATTCAATGGAAAAAGGGCATCGGGGGTGTGATATTCTTGTGAAAACCCTTTTTAATGTTATTGGATCACTGCATTTTTCATATCTTTGTTTCCATTCCTATGGTTTGATGGTGTATTAGTGAACACTATCCGTTAATCAAACTTGTCATTTATTCATTGTTAATTTGTTAGGAATGTGTCGTTGATTGATTGTTAATTTGATAGGAATGCCAAATTCGCAAGGTTGATTCCATTGATGCATGTAGGTATAGGTGTCGATATTTGGATGTGACTTTGCATGATTTAGGTGTATACAATTCAAGTGATGTGTTGATGTGTATGAGTGTACTTTATGAATTTGTGTTTAATAAAAAAAATTGAATTCGATAATGTGGAATATTAAAAATCCAAATTTGATCAAAAGGGTTGAATTTGATCTAATTTTGCAAGTGCAGTAAAATTTCTCTAGCTTAAACTTATTATTTTCTTTACAGCTACATTAACATTTTTCTAGCTTAAATTTATCAAATTTTATGGGTTAAATCTGGGTTCTAGCATGAAAAGTTTATTGAAATATACAAAAACTAGTAGACTACTAAGCAATGCCACTTGTAATGGCATCCTTGTTATTTAAATCATCATTATTTAGAAGTGCATTCTTCATATGCATAAAGTCTCTCTAGGTACTCATTCATGTCTAGGGGCTATAACATTGGGGAACTCTACAAGAGATTTTGGATCAATTATTTGTCAACAAAACCCTATTAGTTAATTGGGTCTACTTTTTGGAAGGGTTTTCCTTGTACGTGGGTGTTTTGATAAAGAAACTTGATCATTGTGAATGCTAAGTAGTATTGTATGCTGCCTTTTATCTTAAGATGAAAATTATAAAGATGTGTGTAACACTGTAAATAAGAATGTGTTGATATGGTTTACTATATTTTTTAATCGCCAACAATACTATATATAGGAAAAATATTAAATCCTTAAAAAATAACCTAATGTTAATCAGGTTAATGTTTTATAGGTTGTATATACAAACAATGCTCTTTCTTCACTTTGATATCAACAAAGAAAATAAAATTTTAATAACAAATGACCAGAAAAATGGAAAAATTCACACAATACAAATTTTACATGTTTGAACTCTAGCAATGTTTAAGGTAAAGTATTTTTATTTATCAAAATGAAAATTAGGCTTACAACCCATTCCATTTATCTCTTTTATACTACTTTGATATATGTATCTATTGATAGCAAAATCCCTGGAATATCCTCAACAAAGGGATGGAACTTGAAAACAAAGGGAGGGAACTCGATCACGAGTTCCAATTAGAAATACTTTTTGTTGAGCCTAGTAACTTCCCACTGATACGTGGGCCTTATTGCTACTTATTTGGTAAATAATCATTTTACAAGTTGTATTTTATTTACTATTAACAATTACAACCAGGTTTGAAAATTGGAAAACTGTTATATTCATATCTATATTCATGGAAAGTTTTGTAAATGCATTATATTCACTTTAAATTACAACCAATCCAAAGAAAGTGTACCTTGAGTCCAATCTGGCATTTATATTCATGGAAACTTTTGTAAAATTATTATATTCACTTTAAAGTGCATCATCTACTTTAGTTCCATTTCAAACATCAATCTTAAATGTTATGCTACTTTTGATATTCTTAACTTGATGAATAAAAGTTTACTATTAAACATTAAAGCTACAACTTGTAATGTTGTGAAAAATCTACAAAGAAATGTGAATGATATAATAACATGAGACACCTATGTAAGCCTACATCAAAGCATGAATTTCAAATGATTAGAATTCTCTTATGATGCAAAATCCTATATGAAATTTCTATTTTTTTCTTAGACAAATGCCAGTAAAGAAAAAAAATTGTTTATTCTTTTTACTTCTTTCTTATATGTTATTCTTTCCCATACTACTACCTTATGGTGTTTCCTTTGCAACATGTGGTGTAATTGATAGTTAATCTCATTTCCCAACACCACAACATATCCATCATACTAAGGCTCTATATTTCTTTTAACCTTTTAATACTTTTTAATTGAACTGACATGTAAATGTTGGGACAAACATTTACACCACTGCAACATTGCTCCCATATTGGGTTGTAGAGTGCCTCTCTGTGCAATTACACTTTTGAATGCCTAAGTGTTTGTCTTGGTTTCCATAAGCTACTATTGGTCTCACATATGTGATTTCACCTCACCTTCACTAATTTATGCATTGACAACATCTATGGGTTCTCCTATAGAATTACAAGAATTTCTATAGAAATACAAGGTTTATTTTAGAATAGATTTGAGATCATTATTTTTTCTTGGCTTTTCATGATTTCATATTGGTTATTTGCAAAAGATATTATTTAGTTAATTAGTATGATTAAGTGTATGAGAGACTTGAATTGTTCCATATCCTACTAGGATCAACTTGATAAAGTAATATATGTTTGACATTGTCACTATGTTCACCTAATCAAGCAGTAAATATTTCATAGACTAGAATTCATGAAATGAGAGAGAAAAATGTAAAATGCATCTATAATGTGTGATACCTCTTAAGTTTGTATGAACCACGGGTTGACATATTAAATTGCAGACCCTTAGGGCTACAACATTGTTTCTTAATATGCCTATAGGACTTTGGATTGACAATGAATGGGTGTTCTGTTAAGGTATTCCATGCAAAAATTTCACGAAATCAAATCCCCGTAGTTGTTTACTCCACAAGAAAGAAAAAAATTGTAAAAAAATATATTGTTTCTCAATACTAAGGGCCATCAATAATATGGTACAATACTTCACCTTATCCTAGGAGGGGTTACATATAGGAGCATGTTAGAGTTAGAATTTTCCAACACTACAATTCTCAATAAGCTAGCTACAATGGGTCATAAGCTCACGTATGGTTTTGTATACTACCCAACTGTCACAGTACTATTTAAACCACATTAGGCCTCCTTCGTTGTTATACAATGGAGGAATTTTACAATAGTGATTAATTCCATGATTAATTGATACTCTTATGATTTTTTTATATTCTTTAGAAATTAATGAGACTTTATTATAGATATGCTTGAATGACGTGATTTTAGATCTAACTATATTTAGCTCTATGTAAAGGTAGTATCTCTAATTTTGTGATTGTTTATTTACATTGTTTGTCACTTTCTTTACCAATTATACATGGATCTATTTGAGATGATATCATAGCAAGCTCTCCAAACCTGTTCTCATATTTTATGAGAGATCTAGTTGTTCGCTTTGTGACCAGGGAAAATTTTAAGAACCACCCTAAATTTATATGTAAAATAAATGGGCTAATCCCCATGATACATAAGAAAAATGGGAGGTGATTTTATCAATAATATAATATGTATATATAATTTTTTTGGTGAATCTTTCACCGGATTATATTATCTTGTACAGTGATGGAGAATCTTTCGCTGAATTATAAAATCTTGTAAGATCTTGGCAAATCTTTTACTGAATAATAAAACATTGTGAAGTCTTGGCGAATGATTTGTTAAAGTATGAAACCATATATGATAAAAAGAAAACATATTCATTAAACTGTAATATACTAACATACATGTTTGCAAAAAAAAACATAATTTTCTCTTCCTACAAACAATGTTCCAAGTTTCAGTGGTCGTGTTTGTCAAGGTTCTTACAATACACTCTTTCATATCCTTCTATTAGTTTTGATAATATTTCAAAACAAACTTCTTGTAGGTGTTGATATGGACAACGAGTTCTGTCAAGGTAGGAGAGATTAATCTTTTATCTACAACTTTTGTCAAGCTACCACTTTTTTCAAGTTGTCAAATTTCTTTCTTATTCCATAGACTCCAACTGCGAGATAAAAAAAAACACATCAAGTTTGTTTACCCCAACACGCTAACAAGTGCCAAGCCCCAACTATATTATAGAAGAAAGTATTAGGTATAGCAAAGGCTTGAAGGGGATCTAATTGAAAGAAGTGACCATTCTGAGAATCCTTCCAATCAATATATGAATATATAAATGTAGATTTATTATTATTTTAATTGGAAATCTTCAATTAAATAATAAAATTTAATTACATCTCTCCTAATCTAAATTTCTTTTTAGCATAATTCACTACCCTCATAGGTCTCGCATTTTTTAACAGATTTGTTACACGTATATTAATTTACTTTTTGGTGAACAATATCCACCTTTTAGGAAAATATGGCGCAATGGCTCCAACCCCTATAGATCATTAGGACAAACTAAGAATAGCACAGAAGATGAAAGGTTGTACAAACCAGCTTATTTTTCAAACAACTAATCCAACATCAGTACCTAAACTTTTTCATGAAGATATCATATTGAGAATGTTTGAAAAATGGTGAGAAATATTCTGTGAGGGTGATGCAGAAAGGGTGATAAGGTTTCATTGTTTTGAGTTTTTTTTGTTAAATCAGAAAAAGTTAAAAACCAATATTAATGGAGATATTGGTATTTTTTACTAAATTTTGTGAAGTGACTAAATGTAGATTTAACCATTCACCTTAAGATGTTTTTACAATATAATTTCCTAAGTCTATTTAATATCTTCATTATCATAAAATCCAACCTATATCCATCTTAACTCCACATCTACCACTCTTAGGGGGATGAAATCTACTCTGAGCACTTGGTAGACCCAGAATTAAAATGGATCTAAGATGATAGAATTTCCCCTTTAAATAGTCTATGCTCACATGAATACCATGGTATTACCATGGGTCAATACCATGGGTTATCTTAAACCTGGAGCTTAAAAATTACTATTAGTAATTTATAAAATTAATAATTGATTTTTATTTTAAGCAACTTAAAATGTTTAACATAAATTAAATTACAACATCCATTTTTACTCTTGATCCACCAAGCCCCAAGAGGGATCAAATATTTTTTCACTCTATGCTAGTTTGCATATCACGATATTTGATCCCTCTCGGGGCTTAGTAGATCCAGTAAAGATGGATCTATGTCGGTTTAATTCCCCCATTTAAATAGGTTACATTCCACATGAATACCATGGGTCAATACCATGTGCCAAGTTTATTTTTATTAATACTAATATTAGGGTTAATAATGTTTTTTTGCATGGTATTAATAATAATCTAGCCCATGGTATTTGGCCCATAGTATTTTTCCCATAGGTTTCACCTAAATATAACACATTTTTTGAGTGTTCGTAAATATAAGGTGACTTATGGAGTAAATATAAAAAAATGTTTTATTTGTTTACCATACCTCTCGTTTATTTATATTTTTATTAATTTACCATACCTCTTTTACAAATATGGTATTTGGCCCATAGGATTCACTTAAATAAAACCTCTTTTTTGAGCCTTCATAAATAGAAAGAGGGTTATGGACTAAATATAAAAAGAGGTTTTATTTATTTACCATATGTCTAGTTTATTTATATTTTTATTTATTTACCATACCTTTTGAGTAAGTATAAAAAGAGGTTTTATTTATTTACCATACCTCCACTTTATTTATATTTTTATTTGTTTACACCCTTGCATGTATATAAGGTGACTTATGGAGTAAATATAAAAAAAAAATTATTTATTTACCATACCTCTCATTTATTTATATTTTTATTAATTTACCATACCTCTTTTATAAATATGGTATTTGGCCCATAGGATTTACTTAAATAAAACCTATTCTTGAAAATTAGGGTGAATGGGAGGTTGTAACTCCTAATTTCAAGGGCTAAATTTACCTTTTTTACCCTCTCCCTTAAAATAAGGTGGGCTATTTGAGGCGATTTGTAAAAATGTACTATGATACAAAATATTCACCCACTAAAAATTTAAAACCCCTTAATTTCGCCAAGGGCAAACATTCGCCCCTAAAATTTTCCATGTTTGTGACTTTTAAGTTCCATGGTTATGCTTCATATATCATGTGCACATGAAATCTTTGTTGGTTCAAGCTCACTTGTGTATTTTTTGGGGGTCGGAGTCTACACCAACACCATTCTAGATCTGTGTTTTTACTTATGCATTGATGGTTAATCTACATGTGGTAACTTAATCTTTGGAGAATGCCTCTACCAACAAGATTGTAACCAACACCATTATAGATCTGTGTTTTTACTTATGCATTGATGGTTAATCTACATGTGGTAACTTAATCTTTGGAGAATGCCTCTACCAACAAGATTGTAACTGGTGGATTGAAGGGATGCCATCAAGGAAGTGGTATTTTGGAGTTTCTAATTTCTTCAAAGATAAATGGTAGTTACATTTTTTACTATGGTGATTTATGGTGCAAAGCTGAAGAGTGAGTGTTCATTCACTTTGTAAAAAACAAATGCGTGGTTAATATCTTTCTTTATCCAAAGTAATAATATGTGTTTGCCTCATTAGTGATCAATCTCACCGAAATTTGGTGAGTTCTTTGAGTGAATCTTGCATGCCATTCAAATGTTGAATCCATGTTGAATTGGAGGTTCAAATTTAGTTGGCATTGTCTTAAATTTAACTAGTTTGATGCATTATTAAAAGTGGTAATGCATTTTGTTGGAGCATGTGTATTGGTGGGTTTCCTTTTTCCACCAAGTCATTGAAGGGATATTATTTTCCAAGAAGCAAATGATATCTATTAGTAAATAATTTTTTGGTCATTTCATATGGAAAAGGGCTTTAGTAGAATATTAAAAAACTTTTTAAAATTGAGTTATACTCTTGAAGTATTTAATTTAAGAAAGGGAAAAATTATTTTAGTAAAGAAAATGAGAATGAGTGAATTCCAATAGCTCTCCATTCATATCATTACGAAAGGGATATGAAAGGATGAACCATGGAGTAGTGCTGACAATCAAGATCAATTGTGGTTGGATTGATGGATGGTTGTGGAATCATTTCAATAGATTCTTGTGAACTTCATGTCATTGTGTATCATTAATTATGTAGTCATGTAATCATAGTTGTTGATTTTTGTTGCTCCCTTAGTTGTGCTTCAGGGGGGAATTTGTTGATGATATAGATTTTTGATCCCTGCTCCTACCATAGTTTTCTTTCAAGGTGGGGAGGGTATTTTGATGATGAAAGATATTGTTGTTTTTTTCTATAGTGTACTGCATTTCTAACACTTTCTTCTTTGTGACGATGACGATGTTATAAACATCTTCACGATTGGTGTTTTATCATGTTTGAGTTGAGTTTTCCATACTTAAAGGCCTCATTTTTCATTTGATGGTTAATGGTGTTGCTTTTGTTTGAGGCCTTTGTCCTAGTTCTTTAAAAATGTCTATTTTCTCTGATGCATTTCTTGGGAAGTTAATATTGTTTACCTCTCTTGTGCCTCTGCTACTTTAGAGATGAACCAACCACATTAAAATTTCATGGATTTCATCTTTAATGTTCTCGTACTTTAAATTTTATACTTCTAGATTGGAGTAGGCCTCTATTATTTACATTTAGTGGATTGTTGTGGGATCTATAGTTTCACTCCATTATAATCTGAGCACTGGAATATTTCTCTTTGTTGGAGATCATTTTTCCTCATGGTCTTTTCTCCTTTTCTCCATTGCTGACACTTTGTGTTTTGATACCTTATCAAGCTTCATTATGGGGACATTATTTCTTCTTTATGTTTTCACTTAAGGGGGGGGTGGGAGGTTAGAGTTGGTTTTTTCCAAAACTTCTTTTTAGATAAGCTAGCTATAGTGAGTTGTAAGCTTGCATTAGGATTTATATCTATGTAATTATCATGGTTATCTTTAACCAACATTGGACCTCCTTTATCTTTATATAATGGATGTGTTTTATGTACTTTTATAGTAGATATTAATACCATGAGTAATTGAGACTCTTACAAAGTGAGATTTACCCAAGCCAAAGGTCTTCATCTCAAACCTGAACATAAGAATGTACATCATCCCAATACATGAACTGTGCCGAACATGGTTGAAACCTCTTGAGTATTGGTAATTTATATGGATTAGATTATCATATTATTTTTCATTCATATTGATTATTTTAGGGTGGATAAAGTGGAGGAATCGGCTCACATGACCATTTTTAGTAGTAAGTGCTAGTTTGGAAAATTGGGGTCTAAAACCTTCTCAAAATAGTTTAAGAATTAGAGGAAATTTCAGCCTAAAAGTGGCCTCCTAATGAAAGATAATAAAATATTAGGAAAATAATAAAAAAAGAGTTATGCATTTTGGAGGGAAAAGTATAATACTACTTTTTTTATTGTATTTTTGGCTTATCTCCTTAAATATTTACTAAAAGTTAAAGTGTAGGCACCCATTGAATGCAAAAATAAATTCTGCATTGAATGAGTACCTATTATGTATACTTTTAAGAAGACCCCCACTGATAAAAATTGAAGATACATTAAAAAAGAGTGTTGAACACATGTTTTTAGTGTATCTTCAATTTTTATCACTGTGGTTCTTCTCAAAAGTATGCATAATGGGTACTCATTGAATGTGTAATTTAATTTTGCATCCAACAAGTGTCTAAACTTGAAATTTGAGTAAACCTATAAGGAGATAATCCAAAAATACAATTAAAAAAAAAAGTAGTTTTTTATATTTTCCCTCAAAAAAATTTAACATTTACCTCTTTTTAAAGTTAAAAGATTTTGATTGGTTTATATAAAAATTTCATGGGCACTTTTAGGCTGAAATTTCCTCTAATGGTATTCAAATAGAATTTTTTGGGGAGTGAAATTTTTCCTCTTAAGCACCATATATTTTGGTGTCATTATACACATAGTTACCTTTTAGATGGAACAAGAATAAAGTCAATGAGATTTCATTTTCAAAGGTTATTCAACTTGAAAGTTGACCTTCTTGATTTGACAACCATAATTCAAGAGAATGCCACAACATCCTCCATTATTCATGGATAAAGGGCTAGCCACAGTACCATGATGAACAATTCTCTAAAAGAGCCCATATTGTAATTCTACTTAAGAGTTGAATGAGTGAAACTTAACTACTAGTAGGCTATTGGATTATGTTATAACTAGGCCACTAAGAGGAAAATGGGTTCCAACCTATTTGCATGCATTTTGTTCCATAGATGAACAAAGTAGCCAAGAGTGGATAGAAAGAGAAAAAAAAAGAGGGTTTTTGCATTGTAACATCCTAGGGCCACATGCCTCACCTCTTTAAACTTGCATCCATTTTCCATTTAGAGAAAGAGAGCAAAGCGGTTTCACCTTCCCACGGGGTTTTCTCCCAAAAAGGTTTCCAAGGTTATATCTTATGTTAATTTGTGGTTTGTGGGTCTTATTTCGCTCTTATTTATTTGGTGTGTACCTATAACTTGCATACATACAAAATAAATAATAATTTATAGATCCATAAATCTAAGGAGAAATAAATATTCATAGTGTAGGTTTTGAATTTTCAAATATATTTTAATAGATTTGTTATGAATAATTGTCCAGTGGAATATCAAAAGTAGCTTATGAACCAGTCATTAATAGAACTTACCTAGGTGAGTGTGTTTAGTAAATTATTTCAATAAATTTCAAGTTATTTTCATATAAAATATTATGAATTAAAAATGGGAGAGCTTGGTTAGATTACTTGATATGCTTCTAATTGGTGGTTAATTTGGTTTTCATCTCAATATTATGAGGAAGAATACGAAGTTCTTTAACATGAAATGATTATTATATTTAAGATTATTGATGACCTTTGGCTTAACCAAACTAAACTCTTTTGTAATAAAAAATTTGTATACAGAAAAGGGGTGCCTTATCTCACAAACAAGAGAATCTCATACATCATTCCCATGGTGGATTAGATTAAGAAATTAATTATTTTGATATTATTACAAAAGGTTTTAGGATATATTCCATGGGTGGATTGCCTTAATGTGTGCCTTAATTTCCATGGGTTGAACCATTTACCAAAAAATCCATAACTTATAACTTAGTAGGCATTGCATGAACAAGTGCTCTAAAGCCCATTATGGAGTAAGTGTTGTAGTGAAGCATTATATCAAAAAATAACAATAAATAAGCATAGGGTTGCCTTAGTTTAAAAAGTAATAAAAAGTGAAAAAAATAAAATTAATAATAAAATAACAAGTTAACTCAATTCAAACTATCATGCCACAATTTTTATTTTATTAATAAATTTATAAAAAAATCTTAAATAATGAGAATTCATATTCATAACCATGATACTTTAAATTTTCATGTTTAAAGCTAGTTAATAACCATATAAATACATAATACTTAAAATAAACTACTTTTCTAATATATTATTATTTTATGAGAAAAAATATTTCGACATAAATCACATGATAAAACATTTGTCGATGCGTTTCAAACCAACGAGTGTGGTTCATCGTCAGGACAAATGTACTATCATGTGATTTACGTTGAAATATTTTTTATCATAAACTTGATATGGATCACAAAAGTCTCAATTCAACTATATTATTATTATTATCATTATCCATTTTTAAGGTCACGGCCAAGCCAGACACCAAATTTGTGTATGATACCCCTTTGTTTGTGGGACAAGGGACCCACCTCTGTGCAACGATTTGACTGCTAAGTCTACAAAGGCATACATACTTTACCCCCCTCTGGTTTTGAACCTGTGACCTCTTAGGAGGAAACACATGCTCTTAACCGTTAGGCCCACTCAAGCTATATATATATATATATATATATATATAAAAAGATGTAATTATATATGTTAGGAGAGTTTTGGTAGAATTAGAAGAAACAATATTTTTAGAAATAGATATGAAAAATAAACATAAAAGATAGATAATAATTATAAATTATAAATTTATTTTATCATATTAATTAAAATAAAATAATGATGGTTCACATTCAAGACAATGAAATTTAAATTTAATAGTAATTAGAATAAATATTTTGGGTATATATATATATATGTTTTTTTTATGAAATCTATGTTTATATATATATATATATATGATTAAATAAAAAGCTTTATAAAATTTATCAAAAAAAATTATACTCATGTGTTTATAGGATGAGGGTTAGTATGAAGAGGGTTCTAATAAAATTAAAAATAAAAATAAAAATTAGATATAGAATTGTAAATTTTTTATATAATATAAACAAAATTATAAAGAATCAATATAAATTCTTTTTAACTGGAAATTAATCAAATATTAAGAGAAATCAAATATTTATAAATTCATATTAAAATCTAGATGCATAAAAATTTACACTCAGGATTTTTTTTACATATTAATAAACATAAAATTCAAATAAACATATACTCTTATATAATCAAATCACTCTAAAAATAATCAAACACCATCTTCCTTTTAAATATTCTTAATTATAAAAATATCACAAAATATACTTTTAATTTAATTTAAACTTCTTTTCATAACAATATTCATTATCTATATTCTCTACTTCATTAAATGTAAAGTGATGTAACACTATGCTAATGGAAATACCATTCCCATTTCACTAATTAACACCATTTATTATGAAATATTTTTAATGGAAAATAAAAATTTCCCAAATTATACTACTGCTTCAGTTTTTTTCAATTCATTTTATAATAATAATCTATTAATAGAGCCTTAAATGGATTTTTTTTTATTTTCTTATATAATCATTGAATCTTTAATCTTTAATTTAAAATTTCAGCATGTTCTCACATTTATTTTTCTGCTATAGTCTTTTTCACAATTCTCATGTTCGATGGATGTGCAATGCTTTTATCTTTAATTTCAGATTTCAGAAGGTTGTCACCAGAATACTTTCTAAAAGACTAGAAGCTATATCAAGATCATGCTCAGCTAATTTATCGAAAGGAATCCAATTCTCTCTATTTCGTTCTGATATAGACCAAGAATCTCGGGCCGCTGATCCGGCCAAGCAACCCAAAATATGGGGAAGTATGGTCAATTCCTTCATAGTTGTTTCGGCAATCGAAGGTTCTAAATACCATTCAGACAAATAACAAAACCTTTTCTTCCATAATTCCTTTTTGGTAGATAGAGGATTCATGGGAGAATTTCTTCTAAGCGTATTTTGTATAAAAGCCTTTCCTACTTTGTAGATAATTCTTTCGTCATTTTGACCGGATCCAACCTGATTATCCATAGATTGTAAATGAAAAATTTGCCTATAAATAGCGGATCGAATTGTATTAGTGTCTATAACTGATTTATTTCGGGTAATACTAAGTATTAAGGCTTCATCGGCCAGTGCTGCTAGATCTCGTGCATCATAATCTATGGTTATAGATCCAAATTCATCGGGAAATTTTCCCGAGTATAATCCTTTGCTACATAAAAGAATAGGAAATTCCCTTTGTCGTTGTGGGATAACAAGCATTCGAATATTGATCGATCTATCTAATCGATTTGGAGCTATTAGAGCTGGATCCACTCTTTGGGGTATATGAGTCGAAGCAATAACAAGAATATTTCTCCTAGAATCTTTCTCACCATCTCTAAATCTAAAGAGATTATTCATTAATACACTAACGAACAAGTCAGTGAAGCCAAAACCAAATAAATAGTTAGCTGCGTCATTTAAATTCAGTTCATGAATGTTTGGAATCCATATTATGCAAGGAGACATACTTTTCGCCAATTCTAAGGTAATATGGAAATCTTCCATTTTGTCTTTCACAAAAGGATCAAACTCAGTAGGAATACGTTCAACAGGGTAATCTAAATACTCACCATACCAGAGCTTCTTCAGAGATATTCTTATTAAAGGAACATATGAGTCTGCTGTTAGACTTTTGACCAAATAGGATCGACCAGTTCCCATAGGACCTATCAGTAAAATCCATTTGGAAAGTAATGATCCTGAGTGGAGTGAGAAAGGTTTTCCATGAAATGTGGGGTTGGTTTGACACAATATTTGTGAAGAGGTAATCTTCTGACAAAAAGCAAGGAATACCCATCTTTCTGCTAAACAAAATGGATTGAACCCATAATTAATTAGACCTTTTTGATAAGTGTAGGCCAAATATTGTAAGTGAATAAGCCCTGGCTGTCTAATGATTTGATCTCCAAATTCATTCTTGAATAAATTATGACTGTAAGTCAAAATTGATTCAAATTTAAAAAGGGTTTTTTTCCGTCATTAGAAACTGAACTAGTAAGTTTATCTCTTTTTCGGAGATATCCATACTAGAGCACAATCCGTTCAAATCCCTTATTATAGTTATAAGCAATTTTATATTTCAATAAGCTTATCAGCAGAAGCAACCAGTAGCAGATCCTCCAATCCTCAGAGAAGCTGAGCCTAAAGCCAGCCCTTTTCCCCATGACTATGCAGATCTGCAAATTCACGAGCCTACTATTATCCCCAACACAGTGATCAAAAATGGAGAGGAAAGCTCCCCATCATCTTTCGTAACTTTGTATGCTCAAGTGACAATCCCTCACAGTTGCCTACTAGGCACTGAGGCAGGCCATAACTCAATGCCCAAGGCTGATTCTTATCATCTTAGTCTTGATATTATGATGCCTGCCCAGGTGGCCTCCACACAGCTTGAAAGGGCAGATTGCCTGATGACAGAAGAAGAGGATGCACAGTTTTGGGACTCCTCCTTGGATGTTGATTGTTCTAAGAAAAATGAAGTAGCAGATGATGTCTTTGTGTCCCCCGCACAAGGATACATTGGTTCACCATTCATATTAGTTTTGCAGGCCACAAATGACACAGAGAAGTACACAGCAACCATGGTTATTCAACAGGTGTACAAAGGCTCCCATGAAGAACATCCAAGGATGAGAGTATACATAAAGGGGATGAAATTTGATCCATATCTACCAGATAAGGTCAAATGCCCTAAAATCGTTGAGGTAGAGGATCAAATCAACCTAATTTTGCTGATCTGTGATGAACTGGTCGACAGGGGGAGAAACAGATTTGATGGCCTAGCAGATGGCCAATTTTTAAAGATTTATGTTGTTTAAGGTTCTCAAGCCTTAATGATTGTAAGCATTTTCTTTTACAGGTTTTAGTGTAGACTTAATTTGACTCCATGCCCAATGGATACTAGGCAATGTTTTTAAGCTTGTTTTGTATAAAGGCATTGGTCTGTAGTTCTTGAGACTTCACAGGGAGGATCTCATCCCCGGAACGAGCCAGTGTTAGCTCTGCTGCATAATTCAGCGTTGGGTGGATCAAATATCAGCTCGGCCATGTGTTTAGGCAGAAAAGGGAGCTCGCAGCAGTCATCTACCTTCCTATCCTGCAGCTTCTTCATACTCTCTTAGCCCCAACTGCATGTGTTTTCCTCCATTTCACCTCTAAATTGTTGTGAAAGGCTATGTTCTTTCGGCCCCCTAGGTGCTAGGGACTAAACCCATGTAACCACGGTAGCATGGTTGCGCGCTTTTCCTACGGCATACCGTGCGACTAAACTTGCAATGTTCGATCATCGCATCATGATTCGATGGCCTCTACTATTTTCCCGCTCCTTAAACCCTGTTCATTTCCTCCATCGTGTGATCTCATATGCTGCAAGATCCAATGGCGTTCACACCTCCTGATCGCACGAGCTGGACTCGTTAACTAGCGGGGAAAACGGTTTGCCACCGGTCCCTTCCGCCACGTGTTGCACATTCAATGGTATCACATGCCCGTTGTACGTTTACCGCCACCTCCGAAAAGTGGTGCAGGGGATACCACTTAGCGGTATCCCGCCCATCCCCGTCGATTAAACCCCGAGCAGCTTCTGCCCCGATCACCGTTGGATCTGCCCACCCGTGATCCAACGACCCTCGTTTGTTCACTCCCACTTCTTCCTGATAGCCCCTGTAAATCAATCTTCGCTGTCCATCTGCAAGATCCGATGGCTCACAATCATTTTCGCCTCCATTTCCTCTCGATGCCTCTCGCCGATAGATCTTGGCCATCCATCCAAGTGATCCAACGGCTAATGTTTATTCTCTATTCTCCATTCATTCCCCATGCAGTTTTCGTGTCTTTGGCTTGTCCCTGCATTTGACGGAAGAAGGCGGCCAGTATTCGGCACTCTGTGCAGTTAATCTTCAACTACCTCATTCAAGAGACAGCATGGCCGAGGAAGGAAAGTACAAGCCTCGAGCGGTTAAATGCATTTATCAGTTATGGAGCTTCACTCATGCAACACGCCACCTGCTCAGAGAAGGACCGCCGAACAGCAGAAAAGATCAATCTGTTCATTAAGGCTAGTAGACCATAGCAGAGACTCCATCAGAGAGTTAAGGTGGTTGGTGGTCCATTATGACCCCTCCACGCATAGAATAGCAGAGTATTTTTGTAATAAACTTCTATATATACCCAGAAACACAGATGTAATGGGTTGATGGTTGTAGTTTTGATGTAAAGTTCAACTTCTGGAGACTGTAACTACTGTGATACTTGCAGCGTCTGGTCTTCATTTTCAGCTAATACAAGCTTCTTTTGTTGTTAATTGCTCACTTTCCATTTCTACTCTGTTCTAGGCTGTGCTTGTTATGTATTTTTCATGCGCTCTTGATGTTTAGCATTAGAGGGTTTGTCATCCCACCTCTGTGTTAGAATCTAGTATGTATCATTGAATGTGCTATGCAGGTTTCTGTTTTTTTAGTGCCAAAGAGCTGTCATCCTGTCTGTGCATTAGGAAATAGATTTGCAGACCTCTTTACTGGTTGCAGCCGGCCATCACAAGATCCTGTGAATCTACTGGTGTGGTCAGTATTCTCCATGTTCACCTAATCCTCAAAATCTAAGTAATTGGTGGTCTAAAGCCTTGTAGTCTGGGGGTGTTCACCCATGTCTGGAGTTAAGCATAGTAAAAGTGGTTATCTGGCTTGAATATGCATGATGCCTTCCATTCATCCATTTCCAACATTTTGTTGAGTTTGTAATGTTCCTGAGAATCTCTGAGATACAACCTAGGAGAGTTTCTTGGGGTGATAACAAGACCTGCTTCAGTAAAAAACTTCAAGATTTTTGGAAGCAAGTGCTTCATAAAAATCAATGATGACTCACCAGGAAAATTTGATTCTCGGTTGACAAAGGAATATTTCTTAGATATTCTACAAGGAGAAAAGCCTACAAGTGCTACAATAATCGACTACGGAAAATAGTGGAAAGCATTGATGTGAATATTGATGAAGACCTTCCAGAAAAAGAAATTGAAGATCATGAAGTTGACCCTCTCATTGAAGAAGAACCTGAAAAAGAGGAAAAAGATCAAGAAAAACAAAATGAAAAAGAACCATCTCAAATCCCTTCAACGATGAAGTTTCTCCAAAAATATCACCTAGAGGAGAAGATTATTGGCAATCTAGATGAAGGGATGCAAACATGAAGAAGGATGACAAGTAAACCAAAGAAAAATGATGTTTCTCTCCTATCTATGATAGAACCAGAAACATTTACTCAAGCAAGTAAGGATCCTCATTGGGTAAAAGTGATGGAAGAAGAAATGTCTCAAATCGAGAAGAATGAAATATGGGAGTTGGTACCTCGTCAAAGGATAAAAACATAATTGGAACCAAGTGGGTGTTCAAAACAAAATGAATGAAGAAGGACAAATCCTCATAAATAAGGCAAGGCTTGTTTGTAAAGGTTATTCGCAGATTGAAGGAATTGACTTTGAAGAAACCTTTGCACCAATAGCTAGTGTGGAAGCTATAAGAATGTTCTTGGCACTTTCTTGCTTAAAAGAATTTAAAATCTATCAAATGGACGTAAAATCAGCACTTTTGAATGGGGAACTCAAGGAAGAAGTCTACATGGAGCAACCAGAAGGGTTTAATCTAGCAGAAGGAAAAAAAAAAAATTGTAAGTTGAAAAAGGCATTATATGGGTTGAAACAAGCCCTTGGAGCTTGGTACGCAAGATTGGATCACTATCTACAACAACAAGGCTTCAAGGAGGTGTAGCAAGAATTAATCTCTACATAAATATGGATGAGGATAAGTTATTAGTCACTCTTGTCTATGTTGATGATCTGATTTTTGCTAGTAATAATGATGAGATGAGCCATGAGTGTGCTCAAAATATGTCAAAAGAGTTCAAAATGTCGATGATAGGAGAATTATCTTACTTCCTTGGACTACAAGTATCTCAAACCACGCAGGCATGTTGATATCTCAAGCAAAATATCTTAAATACATGCTTAAAAGATATGAATGGAAGACTGTGGACCCATGAGCACACCTATGACCACAGATTGAAAATTAAGCAAAGATGATGACTCTCCTCTGGTAGATGCAACTCATTACAGTTCAATAATTGGAGCCCTCCTATACTTAACTGCTACGAGACCTGACATTATGCAAGAAGTAGAAATGATGGGAAGATTTCAATCAGCTCCAAAACAATCCCATTTGTTGGCTGTAAAACGAATTCTTAGATACTTGAAAGGAACTCCTGATTTTGGTCTTTCGTACCCTAAGAGCTCAACTCTTACTATGACTACATACACCGATGCTGATTAGGCCGGAAGTGTCGCTGATCAAAAAAGCACTAGTGGAAATGCATTCTTCCTGGGAGATTGTCTAGTATCTTAGCTCAACAAAAAACAAACATCCATATCACTATCTACAACTAAAGCCAAGTATATAGCTACTGCAGATTGTTGTACTCAAATATTATGGATGAAGGAAGCTCTGAAAGATGTCAACATAGGTACCAATCAACCAATCACCATCTATTGTGATAACACAAGTGCTATCAGTCTCAGCAAAAATCCAGTGATGCACTCAAAGACCAAACATATACCAATCAAGTATCATTTCCTTCGTGAACAAGTAGCTGAACAAAACATCAACTTGGAATATATCAATACTAAGGAGAAGATCGCTGATATTTTCACAAAACCTCTTCCTCGAGAAGCATTTGAACATATTTTCCAAAAGATGGGGGTTATTTCTCAATTATCATATTAAGTTGATTCATAAAGATGTTGCATTACAGGGGGAGAAGTTCAAAAGGGGAGTCCTTGGGCACTCCTTTTCCATTGATGTCAAAGGGGAGAGAAGAAGAATATTTCCATCAATGACAAAGGGGGAGATTGTTAATCTAGGTTGTCATTGATGTCAATATAGCAGTGTTTGTGATGGAAAATTCTTTGATACATGATTGCCCATTAATTGCCTAGGTTTCACCATAGTGATGAAAGTTTGATATATGATGACATGATGAGATGGAGGACCCAAGTGGATTGAATATATATATATATATATATATATATATATACAGACAGAATAGAAGCAGTAGATCCGTGAAGCAACAGGAGCAAGAAGCCAAAGAGGAGAAGCCATCATGAAGCCAAAGAGTAAGATGAAGTGTTATCAAAAGAACAAAGATAAAACAACTATAACAGAGGAGTAAAGAAGAAAACATTGGAGGATCCATATCGAAAGTATCGCATGTAATATATGCCCAAGAAGAACCGATCGGAAGAAAACGGCGGAGGAGCATAAATAGAGTTATAGGAGGTCACAGGAAGATAAGCCATAGGAGCAACATCTATCGAAAGAGCGGGGGTAGGAGTGTACGGATGTTCAAACGCTTACATCACAGTTAATGCTTACGCCGATCTCATTTTCAAATCCTAGCCGCTGATATCTGTTTTTAACCCGTGTGCTAGTTGAAGACCCGCAAGCCGTAGATTTGATGACCTCGTATATCCAATGGATATCGGGTCATAAAGTGATCGGACGTTAAATCTAAAAACGGACCTGAACTTTTATAGATCAAGGATTTATAATCCTTATCGGCTCCGTAAGGGCAGTTAAGCTTCACGCAAGATCCTTGGCCGATATCATTGTGAACCATTGAATCCAACACGCCTTGATCAAATGGTGGAGGATCGGCAATTGGTTTGTTGATCAAGTGGATCAACAACCGTCGAGTTAATGATGAGATCAATGGTGGAGAATTAATCCAATAAGATTTGGGACTGAGTGGACCTGAGAAGTTTATGGACACGAGTTTATTTTATTTGGGGTCTGGTCTTGTGCATTCAGGTGGGACCGGTGTCATTTTGCAGGATTAAAGGAATAACTCTGATTTTTCATGAAGTTGCAATTGTGATTAAAGGTGATGACGTGGCATGTGGTACCTCCATGTGGGTATAGCAGCTCTTATATGGTTTCCGTGAATAATCAAGTCTATGGATAAAAGACTCTTCAATATATATTTTTAATATACAAGTCGACCTCCCTCCAATAAACGTGTCCTTTGGTCATTGGTGAAACTCATATAAAAATGAGTTAAATTATCTTGAGCACAAAAATAGAGCATAAAGAAGTTCACAACTCGTGAACTTGAAGAGACAGAGGAAGATGAAGGAACGAAGAAATAGGAAGTCGAAGGTCCAGCAAAAGATCATGAAGCGAAAGGTCAAACGAAAGAAGATAAAGCCAAAGTTCTGGCTGACGCAGAAAAAAATTATAGAAGACGAAGGGCGAGCTAAGAAGGAAGCTGAAGAGAGAGTGGGAGGACAATATTTTGACCTGATTCATCTTGAAAGATAGGTTCGTAGCCCTTGGGGTTGATGCCTCAGAATTGGAAGGATTGGTGTCCTTGGAGTTGGTGCTCCTAGATCCAAGGTTGGTGCCTTGATAAGATAGGGTCGAAGCCCAAGAGGTCAAAGCCTCATCAAAACCAAGTTGGAGCTTGGAACACATTTATATTGTGTTTATTATTTTATTCAATAAAATTATACTTATACATTTCTCTATTTAAATTGTGAAGAATTAAACTGGTAATAATAACAATTGAAACAAAATATTGATTCACACCCCCCCCACCCACCCTCAGTATTTCCAACAAATGTTCTCTTATTTTCTTCTAACATTTCATTTTTTTAGATCTTGAGGGTCTCCCCCCCACTTTATTTTAATAAAAAGTTTCTTGATGGTTTTGTTTAATGTATGTTCTCTTATTTTTTTCTGGCATTTAATTTTTTAGATCTTGAGGGTCTCCCCGCCCAAAGATCCATTTCAATTTTTTAGATCTTGGGGGCTTTCCCCCAAGATCCACATCATTGATATCAGAGAAATTATCCGAATGGAAATTAGCATCCACCCATGGTATTCATTGACCCAGGGTATTTATCCACTCATGGAATATACCCATGGTATTGTAAGTCGCATCCACCCATGGTATTCATCCACCCAAGCTATTTACTCCACTCATGGAATGTACCCATGGTATTGTAAGTGAGATTCATTCATGGTATTCAATCACCCATGGAATTTACCTATGGTGTTATAACTAAAAAATACTATAAGTAACATGTCGCATTTTGTAAAAGGACAGATTGTCCAGTACAATGTAGCTTTTACATTTATTCTCTATTTTAATAAAAGGTTTCTTGGTGGTTTTGTTTAATGTGTGTGGTCTTATTTTCTTCTGACATTTCAATTTTTTACATCTTGGGGGCCTCCCCCAAAATCCATTTCAATTTTTTAGAGCTTGGGGGCCTTCCTCTAAGATCCGGATTAGTGGTATCAGAGCAATGGTTCGAATCGAAATTGGCATCCACCCATGGTATTCATTGACCCATGGTATTTATCCACTCATGGAATATTCCCATGGTATTATAAGTGGCATCCACCCATGGTATTCATTCGCCCAAGGTATTTATCCACCAATCGAATTTACCCATGGTATTGTAAGTGACATCCACCATGGTATTGTAAGTGAGATCCACTCATGGTATTCAATGACCCATGGTATCTACCCACCCATGGAATTTACAATTGTATTATAACTAAAAAAGACTATAAGTAACAAGTCACATTTTGTAAAATGACATACTACTATCCACCACAATGTAGCTTTTACATTTATTCTCTATTGTAATAAAAAAGTTCTTGGTGGTTTTGTTTAATGTGTGTTTTCTTATTTTCAATTTTTAAGACCTTGGGGGCCTCCCCACAAGATCCATTTCAATTTTTTAGATCTTGGGATCATTCCCCAAGATCTCAATCAAAACAAGAATACTTTAAGTGAATTAATCATTTATTAAAATTCTCTCGTGAATCTAATTATTGTGGCTCTCTTCCATTTTCAAATGAATATCATAAATGCACCTTTTCATTTTGGATTTGTCCAACATTTGATTTTTTTAGTTGTAATAAAAGGTAAAATTATAAAACATCTCTATAATGCTTCATACAGAAGTATACATTCATGTTGTTAAAAAATTAAGTAGGGAAATATTTTATAATTAATGCCTTACATTTGATATTGTTGGATGTTCCTTTATTTTTGGTCTATTTTATGTTTTTCTTTTTCTTTGCTCTGACATTTTTAGGTTTCCCCAATCCTTTTCCCTAGTTTGAACAATGGTGGATGTCATCATTTTTGGGTATTCCTTGGCATGGTCACTGGAAAACAATATATGATTTGTTATATATAAACAAAAATCTTATTTTGAAGGAATCTTTTTTAAGAATATGTCTTCCTTATGCTGACACTCAAATCTCCTGATTAGCTAAGTCCCTGATTTTGCAAACCTATTTTTGGGTTATGCTTAATTGCTAGTCTTAATCCTTCCATGTTTTGTTAAAAACTTGTCTTAAAACCAAGATAAATTTATTTACATGATGGTTT